>VBSM01001044.1:15140524-15153210 GCA_008086735.1 Cheirogaleus medius | reverse complement strand
CCTTTGGGGTCTTCTTCATAAATTCTTTGCCTAGGCCAATGTCTAGAAGGGTAAGAAAATACTATACTTTTAAAATAAAATACTTTTTCTACTAGGAGAAAAACTAGTAGACAATATTGTTTACTAGTAGAAAAAATAGACAATATGAAGGAACATATGGGTAATGTATGCAGAGAGATGGAAACTCTGAGAATGGATAAAAAGGAAAAGTTATAAATAAAAAGTATAGTAACAGAAATAAATGATGGCTTTGATGAACTCATCAGTAGTCTCAGCATGGCCAAGTACCAGTGAACTTGAAGATAGATCAATAGACTCTTCCCCAACTGAAAAGCAAAGAAAAAGTAGAATGGGAAAAATAGAACAGAACATTCAAGAACTGTGGGGAAATTTCAAAAGGTATAACATATATAATTAGAATACTGGAAGGAGATAACAAGAGAATGGAGCAAAATAAATATTTGAAATCAAAATGGCCCCAAACTTTGTAAAATTAATGAAAGACAGTAAACCACAGATCCCAAGATCTCAGGGAATTCCAAGAAGGATAAATACTAAAAAAAGTACACACCTAGACATACTATTTTCAGATTACAGAAAACCAAAGATAAAGAGAAAATCTTGAAAGGAACCAAAGAAAAAGAAAAGCCCCTTACCTATAGAGGAACAAGGATAAGAATTACAGCAGACTTTTCCTCTGAAACAATATAAACAAGACACGACTGAAATATTTAAAGTGTTAAAAACACCCATAACGTAAAATTCTATATCCAACAAATCTTCAAAAGTGAAGGAGAAATAAAGACTTTCTTAGACAAACAAAAACTGAGGGATTTCAGTGTCTACTACAGATCTGCCCTGGAAGAAAAGTCAAAAGAAGGTTTTGAAGCTGAAGAAACATACAGATCAGAATCTTGGATCTACATAAAGAAGATGAACAGAGAAAGAATAATAATGGAAAAATAAAATATTTTATTTTTCTTATTCTGAATTGACCTTAGGAAGCCAGTAAAAGATTAGCAATTTAAGCCTCAAGCAAGCAGAAGAAAAAAAAAATTGGAGCAAAAACCAGAGAAATTAAAAGCAGAAAAAAAACAACAACAAAAAAAGAAAATCAACAAAATTACAAGCTGGTTCTTTAAAAAAATCAATAAAATTATTAAATTTCTAGACAGATTAACAAAAGAGAAAAAAGACAACACATATTATTAATACTAATATCAAATATGATGATTGGAAAAAGGCAAGGACGACCTCTCTCACCTCTCCTATTTAGCTTTGTACTTAAAATCCTAGTTAGTTTACTAAGACAAGAAAAAAAAGTTATAAATTGGAAAATAAGAATAAAACTCTTTTATTCACTGATAAAGCAATTGTGTATGTAGGAAATGACAAAATATCTACAAAAAAATTCTTGAAACTAATAAGCAAATATATAGCAAGGTAACAGGATACGAAGTCAAATACAAAAGTCAATGGCTTTTCAGATACTGACAATAAATAATAAGATTTTAAATTAAAAATTAAGTACAACCTATTATTTACAACTGCACGAAAATAAAGCACTTAAGTATCAAAATATAACAAAGTAGCTATAGATCTGTATGGGGAAAGCTACAAAACATTGATGTAATAAATATATGGAGAGATATTCTGAGTTCATTCCATCTGAATTCATTCTGAGATTGGGAGGCTTACTATTATTAAGATGTCAATTCTTCCTAAACTGATCTATAGATTCAGCACAATTCCAGTAAAAATCTTAGCAAGCTATTTTGTAGATATCAACAAACTGATACTAAAATGTATATGGAAAGACAAAATGCCTAGAGTAGTCCACACAATAATAAAGAATAACCAAGTTGGAAGACTCGTATACTCCAACTTCAAGACTTTCTACAAAGCTGTAGTAACCAAGACAGTATAGTATTAGCAAAAGAACAGGCACATAGATCAACGGAACAGAATGGAAAATATGTAATAGGTTCACATAAATATAGTCAGCCACATAGATCAATAGACCAGATTAGAAAGTACAGTAATGGATTCATATAAATTCTGACAAAAGTGTAAAGGCAAGGCAAAAGTCTTTTTTTTTTTTTTTTTAAAAAAGAGAATCTATATATGAACTTTTTTCCTTAGTCAAAAAATGCACTTAAAATGGTTCAGGAACTTAAGTGTAAAACGTAAAACTATAAAACATATAGAGAAAGTATAGGAGAAAATCTATGTGACCTGAGGTTTGGTGATGTTTTCAGATACAGCACGCACGCACGCACGCACACACACACACACAAAAACAAGTGAAAGGAAAGAAATGAAAGAAAAAATTAATAAGTTGAACTTAATAAAAGTAAAAACATTTCTTTTGTGAAAGACACTGTTAAGAGAATGAAAAGATAAGTCACAAAGTAGGAGAAAATATTTGCGCATTACAAATTTGATAAGGCACTTGCACCGAAAATGTATGGTGATATCTTAAAAGTTAACAATAAGAAAACAAACCAACCAATTAAAAGTGGGCAAAAGATCTGAACAGATACCTCACAAAAGAAAATATAGATGACAAATAAACATATGAAGAGATGCTCAACATCATTTGTCATTAGACAAATGATAATTAAATTAAAACAATGAGGTACCACCACACACCTGTTGGAATGGTTAAAATCCAACAAGACAAAACAAAAACAACCTGATAACATCCATTTCTGGTAAAGATGTGGAACAAGATAAACTCTCATTCATTGCTGATGGGAATTAAAATCAGCCCAACCACTCTGGAAAACAGTTTAGGTCTTTATTACAAAGCTAAATATAGTTGTATTATATGACTCAGCAATCACACTCCTAGGTGTTTATCCAATAGGTTTGGAAACTTATATCCACACAAAACCTGTACATGAATGTTTCTAGCAGCTTTATTTATAAATGCTCCAAACTAGAAGCAATCAAGATGTCCTTCTTGATTGGTGAATAAATAAAGAAACTAGGGTACATCTATACAGTGGGTACTATTCAATGATGAAATGTATAAACTCTCAGGCCTTGCATAAACATGGAGAATCATAAATGCTAAGTGAAAGAAGCCAGTCTGAACAGGCTAAGGGAAGTACGATTCAATTCATGACATTCTGGAAAAGTAAAACTATATAGAGAGTAAACTGGTCAGTGGTTGCTGAGCATTTGGGGAAGAAGGAAGGTTGAACAGGTGAAGCACAGGAGTTAGGTATATTTTATACATTACTGTAATGGTGGATACATAGCACAATGTATTTCTCAAAGCCCATAGAACTTTACAGTACAAAAAGTGGACTATAATGTACTCAAATTTAAAAAACATCATCTAAGAGGTCCAGAGCTACCATAATGGAATGCAGAATGTGACAAAAGAATCTAACTGTTATACAAATGTATGAAATAATCTCACTGAAGAGGGTGGGAAAAAAGTACTGAGATATACAAACATATACATATGTATATATTTATATATATATTTGTATACATGTATATATAAACAGATATTTGAGTTAAGAAAACTTCTATAATGAATAACAAACTTTTATTGATCAATAATAAAACACCAATGCCCAAATTTAAATAAGCAAGATACAGAAACATTTGTTCAATAAAGAAGAAAATCATTTGCGAATTAACTTGTTTAAAGCAATTTAAAATTGCGTGTAGGAAAGGAAATAAAAGTTAAAGCTACAAAATACCTTTCCCTTTCAAACTGACAAAATAAGAAAGAGTGAATGTCCAATGTTCAAGAAGTATAAATGCCCACCTTGAAACACAGATTTCTAACCATTTTGTTCACTTAAGAGAGGGTGATTTATCTGAAATTGTTGTTTAGTGTCAGTCAAAAAGGTAATGCTATCCATAGCATGCAGAAAGGAGCGGAGAAGCTAACTGAGTTTCCTTTCTCTGCTGAATTAGGTCCAATATAGAATCACTGAATTCTCTGAGCAGTTCTGAATATTCAGAAAATCAGTATCTTTCATATTTAAATGTATGTTCTAAATCTCATCCCCCAAACAAATTGAATGATGTTTTTATCATTTCTTGTTCATTTTTTTTCCACTGCAAATCTCTATCAGGGCATATAATCACAAGTAGAGCTAATATTTCTTTTTAACTATGTTGTGGCTTTGTAAAATGACTTTTATTTTAAATGTATTTTCTGTTTTTCTTTTAATGAAGGAAAACGATGATGACCTTTCACTCAAAAAGGAAAGTCCGATGATTTTTGAGAGAACACTAAGATTATTCTCATTAATATTAACAGGGGAGAAACTAGCAGTATAACAACACATTACACTCTGAGCTGGTCTTCTTAGGGGCATGACTAATTGTCTATTGGCGCAATAAAAATAAGACTAGAGAAAACTCAAAGGGGAGGAGTGTTTTTGAAGTAAAACAAAACAAAAGTAAGGCAAAACACAGTGCAGATTTGTCTAAATTGGCCCAGTAGGAGGGGAGAATCTGGGAGAAGCTCTTAAATAATTATTATTTGAGCACTTGACTCAAGAAACAACAATTTTCTAAATCCCAGATTTTTGTCATCAGCATTTTTTCTCTGTATGTACTAGCTCTTAGAAATAAAATGTTCTTCCTCCTACTTTCTCTCAAATGCCTCAATTTCTATCCTGTTTACCACTTAATTCTATTATGGTCTATGATACTCACCTGTCATCTTACCCCCTGTGGATCAATGGTGGAATTGCACCTTGGGTAATGAAATTCCTGGGAATTTATAGAGAAGCAACTTGCAAAGACTGCGAAAGCAACAGAAACATCTGAGAATCCACTTGCCTTTTAAGTCATATTAAATACATTTTTATTGGATTGCTGCTTATTATAGTTCTCAAAATTGATTTTGTAAGTGCTCTCAGACTGTAGAAAGAAAGTCATGTAAAAGCATTTGCATGGAAAGTTATGTAAGAATATTTATAACAGTAGGTTATAAAGACATTGTCAACTCACAATAGTAAAGTGGAAAGGCCCAGATTTTTATTTTTCCCAGAATCTTAATATTGCAATTAGGTTATAAGAGAAATAGAATAATTAAAGTATTTGTCTAAATACGCAAACCCAAGTGTCTCCCTCAAAATCATGGTTATTAAAGCCACACACTGCTCACTAGAGTGTTACAATTTAGTGACTGCACATAAAATTGGGACTTTAGGACTCACATCTAGGATGTGAGTAGATTCTTTGGGACAAATGTCCATAATGTCACAAAAATGCCTGCCCTCATAGAACTCTCATTCTAGTGATGGGCGACTAGTAATCAAGAATCAAAATGCATAGCACATAAGGGGGTTGTAAGTGCTTGAAGAAAATGAAACGAGGAAGTGGGATAATTGCTATCCCCAATCACTTCTAACACTAAGCAATTTCCTTCTCTGACTCAGTCCAGAATGTAAAAATCTTTCCTATTTTTGATAAACTTGACAGCTTTTCCCAGACACTACTTTTAGAAATGAATGTGTAATGCCATTTATCAAGCACAAACTCCTTCTTGTATAACATCAAAGAGCATCAGCATGTAATATATAAAGTATATTTTTACAACTGGTGGGATGAGAGATCAAGTTAATCACTGTGAAGTTCCTTTGCTAAGGTTCTTTTTTTAGCCACTGGTGGTGAAGTTGCTGGGAAGATGACTTGGGGATGCAGAGCTTGGCTCATAGGTCTTGCCTACCTGGTTTATCCTTCCAAGAGAAATACAGAATAAATTTGTTTTCTCATTTAGCAATTAGTGCTCTGAGGTCATTAAATGATATGAATTATAACTTCCAGCTTATTTCTAGCCTGCACTAATGATGTCACTCAAATGAAACTATTTCTGTATACCGCAGGAGTGGTGTAGAAGGTAGAGGCTTTGGTCTCAACTTGATTTGATGAACTCATATAGACCCAATAGGAACATTTGCTGTCATTTATAATGGAACAAAAATTCCCACAATCCCACCATATACAAGAATCATCAGCTAGAATAATTAGTATCTATCTAAACTAATGCTTCTATTACGAGCCTACATGACAGACAAAACAAAACTATACCAAACCTATAGGAGCCACATATGCCATGTGTTTAAAATATTCAAAGATTCTAAGGTATACTGACTTCTGCCTCCCTTTCTTAAATTAAAAATAAGCACCCATTAGGTGTGAATATACCCATTCCCTCCTTGCCCCTCCCACCTGCCCGACACTCGATGAATGTTACTACTATATGTGCACTTAAGTGTTGGTCAGTTAAGTCAGTTAATACCAATTTGATGGTGAGTACATGTGGTGCTTGTTTTTCTATTCTTGTGATACTTCACTTAGTAGAATGGGTTCCAGCTCTATCCAGGATAATACAAGAGGTGCTAGATCACCATTGTTTTCTGTGGCTCAGTAGTACTCCATGGTATACACACATTTTATTAATCCACTCATGTATTGATGGGCACTTGGGTTGTTTCCACATCTTTGCAACTGTGAATTGTGCTGCTATAAACCTTCTAGTGCAGATGTCTTTTTTATAGAATGTCTTTTGTTCCTTTGAGTAGATGCCCAGTCATGGATTGCTGGATCAAATGGTAGTTCTACTTGTAGCTCTTTGAGGTATCTCCATTTTACACTTCCAGGTATTTTTATAGATAGATTTCTGGATTGTGTGGATTTTGCCTGATCACTATAACCAAGATTCAAGTTTCCAGTCAGGTGAGTAAGAAATACTAGTGTAATGCTGGATTTAAAAGATATATTTCTAAGTGGGTATGCTTGAGATTAAAATTGAACACAATAGTGATGGCCTATAAGCAGAGGAGTACCGATAGAAAGTGTACTATTAACCAAAAAAATAACTTAGGTAGTACCTGAAAACTTGAGTTAATAGGAGAGAATCAGTCTCTTGTGCTCTCCTCTCTCTCTCTCTCTCTCTCTCTCTCTCTGCCTCTCACTTTGATGTGCATTGCTGCTACATGTTTTACAAGCATTACTTTAGATCAGTGGAAGACAACTCATAATATCATATTATTTCATTATAGTAATATTGTGGCAGTACACATACATCACACTAATAAAATGAATACTAATAACATAAAATTTGACTTAAAATTCACGACACAATGGATTAGCTCAGGAACAATTCAAAACAATGACAGTAACTTCTTCTTTCTTCTTTCCCTATATGCTATTATTTTTGGTAAGTGGAATCCATATTTCCACACAAACTAGAATTGCTAAACTCTTAATAGCATCCCCATGGTTTTGCTTCTTACTACGATGCCTTCACTGATTTCATCATAGTTTAAGCATAATAACAAATCATCATTTGTCCTCAGGAGCATGAACTGTCTGAGGCTATTTCTGCATTCACAGCAGCCTCACTCTTAAATAACTGTTCTGAGTCTGTCAATCTACCCACCCGCTTTCTGCCAGCAGCAGGGCTGCGTACAAAACTCTGCCTATGCTAGATAATTATCACAAAGCATCCAATTCTTTTCCTAATAAACTTTAAATGTCATAATTCTATTAATTTGTTACCCCAAAATGGTGATTTCTGCCTCGACAACATAGTAGCCTCAGGCAATATTTTTGGGAAGATTATCTTGGATGCTGCTCATCTACAATCCATGAACTTTTTTTCTCATTTAATGAAGTACTATATATCTGTATCAATTAGGACTATTTTAGTTGCATATAACAGAAACCTCAAAATAATAATGGCTGAAACTCAAGTACTTTTTCTCCCCATGAATGAAGTCAAGAGATAGGCAGGTCAGATGTGCCATGATGACTCTATATTTTTATCCATCAGCCTTTGCAGATGGTTATGTACCCAAGTCTACCTCATGGACCAAGATTACTGGCTGTTGGAGCATTTCAGGCAGCAAGGAAAAGGAAGACAGAGGGACCTAAAGAGATTTACCTTCCAGCTAAGTATACATTATTTCCTGTCGCTTCTCAGTGGGAAGGGAGAACAGGAAATGCAGTCTTTTAATTGTGTGCCACTCTCTGCTTCCAAAGAAGAGGAGAACAGATACAGAATAGGCAAATATTAATTTCTCTCATAACACTTTTACCTTTTCAAGTTCCTACTGGTTGAGTCACTTTACCACATGTCATAATGGAAAGATCACAGTCTTTGGAGTTAGCACATCTGGCTTTCAGTCTCCAACCTGCCCCTTACAAGGGACATAGCCTTTAGCATGCCACCGTCTCTGAATGTTATTTTTATTATGGAGATTTTGTATATGTGCTGCCGAAGCGAGCACAATTATTATGGAGATTTTGATAGTAATATTTTACAAGATTCTGGTGAACGACAGATATGATAATATATATAATGGTATTTTATATATATATGTATTTATACAGTTCATTTTACACTAGTAAGCTATACTTGTTAGTGACTTTTACATGTGAGTTTGGAAGTAGTTGCATCAGCTAATAGGACTATGAAAGAAAAAAGTCCAAAATTATTCTGTAATCCTGTGGTCTCTAAAGTGGTTTACATTTATGCCAGAAAATGCAGGGAAAAAATATTAACACTTTGATTTCTATTAAATTAAAAAAAATGTAGAGAGCAATCAGAGTAATGGATGCCACAGAAAATATGTTGGTTTTTCAGAGGAAGGAGGGAGTCCAAGGGCCTGAGGACAATCTTCCTTCCCTTCACAACCTTCTGTGAGACTAGTCCTAATGAAAAGGCAGTTTTCACATATAACTATTATAGCAGAGACTGTTGATTATCTACCAAACATTAATCACCCCTATTGAGTTTTTCTAAAACCTTCATTTTATTCCAGTATTGACCCTTTTCCATACAACCGAACAATAATATTCATTACAACAATATGGAAATTTATTAATGTTTCTTAGCAACTGATTTTCTTTGCTAAATATTTTCTCCACTCATGTTTCTCTAAATAAGGTACACAGTTAAGTAAGGGACTTTTCTAGTATGATTAGTATATTTGAATGATATGTTGCCAAACAATGGTTTATTTTCCCAAGGGGAAATACTAAAAATTAATGTCTATGTATATAATTCATTTGATTTAATTTACAGGACTGTCAAATTCAGTAAAAGTATATACTTTTGCAATGTAAAAGTGTTATTTTCTTGAAAATTTTCCTTTGGTTTCTCTCTTCTGAGTTTGTCAAATAGGTACCTATATTTGTATTGACTTAAGTGATGTGCTATGTTTCTTTCCTAAAATGCTTCCTGTCACAGACAAAATGCTAATAATACCTTTTATATATTAAGCATATCAAAATCAATAATGCAAATACCAAGACCTAAACAGATAAAAGGATGGAGAATATAGGCAGAAAATTCTCTAGTAATGCTAAAATGTGTTTCAAGAAGAAGGGAATAGCCAACTGCACTTCAAACTCTGCTGGGAAGTCAAGAGAGATGGGGAGTGAAAAATGGCCATTGGAATTAGAAGCAGGGAGGTTGTTGCTCTCTTGGATGAGAGCAATTTTGTGGAATGGAGGAGCAGAAGCCAGACTGAGATAGACTAAGGACCAAGTGATGGTTGAAGAAATGCAGACTAGGAAGACAGACAATGCTCCTAAAAAGTCTGTTGAAGGCAACAGAATGCATGAGGGATATTGGCTCAAGGTAGGGGGTTTATTGGGGAGATTGCAGAGAGAGGGAGCTTAACCAGTTATGCAAGTATCTGAGAAGTTGAGAGGAGCTAGGATATGAGTCAGAAATGGAGAATTTTGCCTTGTAAAGAATGGATGCTTCATAAAATTAATAGCAATGTAGAAAGAATGGGTGCAGATACAGGTATATTTTCATATTTGGTAGTGGGAAGCTGAGGTAGTTTCCAACTGATGTGATGGAAAAATCCACCTTTGAAACTATGAAAAGAACAGTGAAAAGGAGGTCACTGAAGACTTTGAAAATATTTGTTTTCAGCCAATCAAAGGAAATGTCTAAAATTATTTGAAATGCTCTATGTGATGAAAGAATACTTGACCCAGCAAAACAGAAAGAGGAAGTCATAAGGAAGAAAGAATCTAATTTAAAAAAAAACAACAAGATAAAATAAAAAGTGAGAAGAGAGAAAAGACAAGTAGACCAAGAAATGTTACAGCAAAATTTAAGTCTGCTCTGAAATTAATAAAGTACAGAATAGAATTAGCACTGCAGAAGCTCAATTCAATGATGTGAAGGAAACAAAGAAACAAACTACAAATCTGAGATGCTCTCCCAAAATGTAGAAGAAAAGAACAAAGAGATAAAATGGTAAGGAAGAAAATGACTGTGTATGGATAGTGGGAATCCAGTGCTCAGGTTTTCCTGAAGAGGAAGCGTAACAATCAGAATAGCAACAATAATCAAAGATATGATTGAAGAAAAATTTCTTGTGGTTAAATATAATATATTTAAGTATATTACTCATACATTCATATGTAAGTAACTCATATGTCTCAGAAAATTATCAATGTAATAAGATTCACATCTAAATATTTTTCTGGAAAAAATACTTGAACAAGAAAAAATACTTGATTAAATAAAACAGCTTCATCTTTACAGGCAGAATAAATAAATTCTACACCAAAAAACATAGGTCTGACTAGTATCAACAGTTCTACCCTGTAAAGTAAAATCACAATTTGAGTGGGAAATGTTACATCGTAAGGATTTTGCTCAGCCAAGTTTTTTTTTCTTTTTTACGTGTAGTGGTAATAAAAAGACATTCTCAAATATACAAGGGCTAAGAAAATATAGTATCTGCTATGGTTTGAATGTGTCCCCCGCAAATTCATGTGTTGGAAACTTAATGTAACAATGTTGAGAAGTGAGGTGTTTAGGTCACAACAGCTCTGTCCTCATGAATGGACTATGCTACTATAAAAAGGGATTGCAGGAGTGGGCTCTCTCTTTTGCCACATGAGGACAAAATGTTCCTCCCTTCTGACTCCCATCTGCATCTAGAGGATACAGCATTTAAGATGCTATCTTAGAAGCAGAGAAAATGGGCCCTGACCTGTTGGCACTTGGATCTTGGACTTCCCAGCCTCCAGACTGTGAGGAAATAAACTTTTGTTCTTTATAAATTATCTAGTCTCATGTATTCTGTTATAACAGCACAAAACAAACTATGACATTATCCTTACACTCTTCCTGCAAAATCATTTGATTACATACCCTAACCAATCAAGAGATGAACCATTATAAAACACTTAAAAATGATATTCTCAAAAGCAAGTATAATTTGGGCATAAAATTAAATGTCAATGTCAATAAATGTTCTTGAAAGAGAAAATATACTCATAAAATAATTTAATAAAAATAGCTAGGCACACTGGTTCATGCCTGTAATTCTACTACTTTGGGAGGCCCAGACGGGAACGTCGCTTAAGACAGAGATCACCAACCTTTTTGGCACCAGGGACAGGTTTCATGGAAGACAATTTTTCTACAGACAGTGAGGTGAGGGTGTGTGTGTGGTGGGGGAGGGAGGCAGATTTCAGGCAGCAATGTGAGCGATGGGGATGGGGAGTGGCTATAAATGCACATGAAGCTTCCCTTGTTTTTCTCTGCTCACCTCCTGTTGTGCAGTCAGGTTCCTAAGTTTTATGAAAGACAATTTTTCCATGGACCTTGGGTAGGGGTTGGGGGGAAGATGGAGCTGAGGTGGTGATGCAAGGCAGTGAGGCGAGACAAGCCTGAGCAACAGTGAGACCCCATTTCTACAAAAAAATAGAAAAAGTAGCCAGGCATGGTGGTGCGCTCTTGTAGTCCCAGCTACTCAGGAGGCTGAGGCAGGAGGATCATTTGAGCCCAGGAGTTGGAGGTTGCCATGTGCTATGATAACTGCACTCTAGCCAGGCTAACAGAGTGAGACTATGTTTCAATAAATAAATAAATAATCTGTGCCTAAAATCCCAGATTATATTAACAAATACTAGGAAGTGGAGAAAGGTTATGGGAAGTGCTATATTCTAAATTTCTAATCTCTGTTATCTGTTTTTGAGAGACAGAAACACAACAGCTCAAATGATACAATTTTACTCTTGACTTTGGTTAATAGAGAAACTTTAAAATGCCTTAAAATATGTCTTACAGAAATCAAATCTATAACATAAGGCACATAATAGAAAAACTTGAACAAAAGCAAAAACATAAACAATATAACAAAAGCAGAAAGCAAAAGTAATCACAATGAAATATAACAAAATCCAAATGATAAAAGAAAATTGCAGAAGTAGGACCGCACATATTAGCCTAAATACTATTTGTAATAGGTTAAATATCCCTTCCAAAAGACAAATACCCTCAGACAGGATTTACAAAAACAAATTTTACCTTGCTGGTATTTAGGAAAAACTTATCTAAAAATGACTTGGTGGGATTTGGGGAAGATGCCAGCTGCAGCAAAGTTTTTGTCTCCCAAATCCCCACATAAAGACAGACCAACCAACTAGATTGCAAATCCAAAGCCCATGGAAAACATTCACAATAAAATCAGGTGCCAATGTATCCACATGGATACCAAAACACAAGTGTCAGGAGACAAACCACAAAGAGCTGCAGACCAGAGTGCCAGGGACCCACAGTAGGAGGCCTGCAGGGTCTGGGGCAATCTTGCCTCTCAAAGCACTCAAAATGGATCCACTGGACACCCATCCAGGCACTGTATTACTGAACACTGTAGAAGAGGGAG
>VBSM01001044.1:15129829-15140514 GCA_008086735.1 Cheirogaleus medius | reverse complement strand
TGAACCCCATTTTGATCTGTGCTGGTAGTTTTCTCGTTCATTCACATTAAAGACAGGCCCACATACAAAGAGCTAGAGGTCAGCTTTCTACGTAGAGGAGAGGCCTGTTGAAGAAACAGGTATAGGCAGTAACAATGAAACTCATTATCGCTCTCAATATTAATGAGTCTTTTCTTTATTCACACACAGACATACATATCATATGTACACACATACACATATGCTGTGTATATATAATCAGACAGTTTAGCTCAAAAGATAAAAGACAATAATGGAAGAAAGACCTAACTCCACTGAAAACAGAAAATTCAAGATGCATAAAGGACTTTGAAAAAAACCTTAACAAACATGTATCATCCAAGAAATTCAAAAAAGCATCATATTTTTTTTAAAGTACAATGTGTAATTATTGAACAAGAAACAATTATTTTTTTAAAAAAATCTAAGTTTAACAGAAAGGCTTTTGGAGAAATTTCCCAGAACATAGAACTAAAGGAAGAAAATGTTGAGACACGAAAGACATGGTCAGAAGGGCCAAAATGCATCTTCCAAGAGTTTGGAAGAAGCAAGAACAGAAATACCTGAAGGGAAAGAAAATATATATAAATATATATTTTTTTAAAAATGAGAGGGGAATATTTTAGTTCCATGGAATGACTCAAGTTTTCAGGTTGAGAGTGTCCACCGAGTGTTGAGCAGGGCAGATGAATAACACTTAGGTAATGAGATATCAAAATTGTCCTTATGGAAAGAAAGCAGTTAATTATAAAGGAATAAGAATCAAATTAGCCTCAGACTTCTCATTAGTAACATTGGATTGCAGAATATAATTCAGGATTGCACTCAATGTTCTGAAGGAAAATTATTTCTACCTAGAATTCCATACCCAGTTGAACTATTCATCAAATATAAGGACAAGAACGCAGAAAATTTATATCAGTGCAAGACAGAAGACAAGAAATGTAAGAAAAAGAGAAACTAATGCAGAAAACCCAGAGGAGAACAAATTCTAATTTGAGAAAACAGTAAGTCAAAATGAGAATCAGCCAAGGTATTGATTAGACCTTCATGGGGAGTTGATGAAATAAGAAGCTAAGAAGAAAGGAGAATTTTAAAAAAAACAACAAACAAATGTTTCAGAGTGACCCATTAGAATGATGAATTTTAAAAAAACGTCCTTTGCATTTTTCATTTAGAAACTTGGTGGTTATTTTATATCCTGGTGACCTGAACAAACACACATCAGTGATGAAACAGCATATGGACTGAAAATATATCTTATATCTAAATGCACCAATTTGTTCAGCAAAGTCTCTGACTCCTTCTAGCACTGAAAACAAAGTTAAAATGGGATTCACTTATTACTAAGGAACATGTTTGCTCTCTGAAATAATTTAACTCATTTATCTCAGAATAAAAAAATGCCTCTAAGTTCTGATTCCTGGAAATTTCAATCTCAGGTGCCTTGAAATTATGCTCCTTGAATGTAGCAAGCGCATTTCTAAAATATTCCATTCCTAATATAGAGATGTTTGGTTTCAACTTTCTGACTGGCTAAATTTAGCAACTTCTGTGTATACCTAAGCAAATCAGAGGCACAGAAAGGCTAGTGGACAGCCAGAGGGCTCATTTAAACTTTGAGATTATTAATATTTCACCTTCTGATTTGTGGTTTCGATACCTATAGCAAATATTTCCAAAAGCAGTTTTTATGAGTAAGTGTCCTGTGGCATCTATTAGCTGCATACAGGGTGAAAATTTCCAAATAGAGAAATAAGTACATGCAATATCTGGCCTTGAGAAAGAGCAACACTTTAGAAATTGAACATGTATACATATGTGTATGCATGTGGAAATGCCCATAGACACACAAAAAAACAAAGCTACATTATATCTCATTTGCCTCTTCCTAATAATATTAGAACATGCCAAGCAGATTAAAAAATCATTAACCTAATGTTATATCTTTCTTTTCAGCAACAAATTGAGTGGCATGTTTTCATAATGACTTTCCTTTCTGATTTACTCGGTCACACATGCTATTTGAGGAAAGTATAATTTTTAAATAATAATTTTAACTTCACATGATTGAAGCTCATTTGGAAATCTTGTGCGGCTGAAATGGAAATGATAATTTAAGTAGGAGATATGGGAGATAAATAAAAAGTTAAGCAGATAACAGGTATGGTATTTACTAATCCCCCAAATTGTGAAACTTTGCTGTACAGTGCAGTTCACATAAAGCAATTTATAACAAAGAAAGCTAATTCCGTGATTTCAGTTCTCCTCTGATACTGGCTATTGGCTGTTGTGTGAATAGGGTTCACATAGCAGATCCATTAATGAAGCTTCTTTACTCTACCCTCACCCTTCACTTTCCTGTTGTCCTTTACCAGAACACCTACTTCGTATTAAACACACACATACACAGACACACACACACACACACAGGAATCAAAAGCAGTACAACACAAGTGCTCCTCTATCCATTCCAATCGGGTCAGATTTTAACTTCATTAAATTGCTGTCATATGGTGGCTGCTGACATACATCAGGCTTGGAGAGCTTCACTCATCAGGTATTCTCTAAGATTGTTAACAAGAACAGCAACTCTCATTAGGGGTTCCCCAAAAGCAGCTAATTAAGGGACAAAGGTTGCTCAGATTGTGACAATTACACCTGTAAGGTCCCTGTAGAAACACCCAAATCTCTAACAAACCTATGTTTGGTTGCTTAAGACAAGAAATAAAGAGCTCGTCCATTAAAAAAAAATGAGAGGCAGAAACTGTCAACCATTTGAAAAGCTTTACGAAAATGATCATCCAATTAGTGGCTATGATCAAATCAGGCATGAACTCTCTCTGGATGGCTCCATAATTTTCCTTCTTGCATGGTGTAATTTCATATAGCTCAAATGAACTCGTGAGAGGTAATTCAGTTCCAAACAGTTTTCTCATCACTGCTAATTATACTAATACATTGAAATGCCTCCTACAAAATGCATGAGCCCTTTAAGCCACCTCATTAATGTGATATAATTTTTGCCAGAATATATATCAAACCTATTATCACCACAGGTTTCTTTAGCTTTTTTTTTTTTTTTTTTAAATGTCTATCAAAAGCTTAAAAAGTAGATTTCGTTGGGCTGGTCTTCTCATAATTAACTGTTTCTTTGAACTACTGTTGTCTATTGTAGTATATTTCAACAGTGCTAACAGTCTTCAGTGCCCAAGACCCACTAGTTTCTTTTTCCTCTCTGAGTGTTTGATTCCTTAAATCTTTTCCCCGTTATAGCTGATTCTTTAAATGGCAAATGGTGCATGCAGTAATGTGCAAAAATGAGTTATACAAACTGAAAGCAGGGGTGTAAAAAGAAGCATCATCTGAAACTAAAATAAAGACAGATTTTATGGTATTTATGTCAGTTAATTTAACTGCTGGTAGGGGCTTTTGTTGAAACATGAGTTAGTTCCAGTGTTTAACCTTGCAGTATTAATTTATGCTTTATGGCCTGAGTACTTTATCATTCCCTCCTTGGGAAGACAGTTATCTCATTAGCCAGAATTTAATGAAATGCAAGGATACACTTCTTAATTTCAAAGATTACTATAACACAAATCAGGTGTAAATCTCAGACTGACTGCCCCTTCCCTTGCCTGTTTAAAAAAAGAGAGAGAGAGAGAGAGAGGTTCATTTTGCAATCATATCACAGAAATTCATTTGGTAGAATACATTTCATCACAGCCATTCTAAAGGCATCTCTCATCTGTAAAAGTTGGTTTAACTTTGCATTCAGCAATATTGATGGCCCTTAAGCTACTATAAAGTTTCTGAGGTTGACAATTCATTGTTCATCATCACAATTAAAAAATAAAATGTTGATAAAATTACCAATTCCCTAGACTTATTCAAGTATGGGCATGAACTCTTAACCACATTTTGACTAAACTCAATTTCATAGGTAGTACTATTGTATTTTGTTACAACAGTTTTTTTTCAAATTAGCAGATATTTTCATGGATAAGGTAAATATGCCCTTCTTAGAATGAGTAAATAAACAAACACATATAAGTTTAAAATTGAAGGCATATTATCTGTTTTAAGGAAGGAAAAATATTTAGGTTATAAAACTGTTCAGAATGACCTTTGTTTACTAAGAGTTCTAAGACATTGGAACATTTAAATACTAACTGGTTATCAATTGGCCCAAATGCCCCACTATTGTGTTTCTGGATTTTTGTGCATGCTGTCTCCTTTGCTGAAATGCCTCTTGTTGGTTACATCACCTGTAATATCATCTTCAGCATGTAACAGCATTCGTGTCATCTATGATGAGTGTATTGTCTTCACTTTATTGGAGAACATTGCATGATATTTAAGTTCTTTTGGAAATGGATGAATGAATAAATGAATGTTTGGTGTCTGTATATGGTGATATGTTGTGACTGTTAATTTGAACACTATTTCCTAAACAATGAGATAATAAAGAGTTCATATATTTTTGACTATATAGACCAGGGGTCCTCAAACTTTTTAAACAGGGGGCCAGTTCACTGTCCCTCAGACCGTTGGAGGGCCGGACTATACTTTAAAAAAAACTATGAACAAATTCCTATGCACACTGCACATATCTTATTTTGAAGTAAAAAAACAAATGGGCAAAAACACTCGCATGTGGCCCGCGGGCCGTAGTTTCAGGACGCCTGATATAGACAATATAAAGTAAGAAGAATCTGGTGAATTAGTGACTTCCTCTGGTTTGCTATGTTAATTGGGGAAAAATACTTTCTAGAAACTAACAAAAATGTAAAATCATGCATTTAACTAGCTATATCTCCCGTGAGAGTGTGCCACGTGCATTCTGTGTGGGTATGCGTGTGTGTATGCATGTATGTTTAAATAGCTCAAAATATAAGATTTGTTATCCCAGATATAGGCTTTATTTCAAGGAAATAGCTAGTGAACTCTGGAATAGGGATGTATGGTGTTGGTCTAACCAGCTATAGAAATTCTTTTCTAATATTTTTGTATATTTCCTAGTCCTAGAAATTTGAAAATAATAAAACATGATGTGAAGTGTTGCAACTGATACTTCCTTGATCCAAAGCCAGGTTCTTTGGAGAAGTAGCATGGCAACTTACTTGGTCAGAGTATGGGATTTGGATTTACACAGGGGTGCATCCAAATCATAGCTACTGGTTATGTAATATTAGAAAAATTACTTAAGTTTTTCTCATCTGTAAAATATCTTTCAAATCTTTTAAAAATATCTTTTAAAAATATGTTTTAAAAATAAACTTCATTTTTTCAGATAGTTTTAGTTTTATAGAAACATTGAGAAGATACTACAGAGAATTTCCATACACCTGAACCCAGTCCCTTATTATTAGCATCTCACTTTAGTATGGTACATTTATTACAATTAATAAACAATATTGGTACATTATTATGAACTAAAGTCCATACTTTATTGAGATTTAATTAGTTTTTATCTAACACCTTTTTCCTATTCCAGGATCTGACCCAGGACACCACATTACATTTAGCTGTTATGTCCCTGTAGGCTCCTCTTGGCTGATAGTTTCTCAGATTTTCATTGGTTTTGATGAACTTGATAGTTTTGAGATGTATTGGTCAGGTATTTGTAGGATGCCCCACTATTGAAATTTGTATGATCTTTTTCTCATCATTGTGGGTTTTGTGCATGAAGTTCACATAGGTAAAGTGCACTTTTCATCATATCATATTGAGGGTACATACTATGAACATAACTAACCTTGATGCTAACCTTGATCACCTGGCTAAGATACTCACAACAGTCTGACAAAAGTAGGCCAAGCAGAACATGTGAAAGCACACCCAGAACAGTGCCTGAAGCACAAGAGGGTTAAAGTATCCTTGATTCCCATTTTCATTCTCCTTCTTGTCCATCTCAATTCTTATATTAAGCTGCTATGATTTTTTTTTTCTAAGTAATATATTTTGACTTTGCCACAAGAAAGTATATTACAATGAAATTTTCAGGATAAAGTAGGTATCTATTTAAAGGAGAGTGCTTACTAAAATACTAAATAGGCTTGTTAGAAGAGAGTCTCACTTAAAAGGCATCCCAAAAGCACTGATACTGAACTTCATAACATCATCTCAGTATAATGTGATTAGGCATCTACTTTGAAAACGAGTGTCACCTTATTCCCTCACACTTGTTGGAATGGGTATTATAAAAAAAAGTGTTGGCAAAGATGTGAAGATATTGGGACTCTTCTACACTGTTGTTGGAAACATAGAATGGTGCAGCCACTGTGAGACACAGTATGGAAGTTCCTCAAAAATTAAAAATAGAAATATTATATGATTGAGCAATCCCACTTTTGGGTATATATTCGATAGAACTCAAATCAGGATCCTGAAAAGATATTTGCACTTTTGTGTTCATTTGCAGCATTATTCACAATAGCCAAGACATGGAACCAACCTAAATGTACATTCACAGTGAATGAATAAAGAAAATATGGTATATACATAAAATAGAATCTTACTCGGCCTTAAAAATAAGGGAATCCTACCATTTGTAACAACATGGATGAACCTTGAGGGTGTTCCATTAGTGAAATAGGGCAGTCATAGAGAGACAAATATGCATGATTCTACTTACATGAGATATCTGTAACAGTCAAGCTCATAGAAGCAGAGACAAGAGTGGGAGAAGGGGGAAATAGAGAATTTTTGTTCCATGGGTATAAACTTTCAGTTACGCAAGATGAATAAGCGCTAGAGATCTATTGTAAAACATAGTATCTACGGTTATATTGTGCACTTTCAAATATCTTAAGAGGAAAGATCACATGTTAAATGTTCTTACCATAAAACACATATACATACACAAGAAAATTTTTGGAGGTGATGAATATATTCAGTACGATTGTGGTATCACTGATCTAAGCATAGATCCAAACTTATCAAAATGTATACATTAAATATGTGCAATAATTGCTATATCTATTCTACCTCAATAAAGCCTTTAAATAAAAGAGCTGTCTCCTAAGTCCATTATCAGCTTATTAAATGTTGAGGAGCAATAACCTATTGGACAAAAACACCAAAGAATTTTGATTCCTGGTTTCTTTTCTTAGTTTTTTCAATACATTTCTGCTTGGTCTTAGAAAAAATAATGTGTCTTTATCTTGATCTAAGCCTTATCCTCTATCTCTTCAGATATATTTAAGTAGCTACCATAAGCTGATCTTTGCCTTTGTTGAGCCTGTTCTCTGGCCCTAAAGACCAGGTTTAAATACTCTGGCCTTCCTTTCCATAACCACAATTATGCATGCTATTACTTGTACAATGTCTGCCTGTCAGCGAGACCATGAGTTCCATGGTGAGATGCACTAGCACTTGTTTAGGGGGTATATCTAGCACCTAGCACATGGCTGGCATATATTGATGCCAAAATACTTTTTGAATAGATAAATGAATTAATTTTATGATGGAAGAGTGCTTTCACATGTTTTTAATTTAATTTCTCACAGCTGTAAAATGGGCAAGCAGGCTCATGGGGGTTAAATGATTGTCTCAAACTCACCCCAGTATGGATTAATGCCAGGATTTGCTATTACCTCTTTTGATTTGGTGTCCAGTGTCCTTTTCACTAGAAATAGATGTTTCCAATCAAGGCACTGTACTGGGTAATGTGGGGCATATAATGATATATAATCATACCTACTTCCCAGGGGTTAGAGGATGGATTAATATATTTTGAGAGCAGTAGGAAAAGAAAAGGTGCTATGGAAGTATAAAGTATTATTAATACTGAGTGCTGAAAAGCCATTATTGATTTTATAAGAATGAGATATATTTAAAGAAAAAGAGTCCCCAACCAGCCTGTCTCAGAGAGAGTATTGCGCTTAATGTATGAAAAGTGCTTGAAGATTTACAGTTAGAACCCAGGCTTGCTTTGTGAGCCAGAAGCTCATCATCTCTCCATGCATCTCCATGGGTAGGTTCTTGTGATGTCCCTCCAGCTCCAGAGAAACTAGCTTGAAAAAAATTCCAGGAATTTGATAACAAAACAATAGAAAATTGGAGAATTCATTGTGATTGATTTCATTTGGAGGATGTTAATGATTTATAAAAATTTAAGTGTTTGCAATAACACATCTCATCCCAAAGCTCACAGTTATTAAACAGACATGAGTTACTTAGCTGAAAAATAATATTACGTACTTCATTCCACATAGTTGTTTCCTTTT
This sequence comes from Cheirogaleus medius, assembly GCA_008086735.1. NCBI lineage: Eukaryota > Metazoa > Chordata > Mammalia > Primates > Cheirogaleidae > Cheirogaleus > Cheirogaleus medius. The sequence continues at coordinate 15,132,265 of VBSM01001044.1, read as the reverse complement.
TAACTTGGGCGGCTCTCATGCTTTCTTCTTTCAAGAGCATTACTCCGTGGATTCCCAACTAATGGGGATAATGGTTCCTTTCACCCCTTACCTTAAGCTGGGTCTATCCTGGGCTAAGGCCAGGAGCATAGCCTGGCTCTTTAGACTGTATTAAATGTAAAACTTCGAGATCAGCCTGGTTTGTAGACATGGCTATTTCTCCCCCTTCAGTTGCCTCCAAATTCATTCTAATTCTTCTGCTACCTTTTGATCTGGCCAGTGACATGACATGGATATCTGTTTGTTAACGGTAGTGAGCACTTTCACAGTTGATACCTGAGTAGGGTCAGTTTGCAATGTACTATATTAACTGGTTAAAAAAGTTCCAGAATTTCATACTTGAGAGGTTTCTTTAAAATTGATAGAATGTTGTTTGATATTCCTCTTATTTAATATGTATGTTTAGGGATGGATTTCAAGATCAAAACGAGAATGCAGAATAAGATAGTACTTTTCATACTATCTGAATGAATAATCAGGTAGTTTTGGGTTATCTGTAGCTCATTTATCTGTTGGAAGGTCTAAGGAGAATGAAAAAAAGGTTATTAGAAAATATTTTGCAAACAAATAGACATAAAAATACGTTTAATTTTAGTCCCAACTATGGCAACTTATCTGGAAAAGCCATTTTTGTGGAATTCAAGCTGCCACATATCACAGAAACAGCACTTATGATCCGTTTCCTTTCTGGAACTCTGTGCTGCATTGTTATCTATAAGCACTGCACTTTAGGAAGTAGACCAACATTTATTATACTAGATAAAAATCCCAACAGATAAATAATTTAAGTGTTTGTCTCTACTAAACAATTTTAATTCAATCAATGGGTTATATGAGTTTGCCAAGTAATTAGAAAACCCCTTGATTTTCTTTATATGCTTTGGAAAGTAATTTCAATAGATGATAAATTTACTCTTCTTTTCCGGCTTCCATTTCTCTTATGTATTTCCAATTATAAATATTTTATTCCACTGATATTTCATAACTTCATATGGGTCGTTTTGAGGTGGAGATTGCGAAGTTCAAGCAGAGAATGGATGTTGTAGTAAGATGATACCTTTTACTGGGAGCAGAAAGACTGCCCATAAAGGTCCCTGCTTGGCGCTAATTCTGCATCACACAGTTTGACCATTAGCTCTAAAGTTCTCCCTCCATATAAACAAGATGGAATTTATTTCACATCATCTCACCCCTAGTTGCATTAAGTTTAAAATGTTGATTTATTTGGTTGGGCTACTGACAACTGTATTCTGAGCTGAGCATAAAACTATATTTAGATGTAATTCTTTGAGGGGCCAAAGGGTAACAATTTATCCACTTAGTCTTGTAGAAATTAATTTTTCGATTTGATTATTCATAGCATTATTAATGAAGAAAAGCTGCAAGAGAAAACAGACCATTTTCAGGAATGTGATTCAGAACATTAACACCTTAATTTACATAAAATTAGTTACATACTGCTGCAGTAATTTAATTTGTTTGACCAGTAGTTTGCAACTGTGAAAAATAGATTCAGAAAGGCCAGACAAGTTCTACATATTTTCTCCAAATGACTAGTCTCAGAATAATATGAAACAGAAAGAATTAATTACAAGACAATTCAGAATACCATTGTGGCAGCTTTGAAATGCATGGATTAGAAACACATTCTTCTTTTTTCCTTCTTCAAAAATCTTCATAAAATGCCTGCTTCATGCCTGAAATAACATCCATATTTTCTCCAGGTTTCATTAGAGTTGCAAAAATAAAAATAATAGAACTAAAATTATGTGATGTACATTGTTATCAGATAAAAACCTGAATCAATCTAGGTTTACCAATAATAACAATACTTAGTGTAACACACAGGCATGGGACACAAAATAGATACATTAATCTCATATGTTGTTAACCTGTTAACATCCAGAACTTAACTTCTATAAGTCATATAATTAATTTAAACTTTAAATAATTAGGTGATTGCTCTTAAAAATTAGTTATGTGTGAACATAAATAACAAAGCTTTCCAGTTTTCCCATCTTCATATTTTTCCTACTTTTATACATTTCTCATATATCAAATATATTTTCTATTTAAAAATATATTTATAATTCAAAATTTCTTTACCATCATACTAATGGTATCACTTACAGTCGTACTCAATGCTTCCTTATACCTTATGTAGGTCCTACTTTATTAGGATTTTCTTAAATCACAGCTTTAAATTGGAGGAAGATTACTATTCATATTGACAACCCAAGTGCCCGTCAATTCATGAGTGGATAATTCAAATTTGGTATATGCTCACAATGGAATATTACTCAATTCTAAGAAACGACAGTGAGCTAGCACCGTTAATGCTACCCTGGATTAAGCTTAAGCCTGTTATCCAAAGTGAAGCGACACAAGATATGGAAA
>VBSM01001044.1:15042134-15121299 GCA_008086735.1 Cheirogaleus medius | reverse complement strand
AAAAAAAAAAAGCAACAGGAGAGGACTCTGTTAGGTGGTATTGTAAATTATGGGCAATGTCGTTATGGTCTGTTGCAGCCATAAAACATTAAAGGTGGGGCACGGAGTTCTTGTGGAGAGTGAGGGAGAAAGATTATGCAGAGTGGTCCAACCAGCGAGATCCAATGCAGACTCAGGCAGTTTGTCTCTCCTTCTAAAGGGTCAGAAGCCACCCTCACACTTTCCAAACTTCTTTCACTCTTTTCCCTTGAGGACATTTATAAGCATTTATAAGCAAGGAAAAAAAATACTATAGGAATAGAGCATTGGGCATGCACTAAAAATAAGAAATGGAAAGATACAATGGACGCCAGGTGGGTACTAGTCATTTATTCATTCATTCCTTCAGTGTTTATTGAGAAACTACTGTGAGTTTGACAATGTGGGGATGACTCAGAAATGGATCCAGACTTCAAGAATTTGTGATTTAGGGCATCTGAGCCACACACATAAATAATTATCGTACAGTATAATGTGTGATTAGTTCCATAAGAAAGTCACAAGAGGAAACACTCCAGGAGTGTTTGGAAGAGAAGGTGCATTCTTGAATGGAGTCAGACAATGAGCCATTCCACTCATTCCTCTGAGTGACTTTTGTTCTAGTCCCTGGGAGCTTCAGGTTCTCTCCACTGATAATATTAGGGGAAGATAGCTGTGTTAAATAGGAAATATTATACATGAATAATAGTTCTCTGCATTGAAGTGTTAATTTATGGTGTTGTATTTCTAGTAAATGAACCACTTTCAATGGCTGCAAAATATACCTATCAGAGGGGAATGTACTTACAAGTGCTTGATAATTAATTCATTCTTACCACTGCACTTTGGGTGAAGTTAACCCAGACAAAAAACTCCATCCCCCACATTTGTCACATTATGCATAATAAAAACCAGTAGCAGACTAGCCACAGAGTTAAGGCCCTGAAGTCATCTCAGTTGAGCAAGCCATAAGAACTTTCTCTCTTTCTCATAGAATCTGGGGTAAAGGGTAGCCAAGTCCATACAGGCAGCTCCTTTTCTCTCTCTAGAGTAAGAGGAAGCAAATGCAATCACGTGATTTAGACTTTACTTAGCATTTTTTTCCAGCATCACTCATTTTCCCAAACCTACCTGAGCACGTACGCAGACATTGCATTTAAGAGTTAAAAACATCAAATACAGTTTAAGAGTCTGAACATTGTAACCACACCCTATTATGTATGTCCCATGGTCCAAAACCATCCTAGTAACAGTCACCCTAAACCTAGCCCTCGGAGAGAGAGGAAAGCAGTGTTTCTATGAAGCACCTTATGGCTGCAACTTTACTGTCATTTTAGCTCTTCCTCAAATTTTCCTGCCCCCAGCATACTCTGTGGAATCTCGTCACTGCAACAGCTTCCTTTCGAGTGGCGCTGAGTGTATCTTTCCAATGGTGCATGGAGGGTATAAACTCATAACACCCATTAGCATTAATGGGAGTTATCCGCGTAAATCCCCTCACATCGATTAGAGAATAGGCCCCTTTTGATTTTAGAAATCTTTCCTGTGAGGATTTCCCCTGTGTCTAGTATGGGCATATAAATGGCCATTTTATTGTATTAAATATGTATCACATCCATCATTTTTAATGCTATGCTGTGATGAAGGCTTCTCAGTTCTGGGATCAGTTCAGAAAATATTTAAACTTGGCAAGCTAAACAAGCCTCGGCTAAGAAAGCCTACGGGCCCCATTCAGATGAACATTATCTGCCATTTATGCTTGATTTAAATACACACACACACACACACACACACACGACTGAAATTACTCAGAAAAAAAGTGTGGACAACACTGTTTTTGACTAAATTACAGGCTTTTAATATTCATTAGCAGTGACTTTCCCATTATTCAGCCAAGAAAATCTGTACGCAAACAAGCAGAGAGAAATTCACAAACAACGGCTACTGTTTGTTAACAACAAAATTATACCAACTATAGAAGGTCAACCTGGGTTCTGACCTAAGGTGGCTGTGTTGAGTGACCTCTGCACGATGGTCTCTCTCTGATCACGACATTTACGTAGAGATGCAGAGTGGAAAAGAAACAAAATCCGTGTGTTTCCCCCATTGTTATTTTATGATTTGTAACTTTGCTACCAGAAGAGTGGCTATTTGCAAGACTCTTAGAGTAGGGGCAGTATAACGTGATCCAGGAGTGTAGACTGCAGGCATCGTAACCCCAGGTCTGTTCGATTTAACCTTTAGATGCCATGCTCTCTTCAGGTAACCACAGTTCCTAGCTCTCGACTGTATTATGGCACCCCTCTTTCTCACACATTCCCGTTTGCATAGTAACGTGGACATTTGACCCTAGGCAAGCTATTTAGACTCTCCGATGCTTAATTTCACTCTCTGTAAAATGGGGAAATGGTACATTTGCTGAAAGATTTTGCTCAGGATAAAATGAAATAATGTTCATGAAGCTCTCGCTCTGACTCTGGAGTAGATTAGGTGTTCCATATACGGTGGACATTGTTATTAAGTGACTATGCAATTGTGATAAAGAATATGTAGGAACAGGCTTGAGAATATGTGCACTCACTGGATCAGTCAATACCGTGGTTGCAATTTCTGGCCCTACTGCCTCCTGCATAGAGGATGTCAGGGGAGTGTCAGCCCCATACAAAGCATCACAGATGTGAAGAGGAAGAAGCCCATTTCTCAGCTCTATATTCAAGAGCATATTTACATTTTACATAGCACAGAGACAAATGGAAACACCAACTCTTTACCAGGTATCTCCAACTGCATACTTTTTTAGAGAATAAGTATGACCTTATTGTAAAGCTGCTGCATCCTTTAAGATTTGCCAACAAGGGAAAACAACCGTGATTCTGCTACAGCTTCTTCTACTGGGGAGCTACCCAGTACGGCCAGTTCCTGCTCTTTGCATGGAGCACGTAACACTTCCTACAATAAAGGAGAGTTTAGTTGGCTTCATTCAAGGGGCTTCTGTGTGATCATATAAATTTGGTATTTCTTAAATAGGTCTTAGCTTATTAATCTTTTCTTCTTCTTTCTTATATTTTCTTCACGCTTAGAGTTCCCTTTGGTCTCTATGGGAATGTTGATTTACTGGCTCTTCTTCCAGTAGACCCCTCTCAATATTGTATTACCCCTTACTGAATTAATTGAATCTCTTTTTAATCAGCTGGCCAAGAGAATGTCTTCTTCATTCTTTCCTTTTCCTTTCCTTTTTTTTTTTTTAAAAGAGAAGTGTATTCAATTCACACTTAGACATATTTCACAGCTCTGGCGTCATCATGTACTTTAAAAATCTCCCTTGGCCTTTTCAGACCTTTATTTCCTTTAAGGCTTTTACAATGAAAGGAAACTTCCAACCATGTCCAGCAAGTCATACAAGACAGCATTACGTAGTGGAAATCGGTGACATTTACAGAAGAGGAATATTAGGAGGACATTTGTGGGCTTATTTGTTAAGATTAATGGGATAGGGATTATTAAAGATCTGGTTTTTCATATGTATACATGTGAGTATGTAAAGATAGGGGGTGTGGGTGCAGGAGAGAGGCAGGATTTAAGAAGACAAAGGCCTAAGGCAATTTACATTAGGGTTTACAATGGTTTTGCTGCAAGCATGCAGAACTAACTGGGTTTAGATTAAGGCAGTCTAATTAGTGTCATGTCAAACTGGCAGTGATCATAAGACAAGAGAGAGGTCACTCTTGTCATCTTCTTGGTCTTTTGCCCTTAAATATAGAGCTGCATAAAGTACAATCTCCTTCTTGTTAATGGAAGCAGAATATGTATAATCTGCACATGAAATGAAAAGAAAATGTGTAAGGAAATTTCTTTTTCCCATTTCCTCGTCAGGAGCTGTGAATTTTAGTGCGAATTAAAGTAAGGCTAATTCTGCAGTCATCTTCTGACCTGTCAGGGTAGCTGTCACCCTCACGTCTCTCAATGCAGGTCTTTAGCTTCTTCTTGCTGAGTGCAGCCTTTGCCGACTGACAGAAAAATACCGACCATGACAAGAAAAAAGAACATAATGTCCTTTTCACCCATCACTACTCAAAATTGCTCAATCTTTACTGACATATTATTATACATTGTTTCTCTGAAAAAGCACTTGCTTTCTTTTTTATATAAGAAGTACAAAACTTTCAAGAGACAAGAAACTGTTCTTTAGAAAAGATTAAAGCCTGTAATTATTTTAAATTGTCTATTAATATGCAATATGTTGCCCTTTAATATGAATAAGGTGTAGTGAGGCGCTTGAGTCATTAACAGGGCGCCCACTCATGCCTCTGTAGTTAAGGATCTGTCGCTTCTTTTATTACGGACCAAAAGGCGCCATGGTGGGATCGGCTGCTGTGTTTTGAGACTACTGTCCCAAGCTTAGAAAAAATCTTTAAAAATTTATTGAAGGTGGAAAACCACCCAGTTTCTAATAAATCCAGTCAAAAAAGAGGGTTGGAAGAAATATTTGAAGATTTTTCTCCATCTTTTATTTTTCCCCTTTATGGAAAAAAGGGAGCACTGTCTCCTAAAATTTATTATTGGCATTCTCGAAAAGCACAATAAAATATTACTTGTAGCGAGAAGAACAATTAAAGCTTCAAGGGGTATGTGGATATCTCAGGAGAGAATATCAACCTACACAGCAGCAATGAGCCCACCAAATGCAGGTTAAAAACATCAGTGTGCAGGCTCATATTCATTAATGACAACTTTCCATGCCACTTTGTGTTGCAAGTGCCTCAAACAGTGGGTGAGTTTGGATTTACTGTAAGTAGGGGCAGTGGAAGTGGGCTTAAGTTGAGGCTTTTGTTGTGGCTGACAATTCCCCTTCCTTTGATGAGTCCTGGATTCTCAATGATTCTGGACAATTACTATAGGTTCTAGTAGGCTCTTGCTTTGAGAACAATGTCGAGATCAAGTACTCACTATAAATAATTAACCAATAGACACAGGAATCACTTAGAAAAAGCGGTGTTTATTTCAAGAGGCATAATCTGAGGTATATAAATACACTTAGCAGTGGGTACTTATTTTCCTAATCCACAATATTATTTGGATTATCATCACTATTATTTTTTATTTTTCTTTTAAATGAAGGAAGTATGTGTTATTTCATCACATGACATTTCTTTGAAAAATCTTTCTTGTCTAGATGTGGACCTTAATGCATTATGCAAAACCCAGGGATTTAGATTTTTGACATTGCATACACTCAAAATATATTCTAAGGGGAGACATTATATGCTAACTTCTTGTGAAATCCTGTAGCAGCTGCTTGGTTAATATAATATGTTGAAAAATATTTATGTAGTTTGTTTTCTTTTCTGTCAACCCTGGTATCTTATGAAATTTTTTTTCAAATGGCCAGTAGCTAAAGTAGTGACTTTAGTTTGACTTAATATTATGCCACATTGACAGATGAAAACTCCTTCTAAAAATGTCATTTGAGTGCTCGACTAATTTGCATTTAGCTCGAAAGCTTTTAGTGCTTTGCACATTCACATTATAAACATTTGGGTGAACATTAATACCCCAGCTAAACAAAAATGCTATTCACTCCAACCATTTCTTCCACTACATAAAAACTATAAACGATTCTCCTACCAAAAAAAAAAAAAGAATGCAACCCGAAAATCAATTATAGTAACTATTTAGAAATGTAAAGGAAAGGCAGTAAAAAAGTGACAAAAAATCTTTAATTGTAGGGAAAATGTGCATCTTTTTTTCTCCCAACATGTGAATAAAATGCATTTCCTTTAACAATCACAGTTACAATAGATCCATGCATCTCACAGGAAAAAATTGACAATTTGATTATGACTTGTACTTTTTGCCGGGGCCATGAAAGTGGTTTATGTTTGAAATGTATCAGCTGGAAAGTACTTATTACTCATAAACGCTCTGCTATTTCACTTTCTGCAAAGTGAGCTGTTAACAGATACAATTTGAGCAGAATAGCCAGAGGAGGCCTTTTGATATGCAGAAGAGCTGACCCGCGTGCTGAGCCTTTAATTGGGTTTTTAATTTTCCAGGCCATCTGACAATATCAAACATGATCCCAGTGCTTGAAATGTTGATTGGAGGCTAAGAAGGATGTACTACAACATGGCATTATGGAGAGAAAGAGGGAAGAACGCAGGTAGAGAGGAAGACACTGAGAGCCAAATCATCTGCCTTGTGATTTTTGCTGGTTTTAGAGAATATTTCCAAACAGTTTAGCATTTCATTTTAAACGATGAACATCTGATTATTTTGTAGTTCTAGTGAAGATGTTTGAAAATATTTCTAAATCATGCATCTGAAGCTACTTAGCTACACAGATCTGCTCAAGTGAGTTGGAATTGGAAAAAAAGCATTTTGTAATTTAGCAGGTTTTCTTAGGCAAACCTACAAAAGTAAGAAAGTAAGGTTGTGGGGAAAATTTTTAATTAATGTGCTATTATTGGATAGTTTCTTTGAAAATCTCCTGAACCGCACGATGCTTCTTTTCCAATTATGAAGTTCTCATTTTTATAAAAATATATTGTGTTAAAATGATCATTTTATTCAATGTCAAGTAGGTGCTCATTTATAGCTATCAAAATGCTTGAAAAAGAGAGGCGTAAGATTTATTTGGGCTTTGGACAGCTTATTCAGTAAACACTTTTTTTATTTGCTCATTTGTAAGGATAAGGCGAAGAATAAAATCTAATTTATTATTTTATTAGAAGTCGGTATCAGAGTGATGCAGGACTGTGGATTTAAGAAATCTGTAAATCTCTTTAATAAAGGCCTGGGGAATTATTAGCAAGGACAAATGTAAAATGCTTGACAGTTACATTTCTAAAAGAAAAACACAATAATCTCATTAAAGAAATTACTGACAGCGGCTCACAGATGTTAATGGTTGAAGTAACAAAGGACACACAATATCAGAAAGCAGATTATCTTTTTCCTCTTAGAATTTTACTATCGATCTAACTTATTGAGCATATCAAAATAACAAGTTTCAGTTTTTAACTCAACAATCTTCTTTCTCAGTAATAATGGGCAATTTGGAGTGAAAAATATTTTTATACAATGGCCACTAGAATTTAAACACAAAGAATTGTTAAACCCATTAAAGGAATAGATTCACATGAAAATGATACTGAATTATGCAATGTAACAATTTAGGAAAGATTTCCCTGAAACTAAATAATATTTACCTTTTGGGATAGATATGGATATAGATAGAACTATATATATCTATTTTTATATATAAATTTTTTGGTCTTGAAGGCTGTATAAAATTATTTGATATATGTAATAAATCCATAGCTTCAAGAATTAAAATTTTATTTTTTCTTTTTCATGCTCATTTACTATTAGTATCTTTAACAAGGAATGAGTGAATTATTCACTTAAATGAAGGTCAAGGACAATGCAATACACAAGAAAAAGGTTTTGCCTTAAAGGAAAAAAAAAGTTATAAAATATTATCTATATTATCTTCCTAATAATCTTACTAACAGAGTAGGTGATTGGATTCTGTTTAGGTCTATCTAGTGCTTTTTGAGATATTTTATGCAATATACCAAATTATGCTATGCAACCTGCTGTATTACATCATACTGGATATTACTCGTTTAAATCAAAATTAAGAAAGATGGTTTTTACACTTAATTCTTTAATCTTTCACCTGAGCCTCTTAAATTTTTCAGTGTTCTGAAAGCTGCACACTTCTCTAAGATATAGTAAATATTCAATTATGTCCATTTTGTACTTGAGAAAATGAAGGCACTTAGAAACTACTGATCAGAATAATGTTTTCAAATGTGTTAATACAGCTAAGGAATCTTAAACCCTGGGTAGAGATTCACTGGGCACACTGCCTGACCAAGACCTCAGCAGTAAGAATCTGAATTGCAGTATGCTGTGGGAATTTAGATAAGCTGCTGATTAACACGCTTCCTGAATTTTGCTACATCTAAATTCAAGATGAAATGGTTTAAGTTTTAGGTGCAACTTCTTTGATGGAGAAGCATATGAGGAAACTTAGGAATGCCTTTTATGGTTTAGGAAGAGATATCTTATGCCTTAATATTATATTAACTTAAAATATAATATGCAGATAAAAATACTACTCTATATCACAAGTTGAGTGTTATCTAACATAGTAGTTAAACCATGTAGTTAATTTTGCCTACAGTCCTTACTTTTCCAAAGTAAAATTTTACTTAAATGTCTGTATGATTTATAAACTAAAATCCTTCCTGTGATTAGAAAAACAACAGGATTTAAGTGTTCATTTTTTCACCTCTATTCTAAAAATTCAAGTATTTAATTATTTCATCTTTGAGTTGCAAGTTGTTGTACAATAAAAGAAAGGCAATGAACCAAGCCAGAAAATAGAAAGGAATTTCATTCCAGATATGTAAAGCCATCTGAGTAGCTCATACATTATGTTTATAAACATTTTTTTAGAAACATTTTTATGTGGCTCATATTTCTAATTTCAAAATACTTTTAATATACCAAAGTTTCTTTCAAGGAACTAAAATGAATTTCTATGGTAGTTACTGATGCATTGGACTGGTTTAAGGTTTCATAAATTTATTTTCTGGGGACCCGAGCCAGAAGAACTCTAACAGAGTCTAACAAGAATCATTCTGTAGTAGAAACTACTCCATAGACACAATTATTCAATCTCCAGGAGAATTAAAATAAACTTAAAATAATTGTAGCTATTCTCACTCATGGCAACCTGCAAATGAAAATGTAGGGAGGACTCACATTTTCCCTAGAATCCTGGTTGGATGAGAAGGGGGAACAGGATTCAGGAAGACATGGACAGCAGTTTGCTTTTCCACATGGCCCAGAGAAGAAGACATTACATTTACAGAGCACCAACGATGTGTTTTATGTATGTTGCTTCCTGTGATGAAGAAAAATAGACTCTATTTTTTAGTTTTAGATTCACATAAAAATTGAGAAAATAGTCTGGAAAGTTCTCATATACCCTGAACCCAGTTTCTCCTATTATTAACGTCTTATATTAATGTAGTATATTTGTTGCAATTATTAAACCAATATAGATACACTGTTACTAATTAAAGTCCCTACTTTATTCAGATTTTCTTAGTTTTTACCCAATGCCCATTTTCTGTCCCAGGATCCCATCCAGGATACCACGTCACATTTTTATTTTTTTTAATTTTAGTTGTCATTTTTCCTTAGGCCACTCTTGACTGTGACAGTGTCTCAGTCTTTCCTTGTTGATGATTGTGACAATTTTAAAATGTACTGGTCAGGTATTTTGTAGAATGCCCCTCTACTGGAATGTGTCTGATGTTTTTCTCATATAAGACTCGGGTGCCTCATTTGATTTCAATCACAATCCTATTGGATTGATATTTTGCACATGAATAAATTGAAGTGAACAGGGTTGAAGTAAATTAACCACAGCTACCCTGCTAGTAAGAGATCTGTGTTGCCCATGCTTCTGTGTGTTCAGCTACACTGAACTGGCTTTGTAGCTATTATATGCTTATGTTTAAAAGATGCCCTATATTTATTTCATTTATTTCTATGAGACTTACTCTATTTTGTCATGTGAGAAGGTTCTAACTGTCTATTTTACCAAAGGAAAAATGAACAAACAGATAAGTAAAAGTACACAGGAATACAAAATCAGTTTGAGGTTTAAATAGAAAAAAATAGGTTCACGATTCTTTGGAAGTTCAAATAGCATCCTTCAACAGACTCCACTACGGTGTTCTTTTAGGGTCCAATTAAAACAGCAAAACTATTTAACCATTTCCCTCTCTTCTGCATCCAATTCCATGGTAGATGAAACCTCAGGGCCAACCTCTATAGATCAAACGCTGTTTAGGAGACAGGTTGCTCCCTTAGGCAACATAGCTGACTTAGTGTCCTTAGATGGCCAAAGGGACAACTTCTGGAAGGTTAAAACCAACCAGCCTGGATGTGTGGTGGTGGGAAAGTTTGCTTCATCTTGAGTACTGCCTTTGCCTCCTCTCTTGCCCTCAAACATCCGGGCACATAACTATTGTTCAGATGATGAGTTGAGAATGAAGATAAAAGACAACTCATCCTCAAAGAGACCACTTTTAGTTCACTGCTTCTGTGCAGATACAATGTCGGGGATATAGCTTACCCATGGAAACACAATTGGTAGTTACACATACAATAGAGCTGCTTGAAGGACTTAGCCTGGGAGCTTCTGCAATTCACAGAGACCTGGATTCCCACTCTAGGCCAATTCAATCAGTCTCCAGGAGTATGGCCTTGACATCAGTATTTCTGGGTTGAGAACCACCGACCTATATTTATATATATAAGACAAATTCCAAATAATATGCTTTGCCAAAAAATCTTTTAGCATGGGGCATTTAACTAATTGAGGACATGCCAGTTTCTATGTATACAAAAATGAATAATACAAATGTGCCTGCTGTCACAGAGAGAATAGTCTAATAGAGGTGGAGGATGGAGCAGTAATCAAACTATAGTATAATGGAGCAAATAATTAAGGCAGCTATATAATATGCCAAGGGAGTGCTCATGAGTGAGTGTTCTGCAAAGCATCAGGGAAGCAAATAGCTAGTTGAATTTGTGGTACCATTTTGCTATAAAATATGGAGAAATTTATATGACCTCCCTGCACTTGGTTTTCTTTCTTTTTTTTTTTTTAAGTTTTGATTATATTATATCTCAAGTTCATTAAATATATATTTGTAGGAAAATGCTACTGTGTGCTAATGGTTTAATAATGTCTTTTGGAGCACTATCAGACACATGGTTAAGTTTTCAAGTTGGGCAAATTGTGGTACCTATTTAATTCACCAACCTTTAGAAATGCACAAATTGGTCACTTTTCCCAACAGCTATCACTGCATAACAAACCACTCCAAAACTTAGTGAATTAAAACAATATTAATTTTGCTTACAAATCTGCAATTTGAACAAGCATGGGTGTCAGCAGTTTGTTCCTGCTTCAGTCTTTATCAGCTGGGAGCTGGGGGCTGGAGGCTGAGATCATCTGAGGCCCATTCATTTATATGTTGATGCAGGTACTCTGATAACTGGGACTCCTTGGGCATCTCCCTCTTTTGCTAAGTGGCCTCTCTGTGTGGTCCTCAGCATGGAGAGTCAGATTTCAAGGTAGGTGCATGTCCTAAGAGAGCCAAGAGTAGCTATATCACCTTTTCTTACTCAGATTCAGAAGTCATGCAGTGTTATTTCTACCACATTCCACTGTTAGAAAGCAGTCATTCAGGAGAGAGGAATTAGAATCCCCTTTGTTATGGGAGGGAGTCAAAATATTTGTGGACCACAATGGACACTACACAGCAGAACTTTCTACATAATAACATTGAGTTTGAACACAGTGTTTCTTTTGATCCTTTAGTTTTATATAATCAACCTTTTATAGTAGATGTGGAAGTTAGCTAATACATAATTAACATTAAGGCCCATTCAAAAGAAATAACAGCTACTTCTCTGTGCTGGTAATTCCTGGAAAAGTTAAAGGCCAGTGAAATATAACTAATAACAATATTTATACAATATTTAATAATATTACCATGTAGCCACTAGCATACTTCATATATTTCATCCCATTTACTCCTTCTAACAAATCTATAAGGTAGATACTGTTCTTGTATTTTCCCCATGTTAGAGGCTTATGAGGACAAAGAAATTTTCCCAACATCAAAAAGCTAGCAAAAGGCAGACTAAAGATTTTCACCAATTGGTTCTCATTCCAGAGACCAAGATCTTAATAGCCATACTAATCTATGAAGATCGCAGTTGCCTAGATATTCTGGATGATAAACTTACCCACATTATTTCTAAGATTTCTTCCTTCCAAAGGAATTTGAAAAGTTATGCTAACTCTTATTTCCCCTCTCAAATTTTGTTCTTTCTTTCTTTCTTTTTTTATTGTGAGCCAGTACAGTTCATTTCCAAATTTAGAAGCTTGGCACAAACTGAATAAAGTACAATTTATACTCAACCTTGACTTCCTAGCTTAAAAATCAAGCAAATATTACTGGAGATCTTTCTATAAGACCCAACAAATTTAGGTGCTCATGGATTCCTGTGTCTTCTGACATTGGGAAACCAAAGCACCTTATCGTCTACTGTGCGTTATTCATATTTGTGTCCCGAGCGGATGTTGGAAAATCTGTAAAGAATATGTGAAACTGAGTTTGAAATGAGTGTGTTCCCCTTTAAATATATTCTTTTGTCTACTCTGCATGGTGCTTTGTCAAAAATGTCTGAATCATTTCACATCTCATTTTTGCATATCCCTGTTTCGTCTGATGAAAGTGGATGTGATGTAAGTAATGAAGAGGGAAAAACTTTCCGGGAAATGCACTGCCCCACACTCCTTCCCCCCATGTTTGATTAATCACATTAGCAATAAAATCCCTTTCCATTCAGCTCTGCTGCAGTCTTCATCCAGAGGAGGGAATTGGGTGTTGCCAGAGACTCCCACTGTGAGGCAGAGGCAGCCGTGGTGCTGTGTGCTTAGCTGCCCAATTAGGTCATGGGACAGCCTAGAGAATAAAGAAATAAGGGCGTCAGGTGACCTGGAGATCAGGTAATCAGTCTGAAGCCAAGTGCAAGGGGAACGGAGGATGATTGAATATAGGGGTAACAAGGTGGGGTTGCGGTGAGAAGCAGAGTCCTAGAAATGAAAACCATTTGAATCATCTAACACATAAGAACCCAGCTCTTCTTTCTAGCTCTCTACACACAGCTACATGCTTTTTAGGTAAAAAAAAAGAAAAATTAATTCAGAAATGCAGTACAATGTGATGAATGCTGTCACAGATGCACACACAATGTAGATGGGACAGCTGCACACCAGGGCTCTTGGAGGAGGCTCTTCAGAGGTGAACTGGACTGCAGAGGACGGAGCGGGTGTTTCCTGGAGGAAAAGAATTCCACTATGGAGAGAACATCGTGGGGAACAGTGTAGAGAACAGACATGGTGCACTGGGTATGACAGTTTGGGTTTCTGGCACTAAAGGTGTGTGGCATGGGAAGTAGGTTGGTAGGAGTGTCCAAGCTGAGAAGAGCCTCGCATCCCATGCTTTGGCGTGTCAGTCATCATATTCACTAGCTCTCATTGTTTATAGCAGCCCATTGGAAACACAGCATAAATCTACAATTTATCTTTTCTATGCCTCGGTTTTCTCATCTGCAAAATGGGGATAATTATTTTGATTTTTCGTTTCTACTACCAGTGCCTAATTCATTAGTTCGTTACTGCTTGCCTAGACTATTGCAATAATCTCTAGACTTACTCCCCCGACTTCAATCTCTCCCCATTCTTAAAGACGTTCTTGTGCCATTACCAGATTAGAAACAAAAAACAGAACAAAGAATAATAAAAAAATACATTATTGTTCATCTCCATTTCCCAAAGAATAAAGTTCAAACTTTCTAAAAAGGTAGTTAAGACTTTTCACCAACTGATTCCAAACTAATTTTGTTTTATATCCCAATATGTCTCACACTCCTGCTTCGTTAGTCTTTCTGACTTACTACATTCTTTGGTTGATACCATTCCTCTACCTGGATTGTTCTCTTCTCAGCCAACATCTCCATACCTAGTTTTCAAGGCCCAACCAAATGCCATGTCTTATAATCAGAAATAATATCTCCAGCCTCTGAAATGTTAAGTGGCCATCACATGATCAAGAGACCTGGGCCCAAATCCTCATTCTGCTATTGGCAGGCATGAGACTTTAGCAAGACACTAACTTCTCTGAACCTCAGTTTTCTCATCCATAAAATAGGTATAATAATGGTATTGATATCTACTTCATAGAGTAATTGCATAATTTAAATGACAGAACAGGAAAAATACTTTTATAAACTCTTCAAGTATATGTTAATGTGAATGATAACGTGGGGTTTTCAAAAGTAAAATGATAAAAACAGCTACAAGCAGAGTAGATATCCCCACGGGGCCATATACTCAATGTGTGATTATGGACAAGTTCCCATAACAATCTTTAATGAGAATATCTAACATTAATAACCTCTACATCATGGCACTGTGAGGCGGCTCAATGAGATGATATATATGAAAGCAATTTGAAAAGTATAATATTCTATGGCTAAGCAAATATGCATTATCATTATTTGTTTCTTAAATCACCATGATCGTTTTCTATCCTATTAGAGTTATTTATATACGTGTCTTATAATACATATGAAATTGTAAGAAATTTGAGGATGAGATTTTAATCATGTTTATTCCCCCCAGAATACATAAGTGAGGCTCCTAAGATCAGTGTCTGTCTTATCAAAGGATCACTGCTCATGTTCTGTGGCAGACGAGGCTGTGCTCGGCAGGGCAGGGCTGCGGTCTGTATTCGCAGATGCCTTCTCTGCCTGGACATTGTTACCCACGCAGCAGTGTGGGTGAGATACTAGCTTATCTCTTACATATATTTTTGTCTCAAATATCTGAATCATTAGGGGAAAATTCTTTTGCCCTTGCTCATCCTTATCAGTAGAGCTCTTCCTCAGAGTTTTATAATCACAATTTCCCACGTTGCTATAGTTGCAACCCTCATCTTCACGCAATGTTCCTCTCTAGTATCTAACCCTGCAATGTACCAGTATTTCCTTTTACATTATAACTTACTGGAAAA
Source organism: Cheirogaleus medius (assembly GCA_008086735.1). Classification (NCBI taxonomy): domain Eukaryota; kingdom Metazoa; phylum Chordata; class Mammalia; order Primates; family Cheirogaleidae; genus Cheirogaleus; species Cheirogaleus medius. The sequence continues at coordinate 15,106,603 of VBSM01001044.1, read as the reverse complement.
ATTCAATTTTCACATCTGTCTGCTGGATTTTGACTGATACTTTGCTCTGCCTATGTCGATATTACTAGGAATTCCATGCATGTAAAACTGAATAGTGGAGAATGAAAACCAAATGTTAAACTTTAACTCTAACACACGGAGCTTCTTTTTCTATTACACGATTATTTTTAGAAGATATTCCTATCACTCAACACTTACTTTATTTTTGCATAGACTACATTAGCTGTTATCACTTACATGGCTGTTCTTCTGAGTCATCCTTAATTGATTAATGTTATATATTGAATAGACAATTGGTTTTAGTTTTTGTTTTTCTCATCAAATGTTGCCCATTTCTAAGACTTACAGGTTAATGACAAGTGTAGCATTGGAATCCAATCTGACCACCCCTTTTTAATTTGAAAAATTGGAAATAAGTAAGTGCCACAGAAAACTGGAATGTAGTCTGCACAAAACTGGTATCATTACAACTAATGGTCTTAAATAATAGGTTGATGATTTATGTTGTACAATCAAAATAAATGTTGGGGGTGGTAATTTTGCCTCTCATGTTCCAACAGAGGTGAGGTGCCTAGGAACAGGGTTTTACAAGTTGATATAAACTTTGGTGATTTTTTTAACAAGGAAAAGAAATTGCTTTTCAGCTCTTAAAGTGATGGCTATTGTTTAACATCATTGTAATCTGCAAAATACTAAACCAAGTCTCTTATCTGACAATATACACTAAGTATGATGTGCTGAATCCTTAATCTTTTGAGTGTAGGCTTCAAATGTGGGCAGTCAGGGGAGAAGTATAGGAAGAAATTAACACTGAACACACCTACTACATGCTGGGCACTGTGCCAAGGGATTCCCTCTCATAATTTCATTTCCCTTCTGAACAAACCTGTGAAGTAGGTTGTATCACTTCCACTTTACAGATGAGAACATTGAGACTCAGATTTTAGACTTGTCAGACTCCAGAGCCCAAGCCCTTTCTGCTTCATAAAATGAATTAAGCCCATGATTTTTTTCCTACACAAGTTTGAATCAAAGAGAACTCTCACCATACAGAAACACATGGTCAAGATTGAAAACCCTGTGCAGTCTTGACAATGTTTCCAATCTTGACCACACATATTGATACTATCTGAATTCTGTAAAACCCAAATCTCTCTAATTAATAGCATTGCAATATATAGACATAGTATGTTAGGTGAAAATATTAACCCAGTGCCCTGATTTTGAAAAATCATTGGATTAATAGCTGTGATTCCCAAGAAAAATTGTATTTCCTTTATCACTAAATACAGTGACAAATGACATTCATAAAGTAAGTACTGAATGAAAGCCTAGGGCCAAGAGAGTGCAGAAAGCATAGTATTACAAATAGGAGCTAGGGCTGGGCACAGTGGCTCACGCCTGTAACCCCAGCACTTTAGGAGGCTGAGGCCAGGAGTTTGAGACCAGCCTGGTCAAGATAACAAGACATCGTCTTTACAAAAAATAAAAACATTAGCTGGGCATGGTGGCATGGTGGCATGCATCTGCAGTCCTAGGTACTCACGGGGCTGAGATGGGAGGATTGCTTGAGCCCAGGAGTTTGAGGTTACAGTGAGCTATGAACACGCCACTGGCACTCTAGCCTGGGCGATAGAGCAGGACTGTGTCTCAAAATAAAAAGGAGCTGGTAAAAGAGGCAAAGGTTGGAGGGTGGAAGAATAACAAAGAACAATGGAAATAACAAAGACCAAAAGGACTCTTTTTATTGTTACTTCTATCAGCTTTTTACAGATGAAGATACTAAGGCCAGAGGTTTGCAGGTGAATCGCTTCTCATAGTAGGTTGACTAAAGGGTTAGGTTTGGAATTCAGACTCCTATCCTTGAGGAAGACATAGCCCACATTTGTTGGTTTGAAATACTCTACAATGTAGTATTAGCAGGGAATTCTTGTACAATTGTCTGTGGGTTTAACGCCTGAATAGGATCTTTGGGGTTTGAAGTTATCGTGTGGATGATAACTATTGATTAAATTAGCCTGATCTTGCTTGGAGGGTCAGATTTCTGTGGGTGCTGAAAATGACACTACTATAATATTACTACTGCTACTAACACTAAGAATATAATTTCTTATAGGTAAAATTGCAGTTCTTTGGAATTTACAAAGTATTTACTTACCTATTTGACCTTTATAATAATCCTCTATAGAATTATAGGAGAATATCCATGAAATGATGCTTTAGTATTAATAAAATTTTAAGTTGAGGTCTTTGCTTCTCAAATTTTATATATTTTGCAGCACTCTAAAATTAAGCCACAATTTTTCTTATTTATAGAATGAAGACGCTAATATCTTCCCTGTCTTTGGAACCATTGAAGAAATCAAATGAAACACTGTTGTGAAAATTCTCAGGAAACTGTAAATCTTTATTTCATTGCTGTTGTTGGGATGCACGTATTTCACAAAAGCTCCCTGAAGGCAGATATGATGTACATCTTGGCTATCTGGAGAGGAAGCAAAATATAGTGCTTACAACAGAGATTCTAGAGTTGGACTGAGTCAGTGTGATTTCTAGTCCTGCCAGCTGCTAGCTGTGTGGTATTGGGCAAGTTACCTAACCTCTCTGTTTTAGTTTTCATCTGCGAATTAGTAATCATAGAATTGATGTGGAGATTAAATGTGTTAATATACATAAAATATTTTGAATAGTCTCTGGCACATACTGAGTGCTGTTTAAGTGTTAGGTCTTTCTAGCAGCTATTATCATCATCAGCATGGTCTGGCATAATGTAGAAGATCAATACATTTTGACTCATCCAGAAAAGTTAAAAATAAGTTCAGAAGCTTGTGAGCCAGGTAGGCAACTGTAAAACTGTCCTCTATGGTATAGATATCAGTTTCAGAGTACCCTTGCACATCTCTTTTCATGTAATTATTACAATAAACCAATGATGTACATCATGCATCCCTCTAATATATAGAGAAGAAAACTTAGTACTCAGAGAAGTACATTGGCCCAAGGTCACTTGGCAATGCTTGGAAGTAGGAGGCCAGGTTTTCTGAATCAGGTTTCTACCACCCTCGCCTCCCCTTAAGCTGAGTCTTTACCTGTCAGACACAATACTATGATAGCACATCACTGAAATCACTTCCATCTTTCAGTTCAGTTTTCAGACTTCTCCTTATCCTCCTATCCAAGACAAGGAATGCTGGGGAAGGGACCCGGGGACGGGAACAAGCATCCAGTGAGCATCTAAATTAGGATCAGGCGCCTCGTACGGCATCTCATTTACTCATTTCTGGAATTCTGCAGATCAGGTAAATCAACGAGGGCTGAATGAGTTAGCCAAGACTGAACAGCTAGCAGATGACTGAGAAAAATCTACAGCACAGTGTGACTTCAAAGCCAGGTTCTTTCTGTCTCATAGGGGAACTGCTTCCTGCAGCCCATCCCTACTGTGAGAGCTGCCCTGAGCTCTGCATGAAGCAGCTTTGCACTCACAGAACAGCCCCCGGAGAAACCTCCTGATCATTCCACAGTGACTGATCTTTTAGCAAAGCAGAGAGAGCTTTTGCCAGGTTGGTGCCAGACCTGACATTTTATGCCTTAGTTTAGCATTTCTCAAAATGTGAAATGTGAGCTACAGGTTTTTCTTATTAAAACTTTAATAGTTGCATATGTATTTTAACATTTAAAAATTATAATTAGTTGTTGTAACAGGAGAAAGAGAAAGTTTCACCTGTAAAGAACTTATTAAGTAAAACATGTATAGACTGTTTTAAAGAAAAACATGTAAATAAAATACAGGTGGTATGTGGATGTGGCCCAAATCAGGAGGAAACCATAGAAGAAAACGAATTATATTGAAGTACAGTTACAGTTACCAAAACATTAGAAAAACCAAATTATGATATAGTTATATATGTACTTCTTGAAGATATTAGTTCCAGAGGCAGATCTAACAATGATTGCAATTTTGATTTAGCCATAAGCATAAATACTATTTTGAGATGTCTGCAGTAACTCCCATGTGATATGAAAATATCCATGTTTCTCTTGGTTCCGAAGTCTCAGGTACTGCTGATACCACTATGCTTTATTTCCTGCATTCATAATTGAAAGAAATAATGCATCTCAGAAGTTAGTAAAATGAAGATATGATCCTTCCCCTTTCAATGCTCTTTGAATTAAGAACATCTGGTCAGGTGACCGGAGTTTAAATCCCACTGCTAGCATGTAATAGCTGTGTTACCTTAGCAAGTGACTCAGGCTCTCTACGTCTCTGAAAAGGGATAGCAGTGAGGGGAATTTACAAAGTCCAAGGCTATGCAGTGCCGAGATCATGCACTTAAAGTACTTGGCACAGATATTGGGCAGTGTTGGAACTCACTAAATGTTATAAGCCTACTCCTAGTGTTCTAATGATTGGGGGAGGGGGATGAGCATTCAGCCAGCAGAGGCTGCTCTCCCGGCACAGTTCAACTATCAGAGATTCATTCCTCACTTTTCCCCAAAGGGGAAATATTCCATTTTTCTGGAGGAAACTCATGATCCCATTAAATGGGCTTGCTTTTGTTTATACTTGCACTTTGTGACTAAGAAAAAAATAATTCAGTTGACATGTACATAGAAGAGGGAATGAAAATATGGTTATTAAATATACCTACTGTTTTTAGGGTACATAAGAATGGGGAAAGATAATATATGCAGAGACATTGTCTAAATCAGTAAGCGTTAGAAATGATGAAATTAAAAAGGGGAACAGAATTTACAAAGGTATTTTGTGAATAGAGAATGTATCAGTATTTTCTCTTTCTAATGCACTACTGTGCTATTGTACTAGTTTGGATTGACTCTACGAAATAGCTCCCCATTATGGGTTAGAGAGATGCAAACTCCCTTATGATCCGCTCCACTTTAATGCTTTTAAAGTGAGTGAGTTTAATATTAAAAATGAAAAATGTACAGGCAGATTTTACCTAATGGGAATTTGTCCACTTTTTTTTCTTGGTAAAAACCCTGCATCAGGAATGAGATTTGGGAAGAGTTGAGTTAAAAGAGTTTGAAAATAGTTATTGATGAGATGTGATACCTTACTGTTAAGTGGAAACCATGAAAGATCATTCCCAGTTCACCTGAATGGGAAGTTAACAGTGCACATTGCTCTTGTAATGGGGCTGATATGCAAGTCTTTGGAGAGGATGATATATGTGAGGAGAAGTCCATGGAGAGGACATTATGATATCAAGACAATGACAAAACAAATTTCAATGCAAATCTGTAGAGACCATATTACAATGTCAAGGCGATGGCAAAATGTAAGTCTGGAGAGACCATTTTACAATGTCAAGACAATGGTAAAACAATGTCTCTGAAAGATTATTGAGACCACATTGCCATGTTAAATTATAATGTCAAAACATTATCATTGCAACTCTTTAGCGATCATGTACCTCTTTTAAGATAATAGCAAAACAATGGAATTTGAAACAGCAAACAATAGAACAAAGGAATTTTATGTAAGTCCTTGGTATTACCAAGAGATGATGATAAAAATGTAGAGGCAAGTCAAAAGGTTGTTAAAGAAACACAAACAATGGCACGCTATAAGATTGTGTAGTATATCTAGCTAACATGCGACTTAATTCTTCCTTTGAAGAGAGTAAAGGCTCCCAAGTAGCAATGTAGAATTGAGGTTGGAAAGCAAATATAGTCAAAGACTGACAGAAAGCCAGGGATGAAAGAGATTAGGATAGTAGAGCCACTTAGCAGTTGATGCATAAAATGTGAATTACACTCCTCTTCTCTAAATAACTGGTTTATTGTTTTATTGATAATTATTCAGGTGAGTTGTCTTCATGACATGAAGTTCACAAATCCTCAGTTTCTGATTCTTGCATTATCTGTGACCTTCATTTGTGTGTAGTGTCTGTTGCTCACTGTTTAAACTTCAGCTCAGCTCACAGTCATTGCTAAGTGTCATTGTGCTAGGCAGTTAGTATCCTTGTGGGTAAAATGGACTTCTCTTTACTACCAAGCTGGCAGGAGTAAGGAAACTACAGATATACAGGTGCTGTTAACAAATGGTACATGGACAGAGGGCTTTCTAATTGCAGCCTTGTTGTCTTGTTGCTTTGAGAATTTGAGTGTGTTGCATAATGGAGCTATGTTCAAGGTTCTTTGTATTAATATATAAAAGAGTGATACACATGTGGTCGCTACTACTTACCTCCTAGAAAACTGGACTGGAAATCCAAGGCTGAGTGCCTTGAGCATGTGGCTTAGCTTCTCTGGGTTTACTCATCCGCATAATGAAAGCAGTGACTGTGATTTCACAGGCCCTTCTGTATTTCTGTATTTGGCTTTTATAATTAACCAAAATGTTTATGGTATGTATGAACAATTAACTATCAAAAACATTGTCATAACCCACCCTACTACATGCCCAAAATAGGTGCCATTCTTTTTTATAGGACTTCATTTATGCTGAGATTTTTACAAATGAATTTTCTGCAGACTTCTAAAGTTAAAATAATACCTATGAATATATTTATCATATATATGGATATATATTCATGCTCATAAGTGTATATATGTATAATTATACATGTATATATCCAGTTATATATATCTAGTTAAACAAATGATTTAGAAACAGAGACAGGATAAAGGAAAATATTACAGAACATTTCAGAAGCTTGAAAGCTTTGAACAACTTCTGGAGGGCTAGGGGAATTTGAGGAGTAGACTGTATTGGTAATCCTCCCCATCCCTGCTTTTTAATCTCATGAGTGATAAACATGGAATCATCAGAGACTCAGATTTAGCAATAAAAGATTTTATTCTAGTATTGCTCCAAATGTTAAAGGAAGAAGAACACAATCACTAAGGTTAATTGAGCACCTGTTATATTCAGATTTTCCTGTACTTTGCCCAGATTTTTCAAATTCTTACATAGCCCTTAAGTAATTTTTCAGAAACAAAATTGAGGCTTAAGAAAGGATTTGAGTCACCTACATAAAGTCGCATTGCTAACAAGGAGCTGAGTCAGGAGTGGGGTCTAGTGCCCGTGGTCAGTTAACCGTAATCAGTGAGAAAGACAACCAGACTCCATTGTAATTCCTGAAGCCACCTTCACCAGTTAAGGATGTTGTCCAGGCTGCCACACCCTCTCAGGGCTTTCCCCTTCTCATCTGTGCTTACTCTATCCATTAGGCCACTCTCTATCTTCCAGTTTTCCCTCTACTGGCTTCTCTCATCAGGTATAAAGGCACACTCAGATCTCACATATCTATAAAAAAGCTTTTCAGTAATAGCGTATTTCCTTCTAGCTTTTCCTCCTTATGGCCAACCTTCTCGACAGATGATTTCCTCACCTCCCACTAAGTCTCCTGCTTTCAAAGTCTGAGCATTTATTTGTCTCTTATCAATTCTGGAATATTCTCACCCATTATTTTTTTATATACTGCCTCTCTCACATTCTATTCTTTCTTCTAGAATTTTTAAATAGGCATATGTCAGGACCTCTCATTGATTCTACGAATGTTTCTAATACCTCTTCGTATTTTCCACCTTTTTATTTCCCTATGTGGCATTCAGGGTAATTTCCTCAGATCTTTCTTCTAGTTCACTATTCTTTTCGTCAACTTTGATGATTCTGTTGTTTACCTATGTGCTGTTTAAACTTTGTTTTTAGTTTTAATAATTGTGTTTTTTACTTTTATTTTAGAAGTGTTTTTTTTTTTTCAAAATTACTTGGTATTTATTGATAGTGTTTTTTTCCCATGTTTCCTTTTTTAATGTTTATTATTTTTACTATCCATTTTTAAAAGTCTCTATCTGATAGTTCTATTAGTCTAATTCTGGGGGCCTACAATTTTTCCGAGAGGTCAGTTTTCTCTTTTCTCATGATACATTATTTTTTCTGTGTTTGTGTGTGTGTACATTATGGATTCTAAAGTTAAGCTCATCCTTAGTAGGTCTAAGGATACGGCCTTTCTAAAGTCCCACGTCTTGTAGGATCTCAGCTCTATTTCCCTCTGTTATGTGGACCCAAGTCATCATTAACTGTTTCTACATGAACATTAAAATCTAAACCACTGGCTTGTTCTGCCTGCAGTTATCCTCTCTTGGTTCTCCTCCTGGTCTCTGGTCTTTTGCTTCTGAGATGGAGGGCACATTCCTCCTGAGATATTTTTTGTTTTGGCAATTATTAATGCCAGTGACTTTATTGATGCCTAAAGACCACTTTTTATGTTAATACCTTATGTTGGTAGTTCTTGGTCACATATGTAGTTTAACTCAGACTCAAAACCCATATGGTCCCAAACACAAACTTGCACAGGGATGTATACAGCAGCTTTACTCATTATAGCCCAAATTTGGAAGCAACCAAGATGTTCTTCAGTAGGTGAGTAGATAAACTGTGGTGCATCCGGACAATGAAATATTATTCAGCACTAAAAAGAAATGAGCTATCGAACCATAAAAATATGTGGAGGAAAGTTAAATGCACATTACACTAAGTGAAAGAAGCCAAGCTGAAAAGGCTACATACCATATGATTCCAACTGTGTGACAGTCTGGAAAAGGCAAAACCATGGAGATAGCAAAAGGAGCAGTAATTGTCAGAGGTCAGGAGAAGGGAGGGATGAAATAGTCACAACATAAAAGAGTTTTGGGGCAGCGAAACTGTTCTGTACGATATCACAGTGGTAGGTACATGTCATTATACATTTGTCTAAACCCAGAGAATGTATAGCGCCAAGAGTGACCCCTAATGTAACTATGGACTTCAGGTGATAATGATGTGTTGATGTAGTTGCATCAGTTACAACAAGGTACACTCCAGTGGGGGGTGTTGATAGTGGGGCAGACTGTGCATGTGTAGGGGCAGGAGGAATATGGGAAATCTCTGTACCTTCTGTGCAATTTTGTTGTCAACCTAAAATTGCTCCAAAAAACATAGCCTATTAAAAAGCCCAAAATCCCATATGGGGGTAGATCCAGGGTTTAGGATTCTCAGAGAGACTATTTTGTCAAGAGACAAGGCTAAAAGACACTAGTAACTTGGTCATTCCCCTGCACTATACAAGAGATCGGTTTTTCTAGTCTAGCTTTTCACTAAGGATACGGCCTTTCTAGAGTCCCACGTCTTGTAGGATCTCAGCTCTATTTCCCTCTGTTATGTGGACCCGAGTCATCATTAACTGTTTCTACGTGAACATTAAAATCCAAACCACTGGCTTGTTCTGCCTGCAGTTATTCTCTCTTGGTTCTCCTCCTGCCATTTTGATCATTTCTCTCCTTCCTCAAACTCCTTCATAGGTGTATTGTTCCTTAGTCTGCTCTATAATTATTGGTTTCCCCCCCGAAGTTTATGATGTTCAATATTTATCTGATTAGATAACTCTCTGTTCGCCCCAATTCCTCAACAATATTTCATCATTTCTTATTAGGGTGAACTCTTTACCCAACTCCCTGCTTCCAACACCTTTCATCTGTTCTTTGTGCTGAAGCTGCAATTTACTGAGATGAAAACTTGGCAACATTTTCTTTAAAATCCTTTGATGGCTCCTTTGATGGCTCGTTCACAACACACACATATGCAAACACACACACATATATATTCACACTCACATATACACACAAAATTAGACTCCTTTTTGGCATGTTAATCCCTTTGGAGCCGTCTCCTGCAGAGCTCTATCAGCCTCACCTGGCTCTCCCGTGCCTAGTTCCAGCTTTCTGGCCATTCTAAATTGCTTGTTGGTCTGGCTCTTTTTAACTTCTTTACTTCTGTAGCCACTGTGCCTTCTGTTCAGTGTTTAGTATGACAACTCTGTTCCTTCTGTTACTATAAAATTTGTTACAAAATTTTTAATTCTTGTGTTTACTTTTTTTCTTTTTTTTTGAGTCAGAGTCTCACTCTATCGCCCGGGCTAGAGTGCCGTGGCGTCAGCCTAGCTCACAGCAACCTCCAACTTCTGGGCTCAAGCAATCCTTCTGCCTCAGCCTCCCGAGTAGCTGGGACTACAGGCATGTGCCACCATGCCCGGCTAATTTTTTCTCTATATTTTTAGTTGGCCAATTAATTTCTTTCTATTTTTAGTAGAGACGGGAGCCTCGCTCTTGCTCAGGCTGGTTTCAAACTCCTGACCTTGAGCGATCCTCCTGCCTCGGCCTCCCAGAGTGCTAGGATTACAGGTGTGAGCCACCATGCCCGGCCTTTACTTTGTTTTTGTCTTTTTTGCTTTCTTATAATAATAGATATGATGCACTGGAAACTTAACAAACATAAATCTATGGTAAATTAGTATATGTGAAATTAGACTTCATGGCTCACAGAAGCATGGATCTCAGAAAGTTCTGTGGTTGCCATAATGCATAGCTCTGACCTCTTCTATGTACTTTATTTGTCCTTTTCTCTAATAATATTTCCTTCCATATCTAGTTGTTACGTTATTTTGGAAGTAAGGCCCATGATTGAAAGGATTACATTGGGATTATAGTACCAGTGACACGAGTTCCTCAATAATCATTGATTTGCCAGTGCATCCTAGAGAATTTAACATATCTCGGCAACAAGCACATGCATTTGGAAATGTTATTTCTAAATAATAACAAACGACAACACTTAAGCTGCTGGCAAAAGTCCCACTTTCAGGAATAAGGCATTATTTTTATTTTCTTCAAGGCAGTAAGTACCCCAGTTTTGTACCCCAGCTTTGTTAGCTCCCATTCCTCAGTTTACTCATCTGCGAAATAGGCATAATAAAGATACTCATCTCTTGAGTTATTTAGTGATTAATGAATAAATGCCTAAAAGTGCTTAGAACAATGCTTGGTATTGAGTAAAAACTCAGTAAAGATAAACTATTTTATTTTTCTCATCTTTTTTTCCCCCTCACCTGATCAGACAAGTTTTTGAAGACAAAAATTAATCAATATTTTAAGAGATGATGTATCTCTTCTCTCTCGTGTCCCTCTCACCCATCATGATCAACTTTGAAAATAGGGTCTGCTTTTAGTCATTTATTCTGTGATATGATTTAAAGACATTATTTTATCTCTTTCTGATTTTATAGTAATTATGAAATGAAAACCTCATTCCTAGTAGAGCGATTCAATCATCAGCAATCATGGCAGGAAGATTTTGGAACGTAGAAGGCCTGCTAAAAAACTTGAGAAAACATCTGTACTATTGTTGTGTAAGGTCATTGTGGATTGTGTACCACAATCCAACTTGTTTTCTACCCAACTTTATTTGCGGGGAACACTTTGTATTATAAGCTACTTGTATTTCTTATGTTGTGACTAAAGATTTAAGAAAAGATTTGTGAATTTTGTTCTCTTTTTCTCTTTTCCCAATCTATGTATGTTCTTTAATATCTTGGGAATATATGAAATACCAAATAACATAAATTTAATGAACATCATTCATTAAATAAATAGTTGCTCTTACCTCCAATATGTCCCTGGAAACCCCAAGCCCTCTTGGAGAGAAACAATGGTTTATGAGGTAAAAGCTCTAATTTGCTTCTTTTTCTCAGGAATTTTGCTTGCAAGTTCAAGACTCCTTCTTTGCTTGTTACAATAACAACTGGAGCATGAAACTGATGATTTTTCCCTTAAAGGAGACCAGCACTCTGCTTAGAAAGAAATCCACTCCCATGAAATATCTTCTTATTTCTTACTATTCATTATAGTGGAAACCAAGAAATAAAATTGGGAAGCTATAGATTGAATTTAGGACAATAAATTTAGGAAATCAAATCAATTGAGGATTTACTTAAAATACTAAGTTATTCTTAGATGACCACTGAGTCAAATAAAAAATGATGGAGTAATTTTCCATACCTCACTTAAACAGCAGAACAGATGGTTTTAGCTGGATCTTTCAGAAGTAAAGTTTATTTTTCTCTACCACACTCAAGTTCTCCTTTTCAACCATCTATTAATAACCGTAGGAACTCTTCTACTCTATTCCTTTTTTTTTTTCAACTTTTGTTTTGAACTAATTTTAACTTTACAGTAAAATTGCTGGTATAAGTATCAAAACTAGGAACTTCATCTGGTACAATACTATTAATTAAACTAGAGACCTAATTTGAATTTTACTAATGGTCTCACTAATTTTCTTTTCCAGATTAAGGATCCAATCCAGGATTTCACATTGCCTTTAGTTGTCCTGTCTCCTTAGTCTGCCAGTATGTGACAGTTCCAAGTCTGTCATGAAGGGTACTAGTCAGTTATTTTGTAAAATGCCTCTCGATTTGGGTTTGTCTATTGTTGTCTCATAATTAGATTGATGTTATATTTTTTTCTTTTGCCAAAAAACCACTCAAAATACTACCCTTATCAATGCATCATGTCAGGGGTACCTGATGTTGCTATATTTCATTGTGATGATGCTAACCTTGATTACTTGGTTAAGTTGCTGTCTGCTGGGTTTCTCTATTGTAAAGTTATGATATTTTTTACTGTATTTAACAAATATCTTGGGGCAGATACTTTGAGACTATGCCAATGTATGTCCTGTTCCTCCTCAAATTTTTGTCTGCTGATACGAGTGTCTGTTGATGGGTCTTGTCTGCTACATTTATTACTGTGGTGTTATCTTAATGGTGACTTTGAATTTACCTCATTCCACCCACATGTATTAAATGAAACTCTTCTATAGGTAAAAGCTGTCTCTTCTCCCCATTTATTTACTTATACGATCATTTAAGTATATCAGTATGCATTCTCATATACTTACTTTATTTTGTTTTTTTGTAATCCAGTACTATCAGTATTTTTCTGCTCAAATTGCTCCAGGTTTGGCCATTGGGAGGTCCTTCAGGTTGGCTCCCATGTCTCCTGGACATACCACCATTTATAGTTGAGCACTTCTTTACTGTCTATTGCTAAAAACAATTCCAAGATAATCTTGTACTTTCTCTGTTTGGTCCAGGAGTCATCTGCTTCTCCGGGAAGACTGGGTTCTCTTCATTGAAGATGGTGTTTAGAAACCAAGATCTGGGTGTTGGATGTGCTCATTGGCAATGGGATGTCATTGTTTCTAGGCCCTCTCAGGGGACACAACTAAAGAGTTTGTGTATACCAACCCAGGCAAAAACACACATCTCTATTTATTTCTATATCTATCTGTTGTATACATAGTAAAAGCTGTGAGTTCATACTGAGGTCTCTGATTCAAGCCCACTATCACAGGGTTTGTTCTTGTTTCCCCCTTTCTTTATTTGTAACTTCTTTCTCCACCACAGGGAAATCTAGCTCTCTACAAAATATTTACTTATTTTTTTTATTCCTAATATATATGTGAGGTAGCTTTAAAATTGTTAACCCATATTCCTCCAAGAAACACATTTGCTAACCCAAGTGCAGTGTCTGTGTATAGCTAAACCCAGACAAAGTACTGTTTTCCTCAGCTACATAGGTCAGTTCTTTTCTTCCCCTTCAGTGTGGTTGAATTATTCATTTGAAATACAATTCTACAATTAGGTTTGTTTCTTTTGTGGGTTATCTCTACATCCTGGTTGATATTATTTTATTGCATTTATCCTTTTGGAATGTGAAGTAGTATCATGGTTCTAAGTAAGAGCTGTACCAAATGGAACACCCAGTGAAGTGTCACTCCCTTTCCACCTACTCACTCCCATTTCTCCTATTTTCTGCCACTTCCCATCCACTCCCTGCGGAGAACCAATCTCGTTAGCTTCTGGTTCATCCTTTCTGTTATTCTTTTGCAAAACTGAGCAGATGTATGTTCTTCTATCTTCTTCTATCTTTCTAGTTCTGATATTCTTGATCTATCTTTGATATAGGTTCCTTTTTGGTAAGATTTAAAATATTCCTGAAGATTTCGTGTATTTCCTTTTAGATTATTATCATTAGAACTTCAAGTGGTCAATGACTCTGTCAGACCATCTGTCTCATTATTTTAGACTGCATTTTTTGTTAGCCCTACATATACTAAAGTTTTGTTATTTTTATTATTATTTGTTTTATGAGAGCTTAGTGTCCATTGTCTGCAGTAGAGTTCATTGTCATAGACCACTTATCATTCCTGAGACAGGTCACAAAAATATTATTCTCACTGGAAACAATTAGCAATGTCCAGTTTCATCCAGCTTCAGAATTCATTTGCTTGGAAGGGGGTAGGTAGAACATGTGTTTTCTGACCTTCACCAGGTCTAATCTGGTCCTTAACTTCCACAGCATTCAGCCTTTCCTGTTTTACATGGCTATGGGAACAGATTCCCTACAAAGAAAGCAGCAGGCACACCATCAAATGACATTTCATTCTTTCTGTAATGATCCGTTTCTTTGCTCTTGGAACAAGTCTGCAAAGATTACAAGTATGTCTCAGGGGAAAAAAAAAATGAAAGTATAGTAGAGCCCAAACTTGAGCAAGTTCACAAAGAATCATAAGGGGGTGGATGCGGTATTAGAATATAAATAGAAAGTACAGTATTAGCTCCAAACAAATGCTTTCAAAGTCTTTGTGTGCACTGACAGCTTCAGATATTTAATGTAAATGAATTTTTCTCTAGAAACAATGGAATCTGTAGCTTGTGGTGGCATGGTTTCTTTTCTAAACCTTGCTTTTCTTATTTTTTTGTTCCTGAGGTGAAAGCAAAGCTAAGTTAGGTATATATTTGCATCAGAAAGACTCCGCGGCAGCATCTATACCAGTCATTGATCATTTCTCATTATTTTAGGTACCTACTTGTTTGCAATTTTCCTTTTTAAGCTCACTTCCCCTCTCCACAAAGCACAAACACAGTCACAGTCACACACAGATGCACAGACACACTAAAATGATGATGGTGGTCGGCACTGCGACTTCTTTTGAATATTAGAAGGTGAAGCCTATATCCACACTGTATGAGTTTTATGCTTATCTAAATCCCACTAATTCATGAGAGTCTACTCGTCTCCATTTATGGTACCTCCATCTGCCTAGGTGCTATGTCAGAAATGTGAGAGTGATTCCTGCCACCTCCTCTGTCCCAGAGAACCCTCACCCTAATCAGCTCATCATTAAGTATTTTAGAATCTCCTTGTAAAATATGTCTTGAATCTCTTTTTTTTTTTTTTTTACCTTTTTTGTCACCATTCTAGTCCATGCTCCCTCTCTTGCCTGTCAATCTGAGCTCCCTTGGCCTTGCTATGATTCCATCTCCCCAAGAACCAGAGTGACTTCTTGAAATCTAAAAACAATGTCATTCCCCTAATTAAATGACCCTGCCCATCTGCCACTGCTAACCGCTTTATCTTGTGCTTTTGGCAGACTAAATTTAGTTGCCAAAATTCTTTACAGACCTACAGGATGCCACATGACATATCCACTGCATATCCAGGTCTTCTCACCCGACTTTTCACTTGGCTCTCTGGGCTACAGCCATAGTGCCCTTCTTGTCAGTTCGTACACAAATAACTAGGCTTTTCTGCATCTCAGCACCCAGAAGTTTCTTGCCTCCCTCTTTTCACCTAATTCCTGCTTATCCTTCAGAACGGAAGCTCAGAAAATCCTTTCCTAAGTTCCAGTTCAAATCTCATGCCCTTGTTATTTTCTCTTCCATTACTCTGTATCTTCCTTTAGAATAGCCATCACAATTACAGATTATTTGAGTGCTTAAATTTGTGTCTTCTTGTTCACTGTATATTCTAGACCTGGCACCGTGCCCAGCATATGGTAAATGCTTAATAAATATTTGTTGAATAAATTAATATTATGGTAATTGTATGCACAATGTCAGACCATTAACTGCATTGTTTAGAAAATCATAAAAAATGGTGAATGATTTGTATCATTTTCTCCCAAAGTGTTTTGCATATGTCTCAGCTTTCAAACGAATGACTACCACCCCCGTCCTTATCAGCATCACCGCTAAGCACCTCCACCTAGAACTGAGCCACCTACTCACCTCTTCCTGTGTGATACCTTATATCTAGGCAGAGGTGGTTCCCACCCTGGTAGCGTGATTTGAAGGATGTCTGGAAACACAGACAGAGCTTCACTTCCATTAGCTATATGGTGAGGTACTCACTTGTTTGACTGATGACATTAAAAGTCTCCTACAGCAAAACTGCTATTTAGGAGAAATAATATGGCAGCCATTATAGACCATTATTGTTGTACCCCAAGATAGGATGGTCAGCTGGTCAGAGACCAGATGTCCAGGGGAAGGAGGCATAATATGGTAGAAGTGGACCTCTGTGGGACTAGAATATAGAAGATATAATAACAAAGTCTGTGGTTCTCTTTAGGGTTAACTTTGCCTGGCAAATTTAATTCTTATGCTTGAAAGTTAAGTGTTCTCTCTCCCTTGTTTATTTGAGGAAAACAGGCCTTACATCTTCATGTAAGGTGGTGAACATGCAATTAAGGTCCCCCACGCTGCCTGTGCTGGGTGGCAAGCTGAATCTTTTACACCTCCCTGCTTCCAGCCTTATGCCTGGACCTTGGTGCTTCCATAGTGGCTCTTATCTCCTGGGTTCCATACCTGAGATGACCTCAGCTGACCTGGGCAGGGTCCTAGGCTTCTGATCACAGCTGCTTCCCTGACTCGAATTTCTCCTGACTTAATACTTTTCTGTGAAGGATTCCCTTTGGCATTTCTATCCTAGGGCTCCATGTTGACTTCCTAGAGTTTCTCAGCATAATGAATTTTTTTTTTGAAATAGGGTCTTATTCTTATTCTGTCACCCAGGTTAGAGTGTAGTGGCATCATCAGAGCTCACAGCAACCTCAAACTCCTGGGCTCTAGTGATCCTCCTGCCTCAGCCTCCCAAGTAGCTGGGGACTACAAGTGTGCACCATCATGCCCAGCTAATTTTTTTATTTTTGTAGAGATGGGGTCTTGCTTTTGCTCTTGCTCAGGCTGGTCTCAAACTCCTGAACTCAAGCAATCTTCCTGCCTTGGCCTCCCAGAGTACTAGGATTACAGGTGTGAGCCACCGTGCCTAGCCTCAGGATTGCTTTCCTATCTCCTTACATTTGTAGAGTTTATAAAATGCTTTCAAAAATATTTTCTCACCTGATCATTATAGCAATCTTATGAAATACGAATCCTTTTCATAGATGAGGAAACCAGGTTTCTCTTCACATTAGGCTGACTTGCTCCTTTCTGTTTGCCTGGACTTAATTTTTGCTAATAGAATACTAATTGATTCTGATAAGGCAGGTAATAGCCTCTTAGGCCAGCTGCCAATTTACAATGACCCAAATGGAAAATAACTAACATAATAATGGAAGGTTCGAGAAGACCCCCAAACCACAAACTCATAGTCTTCAAAGCCATAGAAAGCTGGCTTAATGTTGAGATGGATTTTACAAGGCATCATGATTAGAGAATAAAAGATAGTAGGTAGTGGGCACTCGAATGACACTGAGGGATTCCTCTCTAGAGCATTAAAGACTAGGATGTGGCTTGAAGTGGGATTCTGGTCAAAGAGAGTCTGAATTTGATGAGTTGTCATCTAAAGCTGAAATTAGCTTCTGTTATTTGCCAAGGTTTTAAACTCAGCCCAACAAGTGTCTCTAGGCTGTTTTGGCAAATATTACAAATGTGCCACTCTTCCCCCATTGGACTTGCGGAAAGAAACACACAGAGGCTGCCAAGATTCCTCTATTTGCTAGTTTCATCATAAAAGAGTACTGATGCAATGACATAGAAAAGGGCCAGTGGTATAAGCCCAGAGCAAAAACGGTACACTTGAAAAGCTTAATGGGTATTTCTTTGGTGATTTCATCACTGAATCTAATTAAGTTCTCCATAGGTATTAGGCAGAGTATTTTTAAAATCCACCTTCCACGAAATTGTCTTATTCACCAGCAGTCTTCTCAAACAAAATTGTATGTATAGTGCATTTCTGCAAAATTATTTTTTATTGTGAAAATCCACATGCAAGCATGTTTTCTGGTAAGGATTCTATGTGTAGTCTTTTTCTTTTGAGAATCCTCATTTGTATAAATGCAATATCTTCCTTTTAATATTTGCCTGCAATTGTAGAGGGTTTTTCTTTTTTTCTTTTTTTTTAGAAAATATAATTATGCGGCTTCACTACATTTATGCAACTTCTGCATCTGAAAGGGACCTGATATATTTTAGATTGTAATATATTGACATCATTTACGTCATCCTTGGCATTGCCATCATCTTGCTGGTTGAGATATGGTTTGAGATATGGAGGTCAAATTCATCTAACCATTCATTTATTCATTCATTTTTGCTATAAAATGGGATAATTGAAATTCAGAAAAATTAAGTGCTCTGAAGTATAGTGAGTCAGCAGCAGAGGAAAGAGGAAGAGAATTTCTAGTGGCTGCCATGTGCAAGAGATAAGGGCTTTCCATACATTATCTAATTTAGTCCTTACCACAACCCTGTGCAATAAGTGTTTTCACTCCTGCTTAAGAGAAAGGGAACTGAGGCTCAAAGGAATTAAATGACTTGCCTAAGATCACACGGTTAAGTGGCAGAGCTGTATTAAAACCTTAATCTGTTTGAGAGCCCATGTTTGTTCCACAATGCACACAACTCCTTAGATCTGAACCAGGACTCTACCAAGATCAAATAATTTGTTTAGTCTATCCTTGGGAATACATGATCCTTTAAGGTAACTCTCAGAAATTGATGCTCAATAGAAAGGAGCTGCCATCTGTTCATGCTAGTGTGTACTGTCTAACTTTACACTGGTTTTCCCAGGTAACATGTTCCTTGCTTTCCTCTAGATTTACTCCAGAAGTTTCATATGGTGAGAATGCTATGGGGGCTGTGATTGGCTATGTCATGACTATCAAACCAGTGGGAAGTACTTTCATTTGTAACAGATGTACTAATGATCTCTTGGAAGTGCACAGCATTCGACTCCAGGGCTAACAGTTGTTGCTCTTGTAGATCTAGCAGGCAGTGGCTTTCTGCTTCCTAATCCTCTCCTCGTGGTTCTCTCTAAAGAGCCAACAAACCCAGAGAGAAATTTTGGGTTTCTGAGTGATGAAATTTTGGTAGGCACACAAGGAGGAGCAATGAATAAGAAGTTTGTTTGTTTTTTATTAACTTAAAATTAGACAGATTTTGAAGCTGTGGCAGTTGGGTTTTCTAAAAATGGCCACAATGGTTTCTTTCATCCCATGTAACTCTTTCTATCATGTGACTTTGACATTTCTCCCATTGAGAGGTGTGTTCTGTGGTCCCTTCCTTGAATCTGGGATGACTTGTGACTCTGCAGCAAGGATGCTTTGTGATTTCCAAGCTTAGGCCATAAACAGTGGTACAGCGTCTGCCTGTCCTCCTGGAATGCTTACTCTTGGAAACCAGACGTCATACTATGAGGAAGCCGAAGCAACTCGTGGAGAGATCCACATAAAGAGATCCGTGAGAAGGAGAATTAAGACTCCTGGTCCTGGTCCTGAGTTCCCAGCAGACAGCCAACATCAACTTGCCAGCCAGGTGAGTGAGCCTTCTTGGAAGTTCTGTGGATCCTACAATCCTTCATTGAGCCACCTCAGCTGATCTGTGTGGAGCAAAGGCAAGTGTTTCCCATAATATCCTGCCCAAATTGCAGATTTGTGAGCTAAGTAAATAATTAGATTTTGAAATAGTTTATGACTGAAACAGAAAGCAAGGTATAGACATAAAAAATGGTGGGAAGTCATTAAAAAGTAGCTTAAGTATACAAACAGCTTAGAAAGGTAAAGATATACTTGGGTGTTATATAATCCTTATAATTAAACACACAGAGAATTTTTAGTTAGTTCCTTGACTATAAAGATAGACTTTACAAAGTGTGTATTTAGTACAAGATGTCAAGTAAGCATGTCTAATCAGAGAACTTACCCTTGCTCATTCCTTGGAAAAAATGTAACACTCACTGAACTAGGCTGTGGATTCCAGAGAGAGAATTCTGTGAAGACAGAAGAAAAGGAAATGGGCTGACAATATGGCATGAGATTCACATTGAACACAAAAGTAATGATAATGTCATTTTGGGTATATAATTCTGTCTTTTTTAAAACTTGAAGATATTAAAAGAGCTTTTTAATACAACAGTATTATAGAGTGGGCTAGAACAGCACTCACACTCTCTCTGTCTCTGTCTCATGTCCTCCCCCTGACCCACAACAAAAAGCTGAATACAAGAAATGTCATGCTTTGTTCCTCTCCAGGAACAGACCAGACTTATGCCAGCCTGCGCTGATTCCCACAAAGAAGGGTGATGAATAACATCATACTTTTGATATTATACTAAATCACCTGTACCCTGTAGTAACTTTTCACAATTAAGTAATTGTTTCTCCAAAACATTGTTCTATGTTTGTTTATTCCTTTTTTCCTTGCCTCAACTGG
This sequence comes from Cheirogaleus medius, assembly GCA_008086735.1. Lineage (NCBI taxonomy): Eukaryota > Metazoa > Chordata > Mammalia > Primates > Cheirogaleidae > Cheirogaleus > Cheirogaleus medius. The sequence goes on along the minus strand of VBSM01001044.1, from coordinate 15,086,261 downwards.
GACTTTACACTTCTGTTTCTGCATTCTTCTTGGTTTACCAGACTCTAGCCAATTTTCATTCTAAAACATTACAGCTAAAATAACTCCAAAGTCACTCCCACTTTATTATTGGAATATCAATCAATATTGATATTATCCATTGTCTTCCTGTGAAGTATCCCCATTTCCCACATTTATCTTAATGATAAGAAACATTTATTGAGGTAACCCTTGAGATTGTTTTCAAGGTTCTCATTTCTCTCTATCTGTTTTCATCAACCAAAATTCAATTTTTTGTCTTGTAACCTAAATTCTATCCAATCTTCTCTTCGTGTCACCCAATGGTTTTCCTTTTAATCTCACCCCCAAGTTTACTAAATTTTGTTTTCTTTATTGAGCCATAGTTTTGCTGGGGCTTAGAAATCTTCCAGGTAGCTATCTTAGATTTAGTATTCCCCTTTCTTCAATCAATTAACACAGTTTCTGTTTGTTTCTGTTCTACTTACTTTGGCAATTATGGGAGTCATGCAGTAATTTATCTTGTTTGTCTTGTCTCCCCAAGAAAGAATTTAAATTATGTATTTCTTCAAGGCAGGTACTGTGTCTATTGTTCTAAATTCTTCTCATCTGTTCTATAATGTGGTCAGTGACAAAAGCATGTGACAAAAACTTAACAAAATGGAAAAACAAATGTCTTTATGATTAATATGTTGAATTTGCAAATGAGTGCTACTCTACATAGAAAAAAATAGATTATGGATATTAGAAATGAGTGTGATGTAAATGTATTCATTTTAATACATTTTATTTCTTATTAACATATTTAAGTGTGGGTTGCTCTGAAATCTTTAATATTACAAAAATATGTAGAAGAAGGGAGCTTATAAAAACATAATATTTCAAAATGGCAGATCAATAGCAGATATGGTACTTAATTCTTAAATGTTTAAATTTTAGAATAGTTCTCAGTCTCTTTAGATTTTCTCATCAATAAAGCAAAATACTCAGATTTATATGAATAAATTACATGTTTTAGAAATTAACAAGAATTAGATAATGCAGAACTGTGAACTCATAGAATTCACTAACTGGTCATTTTTCATTATTGTAGATGTGGCTCACATAATTATCTTTCCTCGCTTTTCACCTCACATATTCTCATATATTAGTAGGCTTCCCAACAATCTTCCTGTTTCTTCTCATTATGTATAGTTGCCTCCCAGTGTTGAGAATGGTGTTGAAAAGAGGACAAGCATTGTCAGCTGGTGATGTTAATTGCTGCCCATGGTCTGAGAAATGAGGCAGAGATGGATGCTCAACATATGCTTAATGCTGAGACCCTCCCTCTGCATCTAAATAGGTTACAACATTCTTGCTAAAGGTCAACACACAAAGTTGTAAAACCATCTGAGTCAAAACACATCTACTGCTTGTCATCTGGTGAAAGGGGCACATTGGAAACAGAACCAGAAATAAGGTATGTTGAACTACCTGTGTTTTTGAATTTTTGAGTAAACTGAGATTGAACTTGTTCCTTTTGATATGGCACAAAGCAAAGCCCATACTTCATGGTAGGCTTTCTTGGAATGGGCTTCTCTGCTGTGAGGGTAGAGAAATGTCTGAGCCCTGGGTTGGTCATCTTTCTGGTGGCCTTCCATTGTGCCTATAGTAACAATGAAAGTAGTTCATTGGAGGTGCAGACGAGAGATCACAGGCTGGTGTGACCTGCCTTTAACCAGGCAGTGCAATATTGGATGCGATATCCAGGGGAGGGCTGGTTATAAAAAATAATGTACAACTGATAATTTGTTCTGATGTTGCATCAAAATTCATGCAATTAAACTAGTTTTGATGGGTAGCTGAACATAATCATTTAGAGCTACATTGTCTAATATGATAGCTATGAACCAGATGTTCCTACTGAACACTTGAAATGTGGCTTGTTTAAATTGTGATGTGCTATAAGCAAAGACTTTGTTCAAAGAAAAAAATGTGATATAACAATTTTTTACTATTGAATGTATGTTGAAGTGATATTAATGCTATTTTAGTTATTCTGGGTGAAATGAAATGTATTACTGAAAGTTTCACCTGTTCCTTTTTTCACTTTTTAAAATGTGGCTAAAGTGTAAAATTCATATATGTAGCTTACCTTTTATTTTATTGAACAGTGTTTGTTTAGAACTTTCTGTGAAGGCAGACCTGGCTTTGAGTCCTGCCTTTGATCCATGGAAATCATTTCATTTCCGTAAGTCTCAGATTCCTTCTCACATACTGATAGTAATTATCATAGTGTTTGTATGAGGATTAATTGAGATGTTGTTAAGGCACTTGGTAAATTATCTGGCACAAAATAAATACTTCATAAACACTTAAATAAAAGCCTAAGACTAATATTCTGGAGATCTGGATTTTCCTTTGATCAACCATTTTTGTGGCATTGCAGGAGTCAATTACTCTCCCTGGTTCTCACTTTACTCATGTAGAGTACTTATGGGTTTGTGTAAAATATTTTAAATTCAATCATGCAAAACATTTGGCCTGCCATGGTCCCAAGTGCCAAGTTCATCAGTGTGTGTGTTAGCGAAGGGGGGATAGGAATACGATGATGAGTGTGACAATGTGGTAGAAACCCAGTTTTGTCTGTGTTGTCTCTGCTCTGCTCCCCTTTCTGGAGACTTCCTTCTCTGCCATCCCCAGAGTTTCAGTGAGAGTGGCTACATTAATACAATTGTGTCTGTCTCCTTGTCACAGCTGATTGGCAGAGGAGCGAGCCCCTGCCCAAGCTGGGCCAAGCCTTCCTCAGAGTTGTATTTGAGACTAGGAGATTCTAGTACTCTCTGGCTTAATCTTGAGTGCAGATATTATCAATGGAGTGCTATCAGTAGTGTCCATTTTAAAATCTGTGGACTGGAAAATAGAGACAGCTGTTCTGCAGTAACAGCAAAGAATGAAGCAGAAGTGCAAAGAGAAGCAGGAACAAGAGAAAACAAAGGGAGGTTTTCCTGGGTTTTTTGTCACAGTCCAGTCCTGCCCTTGGTGCATTCCTGAGAATGGGCTGCATCTCAGCCCTGTACTGTGGGAGATATCCCCAGATTCTTAAGACCAAACCAAGTGAGATCCTTTTTATGTTAGTTGGAATAGGTTTCCTTTATTTGCATCTTAGACAGTATTAAGTGATTGGGCATGGTCCTAATATTTGTTCCTGGTCTAGGAGGGAAACAGGCACACAACCAAGTCATTGACTATGTTGTAAACTGTTATGAGAGACCATAGTGAGGAGAACAACTGGCTGCCTGATGGAGTTGGTGAAGATCTCGTGCCAAAAGTAACATGGGAAGAGGTCTTATGAGAATAATAAGGTAGAGAAGGAAGAGTGGACATTTCTAGGCAGAGGCACACCCAAGTACAACATATGAAAGAGAATGTTACGTTGAGATGACACGTAGTTCAGGGACTGGATCAGAAGGTTTATTAGGATCTTTCAGGGCCCGTGTTTATGTTTAATTCTACACATTCCTTAGGAATATACAGGACAGAATAATAGGAGGGTAAGAAATAATAGGGGAATAAGCAACACACGTGGAGTAAGGAGACTTGGCTGTTATCCCAACAGATGTGTATGAACTGTATCTATTTGGGTAATTTGCATCACTTCTCTAGGAATTTGTTTCCTCGTTTGGGAAGTGAGGAGGTGGATCACATTATCTGTATGGTCCCTTTCAGCTCTAAATTCTGTGATTTTATAAGAAATCAAATATGAAGTTTGTCATTGCTGATAAAGCATTTCTACTAGGTTTGACTGTGGCAATGATTTCATTTAGATAGGTTTCCTTTCCTGTCAAAACAGTATGATATGACGTATGATACATCAAAAAGCTTTGTCCCAAAGACTTATTTCATAAACTACGAATTGTGAAAGTGAATTCAAGTAACTGGCATCACCCCTGAGCTTGACCTAGTCAGTCTGTCAAGATTTTACTATCTCCATCTGTGGAATGGGCTTATATTTGTCACATATCTGGGTTTTGCAAAGATAATGAATAGGTGTGCTCTGTGGAAGAAAAAAATAATTCCTATTTGAACACAAAAAAGAAAGAGTATTTCCCAGAAGAATGTCTCTAAGAATGCTTTCATAAAAATTATAGTTATTTTAAAATATAGAAATGGTGACAGAAATGGAAGATTTGCTAAAAATCACCTGTTTCCAAGTACAGTGTACTTTCTTCACGTGTATTTTTTATATTGCCTTCCATCTGCCTTTGGATATCGGAAAGGAGAATTTTTACTCTTTTTCACTACACACTTGTGATGATCTTATGGCAACCTTGTCCTTGAGATTTCTTCTCTTTATAAACAATACCCCATGGGAACAAGTGACTTTGGGCATCTGTTACCAGGCATGGGTAAACTTTGCTCAGTGGAAGGGATTCTCAGGTGAGGATGAATGAAAAACAAAAAAGTACAATCATAGCAAGAATAGGAGGATGAGTAGAAAGGATAAGCAGCCCCATTCATTGTGTCTACTATGTATCTTGTTTTATGTTCACTGTGTTCTTATGAGAGCTCTTTCAAAGTACATGAGTTCCGAAGTTTTGGTTTCACTATTAGTAAAGTACTATTTTTCTAAATTACCATAACTAAGAGATCAACTAACATACTATGACTTATAATAAAGTTGTCTGGGAGACAAAATCCCATTCTTATCAGTAGTTTCTCTTTCTAAGGTGACCAATTTAGATATATTGCTTGATCTTCAAATACTTGAAATGTTATATGTACCACAATGTCCAATCTCTACCTTTCCGGATAATTAAGTTATAAGTGTGAAAACTTTATACTCTGTCATACTTTACATTTTTTAGTTGTTTGTATATATTACTTATAATATTTTATTATTTTTATCAGGGTTAGAATTCAAAATCTTCCGGTTACTGTTAGCAGCAGAGTTGATCTGTAAAGTATGTCTAGTTTCAAAAAAATGGACAGATCCTGATATAAGAGAACCAGAAGAAAGCATTTGATAATTTAAGAAATTAATTTAAAAAATTAAATTTATACCAAATAAATGTAAATATGACAAGTCAACAGATAGAAAACTTTATAAATGTGGTCTCTAGCAGAGTTATCAAAGTCTGGAAAGGTATGAACATTTTAAAAATATTACATTACCCATTAGACAAACAATAGGTAATATTCATAGAATGGAACAAAATCTAAAGTGGCAATCCTGTGATTGGGAAAGAAGGACATTGATCACATGCCAATCAGTACTCTACACATTTTCATAAATACAGGTCATTAAGCTTTGATAGTTTAAGTAAGTTGCCAAACTGTTACCCAGTCAGTAAGCAGTGGGATCATAATTCTGAAATCAGGCCCAGCTAATGTTCTTACATTTGGGAGAGGAAGGGAATTAACACCCAAGGGCCTCTATGAATCCATCATCTGGAGCGATTCTACTATATCATGTGAACTTATTTTTTTAATATGCATTTTAATGTTGGGGACATATAAGTTTATGAATGCCTAAAACTGTGTTCCTGCATGACAACGGCATGCAGACCAAAAGCCGACAGTAGAATTAGGGCAGTGAGTGAGCTCAGGGCAAGGAGGAACTTTAAACAAAAACAAGAATCTTTATTGAGATAATATACTCTTTCTATGGAAAAAGAAACTGAGTCAAACTCAGGAAACTGCAGAAGTGATTCTTGTACAGGTAGGAGGTTGGCCTCATGGCATTTAAGACACTTGCCAACTCAATGACCTAGGGAAAGTGATTAACAGCTACGCAGGATTATAAGGGCACAAGTCTCTTATAATTTTGAGCTTCCTTCTCCACATTGTCCCTATCAGTCACTCCATTGTCCACTAAAGGTGCAAAACTGAAGCAACCACTGGGCAGCACTGCACTTAAGACAGGAGAGCTCCGTGGGTCACAAGTCACTGCTGATTTCTCCTGTGTCACAAACCTCTAATCAGCTCAACAAACTTTAGTCACTGTACCTGTGATGCCCCAGGCATTGTGACAAATGCTGGGTGAAATTTAAAAAATGAGCTTCCCAGAGTTCGTGACCTTGGAAAGAAGATAGACATGAATAACCCATGGAAAAGTAACATGCTTCCATAGGGCTAAAATCAGGAATCACTAATATATTAATTCCCAAACTTTCTCTGTAAAATTGCCCAACTCCTGGAAGGTCTGTAGTGCTAGGCCTCAGTCCTTTTCTCTGTGGAAAGAGGAAGCGATAATGACATCCTTTGCAGAATTTCCCTGTAGTATAAACATATCTATATAATTCAATATAATACCCACTCTCTATTGTCTTTATCAACAAGAAAGGATTTGGTCTGGGGTAAAGAATTGAAGAGAAATAAATCTAACAAATATAGTTTTATAAATAATCATTCAAACATTTCCTAAATAATTTTGCATTGTTCAATTTAAAATTTAAAGTCTTTATCAATAATTTTAGCACTGTAAGGATATTTGTTAAACCCCCTTTTTGCAAAGATGATAACATTGAGAACCAGAAAAATCAAGAGAATTGCTAAAGCACACTCAGCTAATAAGTGGCAGAGCCAGGCAGGATTCAGACCTATGAACTCCTGCCATGGTGCTCATATGGTGCCTAGTTTCTTGTCTCAGGTACTAGGCTTGGCTAGATTTGCCAGATTCTAAATGGAAAAGGAAATATGGCAGCAAATGTTTACATTGTTTGTGTGTGTTTTCTTAGCTTCTTTTTAAAGTTTATGTTTACTGACGTAAAATATTGATAGCTGAATGAAGTATTAAGCATCTAAAAGCAGTCATGAAATACTTCTGTATTTAAGCAAATCTCTATAGCATTTTGTTAAAGTGTAATCATCTACCCCCAGGAGTTAGCAAAAGGAGAAAAAAAAGAGATATGATATATATGATTCTCTTTGATGTTACTCAGATTTATTCCTGTCAATAGAAAAATATTCATATAGATTACTATTTATTCATAAATTGGATTTCTTAGGAGCATGTGAGCTCAGATGGATAATTTTCTATATATGTCCCTAAAAAGTCTTCTTAGTCTTTGTGGGTTGAAGTCAATAAAGCAGTAATTTGAAATCTAAATCATGACATCTCTAAACACTATAACATAATGAATAAATATAAGCATAATATGTCCTATATCTATCCTTTAATTTAATTGGTTTGTTCTTGATTATAACTGAATGAATTTGCTGATTCCCCAAGTCCAAGGGGAATATCTCTTACTCTGGTTCCATCTTCCTTAAGCAGCTGTTGTTAACCATTTTTCTTGCTGCAGAAAACACACATGACATTCATGTCATTGATGTACTCCCAATAAACAAATTCCCCAAAGGTCAACTGAAACGCCACTCCTCTTTTCTCACATTCAAGAAAGCATACCTACATCTCTCTATCCATTTATCCATCTACCTATCTAGCTAGCAGTTTCAAGCATTGTCATGTTAGGTATCATCAGTAACTCACTTCATAAATGATCGGCTCTATCAAGGAAGGAAGATTCCATTGGGATCACTCCAGTCTTAGAGGGATGTAATACAGATCTGCATGGAGTGCAATGGATTAGCCATTGAGGCGACCGTGCAACCTTCTGATGGCCAACTCCACCAAGAACACTTTAATTAATTATCTTACAGTGCCTGGGTTAGAAGTCACAGGACAAGTGAAGACATTTAACAAAGTATCATTATTTTTTGGCGCATTTTAAAATTTTTACGTGTAGATCAATGTTCAGAACTTTTTAGGGTCAGGTTGCATTTATATTGATTAATCTGAATTGTGTGTGTGTGTGTGTGTGTGTGTGTAGGGATAATGACAAACTTTCATCACTTAGGTTTATTGTCTCATTAATTCAGAGACTCTTGAGTCCCTGGGAATGCTGCAGATCAAACAGCAACACCCTTGTCTATAGTCAGTAGGATGGTCTTTGCCATCAGATAGACCAAGTGGGGGTTCCAGCAGGGTCACCTCCCTACAGAGGAACCCTGGCCAGTCACATTTCCTCTGTGTCTGCTTTCTCATCAGGAAAATGAGGAAGATTGTTGTAAGGACTAAGTGAGATTATGCATATGGAGTTCTTCCCAAATTTTTGGCACATAATATGCACTTAATAATAATAATAGTGACAATAACATAATTCTATTAACTAACATCAGATGAAATCAGCAAGACAGTCAAACATTGATTTTATATTTGCCATTGTATTGTTCTCCACAAAAGGTAAGACATTCAAAGTGCATGGCACAGCCAGCAGGTGTCTGTGTTTCATGCCTGACTAAATGGATTTTCATGTGAATTCCAAAAGAAATACCAAAGGACATTCTTCTAAAAGTGAACTAGCTTCTTTGGGTCACACCTGAGGAAGTCACTGACATACAAAATTCCACTTTCTATAACACTGCTTTGGTATATTGATTGCTTTTACCAGCTTAACCTTTTGAGTCTGTTACTCTTTCATAAATGTTGTTAGTGTTTGGTGTACTAGATGTTAAATGGATAGTACAGTATATTGATTCTGAATCTAATTTTGGTTTCCAGGGTATTGAGGATAACTGAATCTGGCATTTAGAGCATTCTAATACTGCATGAGAATTCTTTAAGATTTTTTTTTTCTGAAAAAGGACATTATAAGCACATTTAAAGAGTTCCTAGTAAAAATTAAGTCTATGCAAATTTTTTGTTATTGAAGATATCATTAGGCAGCATTGAAGAATTAAATTTATTCCGATAATCATTACAATGATGAAAAAATTCCTTGCTTCAATAATTGATTTATGCTTCATTTAAATGTACAGAGTAGTTCCAATATAATTTCTTATTAGCTCTAATGACGAATTTTAAAGTAGCATGACTCTGAAATAAAGATGAAAATTCTCCATACAACTTATTGCATTTAAATGGATTTAATATTTAATATTTAAAAAATCATTTGATGTAAATAGCCATCATGAATCACTGCAAATATACTAAGATGTAATTAAACATTTTTTTCTTTTTAAATGCATCTACTTGTTTCATAATAAATTATTTTTGTACTCTTTCTTCTTTGAAGCTGTGCTATTGCTTTTGAAATTATTTTTAATTGTGAAATAACATTAACTCTAAAATTAGAAAATTAAAAAAAAGTCTCCTCCCAGGCAAATTCAAAATAACTGAATTATTGTTTAACATTTGCTTTTATCTTGCAATTAAACCATGACCGTAAATACTCAGATTTCTAAGACAGAAGGAAAAAAGGCAAAACAGAGCAGAGGCAAGATCCTGTGGTTATAAAGCTTTCACTGGGTAAGATTGTGCACGTAGAGAAACTACTCTGTTGCCTACTTCTGTACCTGAAATTTTCTGGTGTAGCAATATGTGTCAAAACAGGGTGTGTGTGTAGGAGCGAGGATTAATACAGTTGCTACTGGCTGGATCCAGAAATCTGGCACCTAGGGTTCAGAGGTCAGAGCAGCTGCTTCTGCTCTGACCTCTGATCTTGGAGTTCTCAGGTCTATTTGTGTGGGCTCTTATCAGATTCTGTTTGGCCCTTAGGGATGTGACCAATCAAACACACACGTGCACACACCACACATACAGCATGCACGTACACCCCACGCAATCAACTAATAAGAATTCTGGGATGATCTCTAATCTATACCCTATGAAGAATAAATGTATTTTGAATATACTATTAATGCAATATGTCGGGACAGCAGCGCTCTGCCTGAGTGGCTATTCCTGAAGCACTCAGGACCTTGCTCTGGGAACTCGGTATGTAGCAAGGAAGGGTCTTGAAAAAGGGAGCCCAAAGCCCTAGTTTAGGTTCAGTTACTCAGCAGTGAGTAACTCTCTCAACACCTTGGTTTTCTCTTTTGTTATATAAAAAACATGCTCATTTTTTTCTGACAGATTCTTGGGGCTCATAGACTGACCACATGAATTAATGTTTATTAAAGTTAGCATGACTATATAATTTTATCATCTAAACCAGGATACTTTTGAGACAGAAATGGGGAGGTATTGTTAATTACACTGGGATAGTGTGTATAAACCAGGACCTTCCAGGGCAAACAGAGACATATGTTCACTCTAGGTATAACACTTTTAAAACTAGAAAGCACTGTTCAGCTATCAGATGTGATAATGGCAGTGGTGTTGGTACCTGAAGTCTAGCTTCCCAGTCCAACTTGACAAGGTACAATGAATCTTTCTGTGACATCACCGGAGGGACAGACAGCAAGCACAACCTGTGAAGTTGCCAATACTCAATGTGATTATAGCATAATCTGATAGTGAGGGAAAATAGACAGATAGCGATTTTATATGTCTTCTTCCCCTAGTAAACTGTGGCTAAGAAAATCCTTGGTTACATCATCCCATTCCAGCCACGATCATGACCATGTGAGATATTTGTTATTCCCTCTCCCCCTCCCCCCTGCCCCAGCTCTCCTCATTCAAGGAACCAGTCTTTTTGGATGTCAAATATTTTCACTTCAGAAAGCTAATCTTCCTGATAAAAGTTCACAATGCCCCAGAGGTCACTTGCTTGAGAAAGATAAATTAGCCCAACTCCTTTTAGCATTATGGATTTGCGTAATGGTCTACACTCAATACTGTCAAGTATGGTTTACAACAGGGCACAATATTAACATGAAATGGGTATCTCTAGAAAAGAATTTAATTAGGGCCGGGCGCGGTGGCTCACGCCTGTAATCCTAGCACTCTGGGAGGCCGAGGCGGGTGGATAGCTCAAGGTCAGGAGTTCGAAACCAGCCTGACCAAGAGCGAGACCCCGTCTCTAAAAAAAAAAAAAAAAAAAAAAAAAAAAAAAAGAATTTAATTAAAATTTTTTAAAGTTTGAAATATCTTTATGTTTCAAACCCTTATAGAATAATTTAAATGTATCTATACTGTTTGTAAAGCAATAATAAGCAAAATTCTTTTCTATAATTTTCCCTTCTTTAAACTAGACTTTCAAATGATGTAATCAGAAATGATGGATGAGGATATATTTGTATTTTCCCAGTTTAATAGAACTCGTAGAGAAGAAAGGTTTTATGCTATTATTCAAGGTTATTATCATAGTTATCATTATTAATTTTGGCCAGGAAAATGAGTCCATTTTGAATAATTTTGATGTTTACTTAGAGAAAATAATTTTTCATTACCAAACCATCTTTTTTCTGTCTCTCTATCATGCTTGGAGAAGTGAGAATAAGAAGAATAAAAATACTATATTTTTACAATTGTTTGATATAATTCCAGAGATAAAAATAATCTATTGAAATTTATATGATTTAATCGACATTGTATCATCTGAAAAAATTTATATCAGGTACAGTAAGTTTCACATTTTCTTCAAACAAAACTATTTTGAAAGAAGATTTATTCTTTTATAATATTTTGGTATTTAAGAAAGTTGTTAGAATCAGTGACAGTAGGAAATTTTACTAAATAATAAGCTAATGGTTTATAGACCTTTATTCCTGAGAATCCATAGGTGGTCTAAATTTAGGATTATCTGGTTGCACATAAGGAATATGCTGTTTTTCGACTGTATACAGGAGGATGGTGTCAGCAAGAATAATTGCCTTAGCATACACTTTAAAAAGAAAAAGAATTTCTAATCTCTTCCTGGTTGTAGGTAGACTGCACAACATTTTAGTCTTTGTGTAGTATTCTTAGAATATCTCTGAATAAAATAAGTTGTATAAATGCAAAGTATAAAAAAGGCTATCTCAGGATTATAGGCTGCCCTGGTGTAGTAATGCATAATCTAAGTATTGTGATTATGAATAACATGTGTTCATTAAAAATTTTATATAAATAATCTAATGTGTTCATCTTTAAATAGGTAGGGCATTTTTAAATGTGCTTTTATGTTTTCCTAAGAGTCTTCTACTCAGCATCAAAAACATGTTGCAAAAGTGCTAAAAGATATAACCAAATAAATTATGTTTCTTCATTCTAACCGTGATGTTCTTGAACATAAAAATGTTTAGCAGCCTATTATAAAACAATCTTTGATGCCACATATTACATTTAAATGACATGATAGTTACAACATATTTCAACTAAGGTATATATTTTTGACTTGATAAAATAATTTGAAAGATGTCAACTCAAAACACATAATGCTGATTATTTTAATAAAATAAAATAGAGGCAGTTTTATTCTAATAAGAATATGCCTGGCCTAAAGTCACACCTTCCTGTGCATCTAACAGTATTCTCATTTTATCATATTTTAAAAATCCACACCTCATATTTTCTATTACCTTATATGGATGGTGCTAATGACACACGTAGTAAACCTTCTATTAGCTCCGTAGTTGAATAGGATTTGTTTAATTTCAGCTGTCAAATAATGTGGGAAAAAAAATTCTGGTAACCCTAGGAGTTAAAATATGTTAGAACTATGAAAGCAAATGTTTCACAAACAGCAAGAATTTATTGATCACATTCTCTGTCAGCATAAAATTAAAAGTGCGGAATATGCCCATTTGGGAAGCCTGATGACTGACTTTTCTGGGTGGTTTAAAAGAAACTTTGAACAAGTTTCTTTTTAAAGCAGGTAAAAGAAATTAAATGGTGTATTTCTTCCTCAGTATATGTCACAAGGAGTCATTCTCTATGATGTTTCACAAAGTAGTTTCTCAATGATTTAAATTACAAAAGAAATAATCTGTAAATTTAATCACTGAAAAAATAAAGATGTGAATAAAGTGAAATACTCTCATTTGCCTTTCCTCTCCAATCCTATACCCTTAGTTATCTAGTATAAATGATTTGCCGTGTATATTTTTGGTTTTTGGTACTTTTCCCTCTGCATTTATTAACAAAGACAGCCACATGTGTTATTTTTGAGTGAGCTTTCTGGAAACAGACTCTGAGACAGGCTATTGTAGGCAAAATGTTGGAGTGAGTGCTTGCAAGTACACCTCTAAGATACACTCTTAAGGAAGTGAAAAAGGCAGCATTGAGTCAGAAGGGCAAGCTGATCTTGGATGAAGTTGCAACTGAGACCTCAGCCAAATTTACAAAGAAACTCTAGAGATCCAAGGTGTTAGGGTGTGAGTGTGTATACAGGTGGAGTAAGATTTCTCAACACAAAGATTAGAATAGTTTTTTTTCCTTTTATTTCATTATATGATGGGGGTACAGATATTGTTAGGGTTACATATATTGCCCCTGCCAACCCCCACCCCCCACTGCCAGAGCTTCAAGTGTGTCTAACCCCTAGGTGGTGCGCGTCACACCCATTATGTAAGTATACACCCTTCCCCTCCACCCCCCACCTGCCCACCACCCGATACTTCCCAACAGTGGGAAGGGTAGAACTTGAGAGAAAGAAAGAAGTGTCGGCTATGAGGATAGGGGATTTGGGTTTTTTGTTAGTGGGGGCAAAGAGAAAGAAAAAAATGATTGTTGCCAACAGACATCACAAACAGCTATAAAGCTGCTGTGTCTGCTTTTAAATTTTTTTTCTTCTTTGTGAGGCTGGCTTATCTGGGTCCTTGAAATCTGGTTTGGTAAGAACTGGAGTGGGGAGATCACAGTCCTACTGTCTGCTTAGGGTGCTTCAAGGCTGTGAAAAAAAAACTCTCAAAAACAATTGATGCCACAGATGCTTGATCAAACAAAGGGACAGTTGTGCTGTGATCTTTCCCTTTTAAAGGGGCAATTAAGGGCTGTGAGTTTATTCCTTACTTTCTGTTTCATAGTTTATCTTTCTCTGTTAGCTAGTTTATTAACAAGGCTGTCCTTTCACAAAGAACCTATCAGAGTTGTCCCAAAATTAGGCAAGGGTGCTGGGATTTTGTATCCCCACATCAGCCAGTCATTGGCCAACCTTTGGCAGTAGGAACAACCTTGACAGGAGTGTAGTTCCCAGTAAAGGACAAAGCTCAGAGCCATCATCAGCTGATAATCCCAGTAATTGGGGAATGGCCTTGCAGAGGATATCTGGGTGGATGACTCCACAATATCTTCTATGTCCATCTATACTATTAAGATTTTTGTTGATTTCATAAAAAATAAAATCATGTATGCATGACCTCCAATTATTTGCATGTTTGTTAAACCATGCAATGTACACATCCTTTGAAGTGAAGGTACATAAGTCTATCTCATTCTTTTTAGTGGTTACATAATATTCAATTTAAGATTATACATTTAATGTTTTATTTTTTGTTTTCTTTGTTGTTTTTGCTAATGTAAACAATGTTGCAATATCTTTCTCACGTGTATTTTTCTGAATTTACACTTTATTAAACATTTCATTTTACTTCAGTTAACCTAGAAAAAACAAAAAAATTATTTAACTAATTTAAAATAATCAATTTTGATAAAAAGTAATTAAATTAATATTATCAGGTAACAATTTAGTAATTGAAATAATTTTTATTATACAAATAATTTGTTAATTATTTGTTAAATAAATTTTCAGAAGTTCAGCTGCTGATCAAGTGTATGTATGTTTGTTGAAATAAACAATGGTATACTATTTTACCAAATGGTTATAGTAACTAACACATCACCACAAAAAATTTGTAGACATACACTTTTGATACTTAATGTTTTCAATGTAAATATTTTTTGCCAATCATAACTAGAAAATGTTATCTGATTGTGATTTTTATTTGCACTTTTTTGACCATTGGTATGGTTATATATTTTTAATGTGTTTATTATCTATTTGTTTTTCATTTTCTTTGATTTGCCTATTCATTTTATTTTCCTTTTTTTGATGGTTGGTTTTATTTACCTTATTCTTATTGTCATATTCTATATGTTTTAATATTTTTGCCTAGTGATTTGCTTAAATAATTTTTCTTTTGTATATTTTAGATACAGAAGACCTATATGTTATATCTTTGGGACCTGCTATCTTAATTAAGAAATCCTCCCATTCCAAGTTTCACAAATATTCTCCTGTCATTCTTCTAAAATCATCCTAATTTCATTCCTACATTCATATATATTTTTAGATGTTCAAAGTGTATTTATAAAGTGAAAAAGCAAATTTCAGAAAAATATGTATAGCATGATTATATTTTGGAAAAAAAAATTAAAATATAATAGTTTTTAAACCCCTAACCTACTTCTTGTGCAGCAGAAAAGTCTGTAGCAGCATGTGTACCAAACTGCAGATGACAGAGACTACCCTCTTGAAAATGGTGTTGGATCAAGGGAGAGGAAGAATTTCACTCTTTATTCTGTATGTTTTTGAAAAACACAGAGAAAAAGTATTGATAGGATTATGGGTAATTTTTATACACTGTTATGGGCTTTTATTTGTTTGTCAAGTTTTCTATAATGGATATATATTAATTATATTTCATTACCAGAAAATAAAATTTAAGGTTCTCAGGAGTCTAATACTAAGTAGAATAGTTTTGAAAATTCATTTAAATTGAAAGTGAACTATGTTTTACATCTGTAGATTGTTAAAGACTTGCACAGGCCTCAAAGATCATCCCTTATCATTATTCATCTCCCTGGGAGCAAGACTGGAGCAAATTGCAAGAGGACTGATTAATGCTTACTCCTACCTGAGCCCTGGTTTGCAGGAAAGGTCCTGGAAACAAATGTTTTCATTCCTAAGTGAGGTTCTCCCTTTGGGGCTTCCTGCCTACATTATATTTATAACCCATCTAAATATTTTCCTGTGCATGATTTGAGGTGGGAATCTAACCTCATTTCCTTTGTTTTTTTCAACTTCAGTTAATGAGGTATAATTTTTATATAGTAAAATTTATAGTTTGTTGAGTTTGACAAATGTATTCATAATTACCATCAGAATAAAAATATAAAATATTTTTATCACTTCGAAAAGTTCTTTTGTGATCCCTTGTGGTTAATTCTTTCCTTATACTCCTATCCCCTGGCAACAACTGATCTGTCTCCTCTATAGTGTTGCCTTTTCCAGGAAGTCATACAAATGGAATAACACAGTATGTTGTCTTTTGAGTCTGGCTTCTCTCACTTAGCATAATTCTTTTGAGCTTGACCCATATTTTTGTGTCTTATGTGTATATCAGTAATTTCCTTTAAATTGCTGAGTGATATTCCATTGTACAGATGTACTATGATATGGATATACATTCACCGGCTGAAGGACACTTGAGTTGTTTCCTGTTTCTGGCAATTATAAAAAAAGATATTATAATAAACATTTACATATAGAGATTTCTGTGGATATGTTTTCATTCTCTTGGGTAAATATCTAGGAGTGAGAAGTTCATTTTCTTTTTAATGGCTAGTCAGGTATCCTTACCCTATTTATTGGATAATCCATTTTTTGCACTACTGACCTGGAATGTTGTTTTAATCAAATACTAACTCCCCTTCTTACTGTACTTTTATGAGGTTTCCTCAGCAAATCTTACATATTTTTCTTCCATTTGAACATTTTTACAATTTGTGTTTCAAAAAGCAAATAAAGAAACAAATCCTGTTGTGATTCTAATAGTAATACATAAAAATGTATAATAAATATATATAAATTCAAGAAGGATTGTCATTTTTACAATATGAAAGTCTTCCCATCCAAGAGCATAGCATGACTCTACATTCATTCAAGTTTTATATATTTCTGAAATTTAATAATTTTTTTCTTAGAGGTTTTGTAACCTAGTTTTTAAAATTTATTCTTAGGTATTGTATGTAATTTTTGTTATCATTAATTGGATATTTAATATTTTTATTTCTAACTTGTTATGACATTGCTTAGTTTATTTAATAGATATTTACTGAATGCATACTTTTTATCTGGCATAATTTTAGGTAGTAGCAACAAAATAGTGAATAAGATAAATTCCTTGCACTTTTGCAAGTTACATTGGAATGGTGAGAGACAGAAAATAAATGCATACATACATATCAGGTGTTCATAAGTCCTATACCAAGAATTTATTTTAAGTTGATTTCCATGTGACATCACCTATGGAAGAGTGCATAGCTGTATAATAGAATTGAATTATTGAGTCCTGAAGCACTCCAATATTGGGAGGTAGGGCAAAGAAGTGGAAAAAGTGACTAGTGAGGCAGGAGGGAAATTGGCATGTCTAGTATCTTTTAGCCAGGCATTCTAAGCACTATATATATAACGACTAATTTAATCCACACAATAACACAAGTTATACACCATTATTTTCCCATTTCTCAGATAAGAGAACTGAGGCAGAGAAACTTTAAGTATCTAGGGTTTATCAAAAAGCTACTCAATGACAGGCACTCAACTAATTTTATTTTTATTTCAAAGCATGTTAGTTGATTCTCTAAGGTTTTCTAAAAACAGTTATATCATCTATAAATAATGGTGATGTCTTTGTTTTTATAGTGCTTCTATATTATGCATATTATACTGCATTTGCTAGAGCCTCAAAAACAAGGCTAGTAGTGACTGTCAGTACCTCTGTCTTATTACTAAAGATATTAAAATGGCTTTTAACATTTTGCCACTTGGGATGCTTGTTCTTGGCTTTTGGCAAATTCTATTTAACTTACATTGAAACGTTTCAAATCCTTTTTTAACTATATGCCTTTTAAAAATCAGCTATAGCAAACTGAATTATGTGAAACATCTCATTTACATCTATCAATATAATCTTTTTCCTTTTAAATGACTAATATTGGTAAACTTTCTACTATTCTTGTGTTCCCAGACTAAATGTAATTGGTAGAAATTATTATCTAAAATTATATTCCTGGATTTGGTTTGCTAATACTTAACATTTTGCTTTAGATGCTGAATCTAGCATAGTACTCTGTAATCACATTAATATTTCTGTGGAAAAATGTTTGAATATTCATACTAAATGTAATAAGACTTAAGAAGTCAAACTTTTGGTTTTGAATATAATAACTGTGGGGGATAGTATACCTGTATAAGAACTGTATGTTTCTTTAAAGTTACATCTGCATCTGATTTTCTACCTTTTCGAATGATAAAATTTTAACATCATTATAATTATTGATATGTCCAAAATTTCTATTCTTGGGTCAATATTTACTATTTATATTTATTTTTGGAATGTATCCATTTTCCTACTCTCAAATTTATTGCTTTGGTCTAGAGACAAAAAATTAGCTAATAATGAAGTTTAGAAGGTGTTTAGGGTCCTGGTTGAGAAAGAACATCAGTATAGAAACCAGAAAAGGAATAGATAAAAAGCTGAAAGGAAAATTTTGTTAGGGTAGAATCATATGCTTAAAGGGAGGAAAAATTTTAAATGAAATAAACTTGTTCTAGATACTAATTAGAGCACAGATTTGTACCCATTTTATCTGGAGTTTATGTTTGAATTGAGCTGTCCCTACTTATAGTATCAGATATAGAGAGAGGCTCCTAATATTAGGTAAGTCTTGCCAGCACCCTTGGGTCTGCAGGTACTTAGATTCGTTGTGCACTCCTAAAGAGACACTGGGGAAAGGGACCTATGGAGAGTTCAGGAGGGACTGGGAATAACCTCTGATTTAGGAGAAATCAAGCAAATCCTACAATGCATCTTCTATTTTGGTTTTCCTTATGTCTGCATTGATCATCTTGAGTCAATACTCTTCATGTCAGTGAACCTAGAATCGGTGTATTCAGATGCGATCTGTCAACTACATTATTGATATTTCACTTCCAAGATTAAGATGGGATGATTTTGAGTTTAAGGTTTTTTTAAGAACGATGATCTTGAGAAACTCAGTTATGTTCATAGACCCTTGAGAACTGTTAGGCATAATTGACTAGTTATTGAAATTTAAAATAATTTTGTTCATATTTATTTAATTTAATATTAAATTTTATATTCTCTTTATCATTTTTTTCAGACCAAAGTTGCTTAGTGAAAGAAATTGGTTATAGGAAGAAAAATATCTAATAACTTAAATTCCCCAGTGATATGGTATTTGATTAATGATCTTGAGGCTTTTAGATTTAGAATTTATTAGAAAGGATTACTAGGATGTTGCATGTTGTAATCTTCATTGTAAATGTTATAGTTAAATTCTTACATGTTACTACGAGTTCTTGGAGTCACTGTACAATATTTCAGACCAAACAGATTTCCACAACCCTTTGTTTAATGATACTATAGTCATTTCAAAATATTTGACTTTACTTTTCATTTGGATAACTTGTCCTTCCAATCCCCATTTTAAAGTTTGAATTGTTTTTAGTGATAATTTTTTTCTTGCTGACCATAGAGTAGACAAATAAATATTGACTGTAAGAAGTTTACTTAAACTTTTGGTTCCAGAAAAACAAAGGCATCTTTGTAGTTGAAATAAAGATATGTTTACATTTCCTTCTGTTAATCTGCCTATCTAAACACATCCACCACACAGATGTTTCTAGGCAAAAAGCATCAGTTAGTGGTATTTACCACTTTATTCAAAAGCTTCACAAAGGAGTATTTTTTTAAACCAAAGATTGCTCTTTTCCTTGGCAATCACATTGAGCCAAAGTTTAAAGACTGTGTTAGAAGATCACAAAGTAATCTTTAATTGGTAATCAGCTATACCCTTTTTTGAGGAGTCTGAAGCAGACAAAAGGCAATGTCAGTAGAAGAAAAAAATCTGATGAGGTTGAATCTTTGTTTATATTTACTTTTCAGTCTGTCTCAGTTATCATTCTCCTCTGTATCACTATTCTCTTTGAATATACTAGCTGACTGAGTTCCCTGACTTTATGAAACATGAAAACATTTTGCATTTTGTGGCAAAATCCCCAGTATTTGGCAGTAGATCATTGAGATGACATTTGGGACAACAAACCTTCAGAAAGTGGCAGAAAAGATCATCCAGAATAAGTGAAAGAAGTGCTGGGAAGCAGATCTAGAAAACATGATTTAGGAGGGAAATAAGACAATGCTCGGAATATGAAAAATGAAATGTCCTCTTTGGAAGAATTTATAAATCCTATATTTCATTATGTATAATCCCCTTAGTAGACTTTGGAATATTTTTTTCTTGTTTCAATTCATTTTTAATTATTGCCTTTTTTTCCAGGTACTGGATAAGTTTAATTTAGAATGAGCTTAGGATATTTGGACAACTTCAAAGTTATGGTTATAACGTTCTTCCCAAAAAGAACTCTCCTCCTTGGCTTAGCTTGTTTGATGCATTTCTTAATCACTTCTGTTGGGATTGATCCTGCCTGTACTCTTTTAGGAAATTTTTTTTTTAAAACAATTTACCTGCATTTGGTATATGTTTTTATATAATCCAGGTACTTAGATATTACCTATCATTCTCTTGCCCCACAAGGTGCCAAGCAACTTGGGAGCAGTCTTCTTTCAAATACATTTTGGAAAAAAGGCAGGGGGTAATTATTAAATTAGTAAATAAATAAATATGTCTATGGTCATTGACTAGATTTGGCTCATCGTTGTATGACTGGCAGCACCTCTGACAGCAACATATAAATAGTGTGCAACAGAGATATTCTTACTATGCCTACCCCATTTTCTTAATATTATTCCCCACTTAAAATTCTCTTGATACAGATTTGCCTAGGTCTCTGGCCTTCTCCTCAGCTGCCATCCCAGCGCATATTCTTCACTGTAGATATTGGGTTGGTGCAAAAGTAACTGCAGTTTTAGCATTGTTGAAATTTGCTGTTTGATACTGGAATACATTCTTAAATAAATGTGGTTATGTTATATATCATTTTAATGCACATTTCTCGCTTTGTGTTTGTTTTTTGTTAATGACATTGATTGCTGTTTATTTTATATTTATTTTAGACTATGGAAATGATGTTAGACAAAAGGCAAATTTGAGTGATTTTCTTACTGGAGTTTGAAATGGGTCATAGAGCAACGGAGACAACTCACAACATCAACACGCATTTGTCTAAGAAACTGCTAACGAACGTGTAGTGCAGTGGTGGTTCAAGAGGTTTTGCAAAGGAGACAAGAGGCTTGAAGATGAGGAGCACTGTGGCCAACCATCGGAAGTTGACAATGACCAACTGAGAGCAATCACTGATGCTGATCCTCTTACAATTACATGAGAAGTTGCTGAAGAACTCAACGTCAACCATTGTACGGTCTTTCGGCATTTGAAGCAAATTGGAAATGTGAAAAAGCTCCATAAGTGGGTGCCTCATGAGCTGACCAAAAATCAAAAAGTTCATCATTTTGAAGTATTGTCTTCTCTTCTTGTACACAACAACAATGAACCATTTCTCAATCGGATTGTGACATGCAACAAAAAGTGGATTTTATATGATAATTGGTGACAACCAGCTCAGTGGTCAGACAGAGAAGCTTCAAAGCACTTCTCAAAGCCAAACTTGCACAAAAAAAGATCACAGTCATTGTTTGGTGGTCTGCTGCTGGTCTGATCCACCCCAGCTTTCTGAATCCTGGCGAATCCGTTACATCGGAGAAGTACTCTCAGCATTCGGTGGGATGCACCAAAAACCACAAAGCCTGCAGCTGGCATTGGTCAACAGAAAGAGGCCACTTCTCCATGACAATGCTCGACTGCACACGGCACAACCAACACTTCAAAAGTTGAACGAATTGGGCTACGAAGTTTTGCCTCATCTGCCAGATTCACCTGACCCTTGCCAACTGACTACCACTTCTTCAAACATCTTGACAACTTTTTGCAGGAAAAATACTTCCACCACCAGCAGGATGCAGATAATGTTTTCCAAGCTTTCGTCCAATACCAAAGCACAGATTTTTACGCTATGGGAATAAAAAAAACTTATTTCTTGTTGGCAAAAATATGTTGATGGTAATGGTTCCTATTTTGATTAATAAAGATATGTTTGAGCCTAGTTAATAATGATTTAAAATTCACGATCAAAAACCACAATTGCTTTAAAACTTACTCTGAGTTCCTCAAATGCTCTCAGGTTCTTTCACTACTCTTAGCCACCCTGCATGCCAGTCCCTTGGCATAGAATATCTTTCTTCTTCTAAGATCTTTGTGTCCTTTAAAATTAATTTAGTTCATTGGTAATTTTTTCAAGATGCTCCACTTTTCCTACTGACTTCACTTCCCAGGTATAGTTTTCTCCTAGAATATATTTTGTATGTATCATTTGCCAACATTTAAAAATATAGAATTATAATTGTTGTTTTACTTGACTATTTCTTCTAGTAGAATATAGAATTCCTGAAGATAGTATGTAGCCTGGTGCTTAGCAGAGTATAGCCATATAATAGATTCTTGATAAATATCATTGAATGAATTATTACCACCTTTTGCACATATCCAAGTCATTCCAAAAGAGAGGATTAAAAAAAATGATTAATAACTCTCAGAAAAGAACAAAGATAAATAAAGGTATGTGAAATGACTATAAACAGATAATTATAGTAATCAATCTAATTGTTTTAGTGTAATATAGGCTTTGGGAAATGCTATTGAATGCATTGTTTTTAACATAGTGTGGATGATACCATTGGGATTTTATAACAGTTATTATTATAACAATCTTATAACAGCTCTTACAAGGGCTGCATATCACTTTAGTGTTTCAAGATTAGGTATGGGGTGGCCCCTGGGCATATGTAATGTCACAGAGTTTTCTGCAGTATTCTTATGTATTCTCAATGAAGAAAATTATTGTATGGAAGTTTACTGGATTTGTGAATAAACCTCTTTCATCAAAAGCAATCAGCATGCTAATGTCAGTTTCATCTCTTTTTCCCTACTCCTAAAAATCATTCATTTGCACTAAAAATACTTTTATTGCTATTGAAACATAGATATCAAAATATTTTTGATCCCAATGTTCAAACCAGTATCTGTCTTAAGATCCAGAGAAAGAGTTGGCCAGGATTCTTTTGTTCATTCTTCATTCATTCACAGAGAACCCCAGGAGAGTACACCAAGCACTCAGGCAGGCCTAACAGCTCAGATAGAAAAAGAGAGGGACATTTAGTGCCTGCCATTCTCAAGAAAAAAAATGAGAAGAGGCAGTGTTATATAGCACAATTTAATGGAAGGAAACAAAGCGTTCTTGGTCCACAGCAATAAAGACTCTAAAAATAAAATCTAAATTTTGTATTTGACATAAATTCCAAGTGAAGGCCTTGACAGAAGGATTTTGCAGGTACTATTTCCTTTAGCAGGAATGTTCTACTTCAACTCTTTTCCCAGCCAACTTTTGCTCTTCTTTCATGTCTTGGCTTCAAATAGACTTCCTCTAGAAAGTCTTTCCTAATTCCCCAAGACATTTAAATGGCTTCAGTTCCCCTGGGTTCACATGCGTTCTGTGATAACCTTGTGCTTGGTTTAATATGGCACAGATCCATAGGAGTGTAGATCTGGTACAGAACAAGACTCTTAGCAGCAGGATGGGACCTTGCAGCCCCAGCTCAGAGGACAGCATCTGTGTGCTTGCCCAGCATATATGTGTTTAAATGAATAAAGAATTAAAGAGTGAATAAATAAATATGACCATTAGGAAAAGAAGAATTCAGAGCAGACCATTACAGAGATGATTATTTTGTTTATTACAGTAGTGAGGTAAATCAAAAATTATATGTGGGCTTGATTATATATTATTTATAGTTTGTAATACAGATGCCTGTTTAAGATAATATTTTATACAATACAGAGTAGATGTATCACCCCAAATTATGGTTTTTGTCATTCTCAACTAATCCCTTCAGTCATTTTCCCAAATGTCTGAAATTTAAAAGTACCTCCAGGTATTTTTATACAAAGATTTCTGAACTTATTGTAACCTCCTCTCCCCCACCCAAATCCTGAATTAATCTAGCTCAGATTCCAGTGTTCACAGGATTCGAATGCAGACAAGCAGCACCAGTTACAGAATGCTCCTTTATTAAGGTTCATAGCTAATTGTTATATGGGTTTTTGCATGTTACAACAGCCTCAATTTAGCAGACTATCTGATCTAATAAAACAAAACAACAACAACAAAACCCAGCCTCTCTCATTAAAACCTGTAAGAAACCAAGAGTCTTGAATATGCCCAGGAAAAACTGACACTGGGGCACTCGAATAGAGGAGAACGAAGAGTAGCACTAAATGTGTCACAAAACAGATGCAAAGTAAATCTTGTTTGGAAGGAAATTTTCTGTGGCCAGAGAATGAAAATTAGGCTGTATCACAGGGTGCTAGTGGAAGCACATTCTCAGGCTTTTGCCTTAAGGTACTGGTTATAAACACAAGCCATGGCCTTAGAAAAACTAAAACCCAATTTAAATTTGAGTTTCTCTTAGCTCTTATGAGACCATGGGCATGTTCAGAGGCAGTCCCATTTCTTTCGCTTAGCAATACGGGGCCAGTTATAGGTTTGTTATACATAAACATCTCTCTCCTTCCCCACTTTCTCTGTCATCACTAGCTGCTGGTAGAGCCAATTTATTCATTTAATCTTCTTCACCAGTCCCTCCCTACCTGCTGCAGGACATGGGACCCAGAATTACAATCCACTTTGTCCTGTTCTATGCATAACTCCAGCACTTTAGAACCTGTGTCTTGAGATAATTCTCCTGCACTAGTTGTAAGATCTTGCATCCCCTGACTGCCTCTATCTCTTTGAACCTCTGCTGAAAACAGCCCATTTTGACAAGCTGGTTTAGCCCATGAATAAAGTACTTAAGAATTGTTTAGCTGTTGATTGTTCAAATTAAAATTAGAAATAAATATTATTTAGATTGTTGAATTGTTAATATTAAAATTGAAAAATAAGATGTCACTTTTAGCAAGAGCAGATGTTTGGGGCACATCTTTTTCAGTGCATCTGTTTATTAATGAGGGGTAAGCAGGAGCTTTGTGAGCATGCGGCTTTATTTATTTTAAAAAAATTCCATTGCCTTTCAATTTACATCATAACAAAAGTGTGTATAATGTGGCAGAACTGTTTTATGTGATTAAGAACTGTTTATTCTAGATTTGTAATTAATTTAATTGTAACATCTAGAGAACTGCAATTTTGAAAAACTTTCACTCCTGATTGCCTATTATTCACATGACAACATTGAAATAAAGTGACGTTATGATAAATGGAAACATAATAACCAGTCATCCTGACTTAATAAGATTTTAAAAGAAAAATGTATAAAATTTTTATATAAATCATGTATATATAATCTATACAAAGAAAATTCTGTTTTCTCTTCAACTTTTGGATCAGAGCTAGAAAGTACACAATTCAATAAACATCTTACAAATACACTTTCATTATTTTAAACTAGCCTGACATATTTCATATCTTGATAAAAATAGAGTGAGGAAAAGAACTAATTCAGCTTGCTCCATCAAAGGATTTCCTTAAACCTAGATCCTATTTGAGGTCAGCAACATACCTTCATTTGTTTGAACTATGGTTTTACCAAATTCAATCAAACATTAAAAGGAAGTACTTAATTAGTCATGCTGCGCTAACAAAGAAAAATTATTATACCATGCTATTCTATGTTATGGTGAAACCCTGACCCCACAAAAATGAATGGTGCCATTAAAAAGATTAATTGAAATACATAGGAATATAATTCAAAGAATTAGTGAGGACAAAGCCATCAAATTCAAACTGCATTATTTTCCTACTCAGATGTTACACTAAGATCCAACATAGACTTGTTTCCAAAATTGAATTGCATTGCGGGAAGTGTTGATAAAATGAATATGGAATAAATCTGTGATTTTCACTTCCATTTGACGAAGTTAATTTCAAAGAAATTATAGACGGTAAGTAGTTTTAAATTCAGAACATTTTAATATAACATCTTTACCACCTGAAATACTTACTTATAAAAATTTCTAAGATGATGATCTATTTGTGGGTTAGACATGAAGACATTCTGCCTAATTATTTCCACCAAATCCCAAAATTCAAATTTGAGTGTAATTGCTGTGGGATTATTGTAGGAAATATTAAGAATAGGGAAAAATGGGAAAGAAGGAAAAATAACCACCCACAAATAACTACAGTTCACATTTTTATATTTCCTTTGTAAATTTTGTATAAAATGATTTTTATTTTTGTTGTTCTCTAAAAGATATTTTTATTAAGTTTTGTCTAAAACATTTGAAATGTCTTGACCTTTCTTATATAAAAACTTTGAGTTCCTGGTAATCATATATTGGATTATAATTATAGAAATTGGAGATTTCCTTCAAAACAAACCATGTGCATACCATGTTTCTATTTTTGATTGATCATTCTTTATTTCTCCCCAAATTTGAAGTTGGTAACAGCTTTACAAATAAATTCCAATGACTAAGTAGGCATAGCTTACATTATTGGGCCTCTTCCTATGCCTAGACAATTCACAGTAAATCAAAAATGTGAGCTGAAAACATTGTTTTTCACCTGGAATAAATGATGAAAATATTTCTAAGGTTTAAATAGACTTTGAGCATATAGGATTAAATATTATAGTATTATATAGGGAGTTCATGAATTTAATACATAACATATTCTGAAAATCAGCACAAGAAAAAAATATAGGAGATAAATAATAAACCTATGAATTGTGGACTACAGGGAGAGGGGAAGTTTAAAAGAGAGCTAATATTATAGAGACCTGAATTATGCTGACCTTTAGGCATAATCTTTGATGATACATTTTCAGTATTTCATACATGATTGTAAATGTTGATTTTCTCTTTTACAATTGAAAACAATTGGCTCAAGTCCAGTGAAAATACGCATGAGGCTAAAAGTCTTGTACCTTTTAGCTTACTAGTGGTTTCAAACTTTGGTTTATCAATTTTAATTTTATGAGGTCTTTCTCATAACTAGGATTAGCATTTCCATGGTTTAGTTTCAGTTAGAGATGAAAGAATACATTCAAATATTGAAGCATTAATAATTGTGCATATTCTACCACTCAAAATTGTCAACAAATCATTTGGTAAGGGCAAACAACATGATAACTCAAAATTTCCACTTGTTAGCTGAATTTTCAAAATATAAATTATACATGTGCTTTAGTAATATCATATGAAATGTGCAAAACTTTGAGGTGTTCACCATCAATCATATAAAAATCAAGGACCTTAGAAAAAGTATGTTATAGGGAGTTTAAAGTCAATCATATAAAAGTGAAGGTCCTTTGTATTGGAAAAATGTGTTATTGGGAGAGAGGAAGAATAGCTTGATGATTCAGTATGTTGGCTCAGCAGCTAGACTGTTTGGGATTACTGTTCCACTTTATGGGTGTGTGAATTTGGGCAAGTTTCTCAATTCCATTAATTCTCAGTTTCCTCATCTGTAAAATGGGAGTAATCACAATTTATCTCATAAGTAGGTTCTGAGAAATAAGTGATATATGGGAAGCACTTATAATAGTGTCAAGCACATGGTAAGCACACAAGAAGTGCTAGCTTATGATAAGTATAATTACTTATTATAAGTGATGAAAACATCATAAGTCTTTCTAAATTCTTGACTCATTTGTTTTAATCACTTGTCACTTCACTTATGTTGCTTCAAATTATTTATTGCTATACATATAAATACTTGATTTCTTATTATACACACAGGTGTATAAAATAAATTTCATGAGAAGAAAGGTATGACATTTACCAATTTTACTTGTGTCCCTAAATACTGTTACCTTATATTCACATAAAAATTTTTGCTGATTATTATGGTGACACATTCAAGTCTAGTATTTTCCCCCTGTAGCATCTCAGAAAATATCTATCTTGCAACAGAAAAAATAAAAAACAAATTCCAGCTCCAAAAATTTTTAAAAGTGAGTTATTTTAATCTTCCTAATGACCTCCTAAATATCAACATATCATAATAATTAAGAAGGTATTTAAAAAACAAAAACAAATACGAATCATTTCCCTTTAACATTATTAAAATTCATGTTGACAAAATGTCACTTTAAGCTTCTTGCTACATAGAGAAACCTATTTATTTATTTCTCTGTTGATTCCCTTTACTTGCATAAAATTTACATAAGAGCCATTTAATAGGTGCTTAATACATAAAAATCATTCTAAAGTCCACATAGGTTATACATTTTCTAAAATGAAAAGTGTTGCAAATAATTTGTTCTTTCTCTACCCTGGAATAAAGGTCATGGATGATTCCCTCAGAGAATTTTCTAAAATTCCTACAGTGCTCATTGGAATTGGAGAGAATTAAGCTTTTGAAAGGACTGCAAGGTCAACATCACTGTTTACTTTTCCACTAAAATAAGTAAACTGATATCTTCAGCATCTAACCTTTACCAAAGTGTTCATCTTGCAGTAATTTGGACATGTAGCGCTCCACATAGAGTCATTCATTGTCCAGTATGTTAGTGGATGATGTATATTTTGTAGTTAATGGACTTGAATAGATCTTCACATTTCACAGCTCAGTGAATGTGTACTCCATTTTCTTCCTGGATTCTGCTGCTAGATTTTTTTTTTTTTTTTTTTAGAACACAGCTTTATACATTAGAGACACATTTTTGAGAAACTAGTAAAATGTGCTTGAAAATGATCAGAGTAGACTGAAAAGGTATGGTTAGAATCACATAATTATTTATGTTAACATAACTATTGGACCAAATTCATTGAAATTTTTGAATCATTGAATTATTTCTTAATTAGAAATGGTGTGTGGAGTAAGAACCCATTGTTTTCAAACATGCTCATTATAAGGAATTATTGAGTCACTAGGGATAAATGGATATAACACTAGTATAACTAAGAAGTCAAAGATGCCCTAGGTAGCTATGTAATATAAATTTAGGCATGTGTTTTGTCCCACATGTGAAAAAACTCACCAAAAATGTCATGATTTTTTCTTATATTTAAACTTCCCATTTCTAAGACCAATAGTTTAAGAACTTTTGATCAGATTTAACAGATTTAACAATCACCAAATAATCCTACTCTGGCCCTACATGGCACTTCACAAGTGATTAAAAAAAAAGACCTTTCACATACAGTAATTTCATCCTTCATAAAAGAGATAGAAAGCACATATTATCATTACTTCACATAAGAAAACTAAGACTGAGCATTCATATGACAAATAATAGAAAGTTAAGCTACTTTAAGTGCTTAGAATTGGATCACAATTGCATATTTGTTCCAGATCTGAAAGATTAGTAAAACATGGTTAGAAGTGACATTGGGAAAGAAGTCCCAGGGGTCGGCAACCTATGACCCAAAATTCAGCCTCCCACCTGTTTTCATAAATAAAATTTTATTGGAACATAGCCATGCCCATTTCTCTCTGCGTTGTCTATGATTGCTTTCACGCTACTGTGGCAGAGCTGAATAGATGCAACAGAGACCGGATGGCCTGCAAGGCGGAAAATATTTACTACCTGTTTATAGAAAGAGCTTGCCAATCCCTGTTCTAAACCAGAGGTGGCTATACTATGAAAGGTGCCTGGGGCAGAATCTAGAGACCATGAGAAAGCTCTGAACATGAAATGAACAAATAAAATCTTGTCTAAGTGGAGGCATGATTGTCCACAGCATCTTTCACAGAGCAGTAATTTAGCAGTAGCATAGATCAGAGCAATAGAGCAAATATAGAACTGGGAAAACAAACAAGCCCATAATCATTTTATTTCTATCAGATATTTAGTATTTTTCTTGAGTTTCTCATAAATGTAAAGCATTCTGCTAGGTATTAATCTATGAACAACCCTCTTAACTAGGTAGTTTAATGATTTCTAAGTACAAGTATTTGGTGGTGAAAATAACATGAACCAAGTATTTATCAGAGCAGTGGAGGAAGGCTACAGCATGGATAATCAAACACCCCAATCAATGACATTGGTATCTTTTTAAAAAAATATCTCAATGTAAGTTATTTATTCAACAGAAAAAGAATACTAAGTACATGTTTGTTTATTTTTACTGCTATATTTCCAGATCAATAAATATCTGTTGAATTAACTGATATATGTGTGACAAAAAACAAATTAAATGGGCTTATACAAAAAGGGAAATTCATCTGGATTTTTCATTTTCTATATCCCAATGACATTAGTATCTTTGCTTCCTCAGATAACCCCACTTTCTTTCTTTGTTATCAATCCAGAAATTCTTTCAGGGAAAGGAAAGAATCAGGTATAGCTGCTTCACAAAATGGCTGCTGAGCATGTATACCAGTATTTCAAATAAGGAGCTTATCTGGCGCTGAAAGTCTCAGGGAAGAGTAAGAAAAGTGATAACATATTAGATACATTTATATCTTTTTTTAACTAGATCTTAACTTGAAGACAGAACTGAGGGGAAGATAAATAGCTGGTTGATGGGAAGAACAATTAATAATCCTAAAGTTGTATTCACATTCATTCATTCATTCTTAAAATTTTTTTTTCTTAATTCCTACCCAAATCATGGCACTTATTTGACAGTATGGAGAAAATAGAGAAATCCATGCCCTCAAGAACTACACAATCTAAGGGAGAAGACAGACATCTATGCAAATAACTATATTATAATATAATAATCTCTATTACTGCTGGAATTTATGAATGGACCAAGCATGAAGGCAGAAGAAACAAATCATCAAAACCCATATGTGTAACTCACGCTGTCTGAATTCAAGACACCATGTCCAAATAGCAGGATATAGAAATTATTGGTGTGGTGTAGCCAGTGTGAGACAGAACATTTTAGAAATACATTCAGCACAGTTCAATGAGGAATGTTCAGTCAAGAGATTCAATTTTAATTAGTGAAACGGTAATATTAGAACCATTGAAATCAAAGAAGGACTCATGTGTAATTGTTTTGGAACCCCAAATTAGAGTCTCTGGTTTCTTTCTCTGTTCTTCAATCCCAGAGTTTTGCATTAAATTATATTCTCTTCATTGACTTACATCAGATAAAAATTCTGTCCCCTTCCTGATGGCAGCAGCTGAATCAGCAACTCAAGGAGCTGAGCTTTTGTGCCATCTCTCTGTCACTGTAAAGCCACCGTGGTGAGTCCTGAACTCAGATATGAATCTAGTAATATGTAAAGAGTCACCTTTATGTTCTTCACTAATACATATAATGAAACATGCATAATATATAAAAGACTTTTAAAAATACCTATTTTCATAACAATTTTGGATTTATATTAATTGTCCTATCCTTAGTTTTTCTGTAAAATAATTAAATTGGATTCAGGGCCTATAAAATCCCTCTTAGTCTACAAATATATGCTTTTATATAATGTTCCTAAACAAACAAATCTCTGATGGATTTAACTGTGATCTAATTGGCAGCTTCACAGGTCACTGTTTCCTATCCCAGAAAGAAAGTGACCCTGCTGATAAAAATGGTTACTTTGCCTTTATTAATTTATCTATCTTAATTTTGTGTCCAACAATATTTGATGATGATAACTATGACAGTTGATCAAGGAAAAGCTAATATCTAAAACAATGTGGAAATTCTTTCACTCATATTTCCTGAAGTGGAGATATTTTCCTAGACTTCCTTTAGAGAGGATGTTAAAGTATTAAGGAAATAGTATTAAATGAAATGTGGTATCTTTAAAAGAAATATGATTTTGCTGCCCACTAATAATCATTAATTAATTTGGATCAATATCTTTTGATAGTGACATTGGAGTTAACTGTTAGGCACAAAATATATTGCTAATCAATGGGGTTAAAAATTATCTGAAACTTCATTTTAGAGAGAAACCCCCAGAATGTCTAGCTTACATTTTGTATCCTTTAGTAAATCACTGATATCAGTTTTATCCCAAGTTTAGTCAGCAACTAAAATTGTGCAGAGCACTGTACAACTATCAATTAGCTTGCATGGAAATAACACAGCAGTGTTTACTTACACATGGGTAAACTGAGGCAGAGCCATCCTGAAGAGAGGGTTCAGGCTAGCATTAAACCAGCAAGGCTCAAATTATTATTTCATTTATTAAACCTAAATGAGCCTTCATTAAAAAGTGTAATGAATTGAAAAGACTTCACAAATTAAATTTTTCCTTCATCAACATACAGAGTATTTACAAACCGAATTACATGCATTCTTAAATAGATGGAAATGAATTAGTGTAAAAAAACTAGAAAAAGTCAATCCACTAAAATGCACAGTATATGTTCATTTTCACAATTTCTTAAAATGAATATTTTCAATGTACCTTTTGTCTTTGGGAAAAAGAGAAAGACAAGGAAATTAATATTTTTGTAATATAGATATCATCTTATATTTCATGCCTGACTCATTTGAAAATGTATATTAATTTGCAAACAATTTAGAAAGCTGAACTATTGAATTGGGTCCTCTAAGATTTAGGATTTGTCATCTTTTAAAGTTGACACCCAGCGAGAGCTTGTCAATTACAAAGAAGTGAAATGAAGTGAAAATAAGTCTCATCTTCATCTTCTTGTTATATGCTTGGTTGGTTAGAGAGAGACACCATTTACAAGCTGAAAATAATTATTCAGAAAGTTACGCTTCACTTTAAAACCAAATTTAAGCAAGAGAAAAGTGCTATTCTGTGATGGTTATTTTATTCAGTGGGTGAGAGGTCGATAGAGAGTGGGAAATGCTACATAGCCATGTAGGGTTCATGGTTAGAAAAGCTCTCATGTTTTTCCACGTCTTATATTAGGGATGAACAGAAACGACTTCAGGTTATTACTTCAAAAACAAAGAATCCTACTTGCCGTATTGCTGTATCACTGTGCAATGAAAGTGGGGATTTGGGAGAAATAATTATAATGTTATTTACAGATTTTATCAACATGTGAATTGAAATACCCATGAAAATTTCACTTCCTCTTTGACTTTATGTTTTAATTGCTTTTAATTCCAGCCATAAACACAAGAGGCACAATGTTATAATAACTTGTTGGATTCAAACAAAAATGAATTATTTGTCGTAGTCAAATAAATAAACTTAGAAAAGCATATTTTCATGACACTATGCACCATCTAACTCTTGGCATTGATCTTAAGATCTAATGCTAATAGGCAAGGTTATTTGCTCTGGGAAATAGAACAATATTTAGTATATGTAGCACCCCAATAAATTCACTCCCAACTTGTGCTCGGCCCAGAGATACTTAGTAGACTTTGAATACCTGCTCTTGAGAATGGCTGGTAGAGATTAGTAGAATCAAAGCACTGCTTGAAGTCCAGCATGTTCTGATAGTATTTCTTCCTTCCTGTACCCTCTTAGGATGGTTTAATACCACATGCTCTTTCCTCCCCGAGGAGAGAAGAAGGAAAAGCTAGAGGGAGAGCCAGGAGAGGTGAGTGATAAAATTTAAATCTCTCAAAACAAAGAATTGAGACATCATTCCTTCTCTCCTGCCTCATCTAAAACCCCCAGGCCAACACAATTTCCATCATAGTGAGAGGGCAAAGGTCCCAAGTGAACTATTTGATGCTTAGACACCTGTTCCTTCTTTTTAAAAATAATGACATATGATGTTTGAAATCACTTCATAGACTTGATTTGGCAATACTAGCATTCTGTATATCTAAATTCTATTCATTTTTTCAGGCCATGCTGAAGTCTTCTCTAGAAAACTGTCCCCTGTAGCTGTAACCACAATGATTATTCATTGCCTTGTCTCAAAGCCTATGACCCTTGTTTATGGTACTTTTTGGAACCTTTTGTCAACTGCTCTATACTGATGTTTACCTCAAAAAAATTAATTATAAAGTAATAAAATACCATTAAAGAGTTTGGACAATAGAGAAAAACATCATCCGTAATTCAATGCTCTAAAGTAATAATCATGATGATTATATGTGCTTTCTTCCTAATTTTCTTAAGGCTATGTTATATATTTGCAAAAAATACTGATCATGTCATATAGTTTGTTTTTGTTTTTTTTTGAGACGGAGTCTCACTCTGTTGCCCGGACTAGAGTGCTGTGGTGTCAGCCTAGCTCACAGCAACCTCCAACTCCTGGGCTCAAGCGATCCTTCTGCCTCAGCCTCCTGAGTTGCTGGGGCTACAGGTATGCACCACCACGCCTGGCTAATCGTGGATATACCAATGAGTTCTAGAATTAAGCAGGAGTGGTAACATATGACCTTAAATTTGCATGACAACTTCAGTTTTTGAAATTTCTGCAATCTTGGAAAAACTATTGGATATACCTAGCTAATTTCATTTAATCTTCAAGGAACAGTGATATCATCTGATACTTATTCTATTATTCATTCTTATTCATTCTATTTCTTCTACTTCACATCCACCAAAATGTCAAATTCACTTCCTTTTCTGCTTAAGACAATCATGTTTGAAGAGACCTTGGTGACCTTTTAGAAAATTTATATTCCAGTAACAATTTAGCATTGAATATTAGAGGTCCTTTATATAGCAAAACATCACATTGCCATTATATTATGTTAATATAATACAATTTTCTGGCATGAGAAAGATATGTATCCTTGAAAATTTTTTCATTTATGAATTCTCATATTTTATCAATTAGTAATTATTTAGTGAAATCAGGCTCACTTTTGCATATCTAAAGATAGCCCATTAATATATATAGCAAGTACCTATTAGAATCCATTAAATTTAAAATTCAATCAGCTATAAATTACACCATTATTTTATGTACCACTCAGAAAGAAAAAATATTGCTGCCACTTAAACTATGATAACTTGTTGATTGCAAGACATGTCCCAAATTCAGAGGAATTAAAAATTTTAAATATGTGAGTTTTAGAAAAAGCGAAAGATGGCATGCATATTATTCTGGTTCTTACTCTTTCACATCAGGGTAAAACTCTGTGTGTGTGTGTTTTGAGATGAGGTCTCACTATCTTGCCCAGGCTGGTCTCAAACTTTTGGGCTCATGGAACCCTCTTGCCTCAGCCTCCCAGTAGCTGGGATTACAGGTTTGCACCACCGCACCCAATTAAAAACTGATATTTTTTAAAGTTACAGTTTTCTGTTTTTTCTTACTCTTCTAATTTTTTGTATGAGCAAGATAAAGGTATACAAATTTATTTCATATTGATTATAAAATAAGAAAATAAGCTAACTTTCCATCTCTTTGCTGCCTTCTGATTTACATTTTTAAACTATTCTTTTAGTGGAGAATCTTGAAATTACCACTATATCTGACTTATTAGAGTCAAAGAGAAAGTATAAATTTAAAGATTGCTAAGACCTTAGAACACTAACATTTACTTCTGCTGCATATTGTGTTATAGTTTCAATGCAGTTTTTTTTTTGAAGATGGGGTGTCACTTTGTGGCCCCGGCTGGAGTGCAGCAGTATGATCATAGGTCACTGCAACCTCAAACTCTTGGGTTCAAGGGATCCTCTTGCCCCAGCCTCCTGAAAATCTAGGACTACAGGCATATGCCACTACGATGGGCTAATTTTTAAAAAGTGTTTTCTTGTGGAAATGGGGTCTTGCTGTGTTTCCTGGGATGGTCCCAAACTCCTGGCCTCAAGCAATCCTTCTGCCTTGGCCTCCCAAAGTGTTGGGATTATAGGTGTGAGCCACTGTACTCAGCCTAGTTTCAATGAATTTTAATTTTAGATGTATATTTGAAATCCACACGTCCATTATTTTGTACACAGCATTGTTTTGCACAAACTTCCGATTGTATTTTTTTTACATGTTAACCCATTCAATTGTTTGTGCTTTCTTTTTATTATTATTATTATTTTTTTTTATTTCAGCATATTATGGGGGTACAAATATTACGGTTATGTATATTGCCCATGCCCCCCTCCCCCCTCGAGGCAGAGCCTCAAGCATGACCATCCCCCAAACGTTGCACATCTCACTCATTATGTTTGTATAGACCCATCCCCTCCTCCTCCCCCACTTGCCCAACACCCGACAAATGTTATTCCTATATGTCCACTTAGGTGTTGATCCGTTAATACCAATTTGCTGGTGAATACATGTGGTGCTTGTTGAATTTCTGTGAGTCCTTCTGGGATCATTTTCTTTTCGCCTGCAGAATTCTCTCTACTCTTTTCTTTGAATGTGTGATTGCTTCTGACAAATTCTTTCAGTTTTGTTTATCTCGTAATGTCTTTATTTTGCATTCTTATTTTTAGAAGTCCAATGTGCTATCCATTGCATGACAGAGTTGAATTCTTATTTTTAGTTTTATTTTATTTTTAACTGACAAACAATAATTGCATGTATTTTTCCAAGGATATTTTTACCTCCTAGATAAAGTTCTAGAGTGGGGATTATTTTCCTTCAGCAATTTAAAAATGTCATTTTAGGGACTTCCTATTTGAATCAAAATGGACTCACTGGGAGCAAATAATAAACAAATGAGAGGAGATCTACAAGGGCCCAAGCTGATTGCCATAAGAGAGTTCCTGGCCAAAAAAGGGGGACCCAGGCAAAGATCAGAAGAATCCTTGAGTTGAGCAAAAAGAGCTGAGAGTTCAGGGAGACTAAATCATCAAGAGTTCTCAGTCATCATCAAAAGTACCAGAGAGGACAAATCTGCACAGAGAAAGAACTCCGCAGATCTGAGGAGGGTCCCCCTCAAGTATTCAGCCGAGTAATTGTTATTATATGTGTGTGAGGAAACTATCTGCTCCCAGGGAAAGAACCATCTGACAGAATTAGCAGTAACAGTGCCTGGTGCTGAGATAGGTCCAGGAATAGTGTCTGTTGTCACCAGCCAGATGGGAAAATCTCACAATTCACATAGCATCGGATAGAATACACGGAAAAGTCTTGACTAAGTATGGGGGATAATTAGCCCTAGACTAACTGCTATTTTGGTTCCACCTAACAAATCTTAAAAGCAAGACTTAAAAGTATCAAACTGTTTCCAAGTAATTTAACTATGTACTAGAACAAAGCTTATAAATATTTATAGGAATGCAAAAATATCTAGCATGCAACAAGGTAAAATTCACAATGTCTGGCATCCAATTGAAGACTACCAGGCCTACAACCTGGCAAGATAATATAACTCATAATAAAAAGAAAAATCAACTAATTAAAAAAGATCTGGAATGTATACAGATGTTGGAATTTGCCAACAAGGATATTAGAACAGTTATAATTACATTCGAGATGTTCCAAAAGTTAAGTAGACAAAAAAAAAAAAAAAATCCCAAACTCAAAATGGATCATAGACATAAATGTAAGCAATAAAAAACTCTTAGAACAAAGCAAGCAGTAAATCTTTATGACTTTAGGCAAAGATTTCCAATATAGGACACCAAAAGCGGAAGCAATAAAGAATAAATTGATAAATTGATTTTAACCAAAATGCAAAATTTCGGCACTTCAAAAGACATCATTGTACAAGTGAAAAGAAAAGCCAAAGATACTGAGAAAATATTTCAATTTATACATCCAATAAGAGACTTATATCTAAAATATATAAAAATATTATACAATTCAAAATAATAAAAAGATTTGTATGGGACTACAAAAAGACCCAGAATAGCCAAAGCCATCCTGAGTAAAAAGGACAAAGCTGCAGGCATCAGATTACCTTACTGCAAAATACACTGAAAAGCTATAGTGACCAAAACAACATGGTACTGGCATAAAAACAGATACACAGACTAATGGAACAGAATAGATAACCCAGAAATAAACCCATACATTTGCAGCCAATTAATGTTCAACAAAGGTGCCAAGAACATGCACTAGAGAAGGAACAGTCTCTTCAATGAATTGTGCTGGGAAAACTGGATATCCATATGCAGAAGAATACAACTAGATCCCTATCTCTCACCATATACAACAAAGAAATAAAAATGGATTAAAGACTTAAATGTAAGATCTGAAACTATAAAACTACTAGAAGAAAACATTGGGGAAATGCTTTAGGACATTGGTCTTGGAAAAAACTTCTTGAGTAAGACGGCAAAAGCACAGACAATCAAACAAAAAGGAACAAATGGGATCATATCAAGCTAAAAACCTTCACAGCAAAGGAAGAAATCAATAAAATGATGAGGCAGCCTCCAGAATGAGATAAAATATTTACAAACTATTCATCTGACAAAGGGTTAATAACCAGAATATATAAGGAACTCAACAGCAAAAAAAAAATCTGATTTAAAAATGGGCAAAAGGTCAATAGATCAATAGACATTTCTCAAAAGATGACATACAAATGGCCAATAGATATATTTTAAAATGCCCAACATCACTAATCATCAGGGAAATGCAAATCAAAAGCAAAATGAGATATCATGTCACTGCAGTTAAAATGGCTATTATTAAAAAAACAGAAAGGGGGACTGGTCATACTCTGTTGGTGGGAATGTAAATTAGTGCAAACACTATGAAAAACAGTATTGGAAGTTCTGCAAAAAACTAAAAATAGAACTATCACATGATTTGGCAATTCAGCTGCTGGGTATATAACCCAAAGGAAAGAAATTAGGATATCAAAGAGATAGCTGCTTGCCCATATTTACTGCAGCACTATTCATAATAGCCAAGATGTAGAATCAACTTAAGAGTCCATCAACAGATGAAGGGATAAAAAAAATGTGGTATGTATATATACAATGGAATAGTATTCAACCATAAAAAAGAATAAAATCTTGTCATCCACTGCAACATGGATGGAAGTGAAGGACCTTATGTTAAGTAAAATAAGACTAATACAGAAAGGCAAATATATGTTCTCACTTATAAATGGGAGCTAAAAAAATTGATCTCATGGGTACTCACCATGTATGAAATGGTGGTTATTACAGGCTGGAAAGGGTAGTGGGTGGGGAAAGATGAAGAGAAGTTGGTTAATGGGTACAAAAATATAGTTAAATATAGAGAATAATATCAAGTGATTGGTAGCACAATAGGGTGATTATAATTAACAATAATTTATTGTATACATCAAAATAGCTAGAAGAAAAGATTCAGAATGTTCACAACATAAAGAAATTATAAATGTTTGAGGTGATGAATATCCTAATTACCTAGACTTGATCATTACACATTGCATTGTATGCTTTTATCAAAATATCATATGTATCCCCTAAATATGTACAATGAATATGTATCCATGAAAATAAAAACCACACAAAATAAAAAGATAAATAACCTAATTAAAAATGAGCAAACGATCTGAATAAATATTTTACCAGAGAAGAAACACAAAGGTAAATAAGCACATGAAAAATGTTCAACATTATTAGTAATTATAGAAAGGCAAGTTAAAATTATAATGAGATAAAAGTTTACATGCACAAGAATGACTATAATAAAAAGATAGACAATAACAAGTGTTGGTGAGTATGTAAAGAACCTGGAAACCTCATTCATAGCTGGTGGGAAGGTATAATGTTGCAACCACTTTGAGAAATAATATGATAGTTTCTTAAAATGTTAAGCATAGAATTACCTTATAACCCTGCTAACCAAAGGAGATGAAAGCATGGCTACATTAAGGTTTATACTAAAAATGATTGACTTGTACAGTTAAAACAGGTGAATTTTATTGTGTGTAAATTATACCTCAAAGCTGCTTGTAATAAAATTGAGTAGAGACATGGAAAGTATAAAAAGGCCCAAATATACAGAATATAATTATTGGAAGATTAGCTATCACAGATAAAAGGATTAGTGAACTTGAAGACATAGCAATAGAAACTATTTATAATGAATCAAAAGAAAAAGACAGAATTTTAAAATTAAGGATAACATTAATTAGTTATAGAACAACTTTTTGGATGTGTAACTGGAGTTCCCAGAGGAGAAATGTGATGTGTGTTAGAAGTGGAACACAGAAAAAATATTTAAAATAATAGATGAAAACTTCTTAAACTTAAATTTGTAAACCTATAGATCCAAGAAGCTCAATTAACTCCAAACGCAAGGAACATGAAGAAAACTATGCCAAGATATATCATAATCAAATTGCCCAAAGCCAGAGATAAAGAGAAAATCTTAAAAGCATCCAGAGGAAATAAAAAGGTATATTACATAGAGAAGAGCAAAGATAAGAATGACATCTGTTTCTTATCAGAAACAATGCAAGAGAAAACAATGTTTAGAACTCTATATTCAGCAAAAAATATTTTCAAAATCGAACATAAATAAAGATTTTTTCAGACAGGCAATGGTAAAATAAATCACCCACCAACAGACCCACATTACAAATGAAGTTTTTCAGAAAGAGGTAAATAAAATAAGGTGGAAATATGTATCTAACCAAGAAATGAAGAACACCGGAAACGGCAACTGCAAGGGTAACTATATTATATTTTTACATTTTTTAAATCTTTAAAAAGGTAATTGACCATATAAACAAATGAATAGGGTGGATTACAATCTGTTTTAGGGGTTATACTATGTAAATAAGTAGAATATATGACAACAGTAACATAAAGGCTTAGGGGAGCTCAAAATTCAACTAGTATACTATTATAAAAGTCTTATTTTACATGTGAAGTGATATAGTATCACTGATAATAGATTGTGATAAGTTAAAAATGTATAATATTATTTGTAAAACAAATACTAAAATAAAAGAGATATCATTATTAATAATTAACCAATAAAGGAGATACACTTGAGGAAAAAAATGCTCAATTAGGCTGGACATGGTGGCTCATGCCTGTAATCCTCGTACTTTGGGAGGCCAAGGGGGGAGGTTCACTTGCGGCCAGGAGCTCAAGACCAGCCTGAGAAACATAATAAGATCCCATCTCTACAAAAATATTAAAAAAAATTTGCTGGGAGTAGTGGCATGAGCGTGTACTCCCAGCTATGCAGGAGGCTGAGGATTGCTAGAGCCTAGGCGTGGTAGGTTGCAGTGAACTATGATGATGCCACTGCACACTAGCCTGAGCAACAGAGTGAGACCCTGTCTCAAAAAAAAAAAAAAGCCTCAATTAATCCAAGAGAATTCAGGAAAAGAGTAAAAGGATAAATAGGAAAAAAAAGTAACAAAATAAGAGACTTAAACATCATCATATCAATAATCACATTAAATGTAAATTGTCTAAAAACCCAATTGCAAGGGCAGAGATTGTCAGGTTGGATAACAAAGCAAGACCCAGCTATATGCAACTTACAAGAAACCTAGTTTACTTATAGGGCTAGAAATAAGTAAAAATTAGTGGATGGAAAAGATAAGTCTTGCTAGCATTAATTAATCAAAGAAAAGATGAAGTGGTTATATTAATATCAGATAAAGTAGATTTCAGAAGAAAGAATACTACTAGGGATAAAGAAGGCCATTTTATAATGATAAAGAGGTCAACCTATCAGAAGGACATATGATCTTAGTTTTATAGTTTCTGGTCTTACATTGAAGTTTTTAAACCCTCTTCAGTTGATTTTTGTATATGATGATAGAGGTCCAATTTCATTCTCTTGCACATGTATGTTGAATTTTCCCAGAACCATTTATTGAAAAGGGTGTCCTTTCCTCAGGGTATGTTCTTGCCATCTTTGTTGAAAATCAGTTGGCTGTAAATATGTGGATTTATTTTTGGGTTCTCTGTTCTGTTCCATTGGTTTATGTGTCTGTTTTTATACCAATACCATGCTGTTTTGGTTACTATAACTTTGTAACATATTTTGCAGTAAGGTAGTGTGATACCTCCAGCTTTGTTATTTTTACTCAGGATCACTTTGGCTATTTGGGCCCTTTTTTGGTTTCATATGAATTTTATGATTATTTTTTGTTCTGTGAAAAATAACATTGATATTTTGATAGGGGTTTCATTGAATATTTAGACTGCTTAGTGTAGTATGAGCATTTTAACAATATTAATTCTTCTCATACATGAGCATGGGATGTATTTCCATTTGTTTGTGTCCTCTTCAATTTCTTTCAATAGTGTTTTTATAGTTTTTCTTATAGTGATCTTTCACCTCCTTGGTTAAATTTATTTCTAGATATTTAATTATTTTTTTAACTATTGTAAATGGGATTGTCATCTTGACTTCTTTCTCAGCTAGTTCATTATTGGTATATAGAAACACTACTGATTTTTGTATGTTGATCTTATATCCTGCAACTTTATAAATTTATTTATCAGACATGTGAGTTTTTTGGTGGAGTCTTTAGGTTTTTCTAGATATAAAATCATGTCATCTGCAAAGAGGAGCAATTTGACTTCCTCTTTTCCAATAGGATGTCTTTTATTTTTTTCTCTTTTCTGATTGGTCTGGCTAGGACCTTCAGTACTATGTTGAGTAGGAGTGAAGGGGGAATTGTTCCAATTCTTGGAGGAAAGGTTTTCAGCTTTCTTCCTTAATTATGATATTAGTTGTAGGTTTTTCATATATGGACTTTATTATGTTAAGGTATGTTACTTTTATGACTAGTTTTTTGAGAGTTATCTTTTATCCTACAGGGATGTCAAGTTTTATCAAATGCTTTTTCTGTGTCTATTGAGATGATCATATAGTTTTTGTCCTTCATTCTGTTGACATGATATATTATTATTGATTTGTATATGTTGAACCATTCTTCTATCCCTTGAATAAATCTCACCTGATCATGGTGTATTGTCTTTCTGATGAGCTGATGGATTCAGTTTGCTAGTATTTTGTTGAGGATTTTTACA
The DNA here is from genome assembly GCA_008086735.1 of Cheirogaleus medius. NCBI lineage: Eukaryota > Metazoa > Chordata > Mammalia > Primates > Cheirogaleidae > Cheirogaleus > Cheirogaleus medius. The sequence goes on along the minus strand of VBSM01001044.1, from coordinate 15,043,851 downwards.
TCTATGTTCATCAAGGATATTGGTCTGTAGTTTTCCTCTTTTGTTGTGTCCTTGTCTGGTTTTAGTATTAGGGTAATGCTGGCCTCATAGAATGAGTAAGGGGGAACTTTTACCTGTTTAATTTTTTGAAATAGTTTAAGGAGCATGATGTTTGTTCTTCTTTGTGTATTTAGTATAATTTGGCAGTGAAGCCATAAAGCCCTGGGTTTTTCTTTATTGGGAGACATTTGATTACTGATTATTATTGTTAATCTTTTTAGCTTTTCCATTTCTTCTTTATTCAACATTGGTGGTTGTATGTGTCCAGGAGTCTATCCATTTCCTCTAGGTTTTCCAGTTTCTTAGCATATAGTTGTTCAGAATAGTCTCTGACAGTTTTTTGTATTTCTGTGGTATCTGTTGTAATATCTCCTCTTTCTGGTTTTGTTTACATGGATGTTCTCTCTTTTTTATTGCTTAGTTTAGCAAGAAGTTTACTGATTTGGTTAATCTTTTCAAAAAACCAACTTTTTGTTTTGTTGATCATTTCTATTGTACTTTTAGTCTCTACCTCATTTAGTTCTTCTCTGATCTTTACTATTTCTCTTTTTCAACTAATTGTGGGTTTGATTTACTCTTGGTTTTCTAATTCCTTGAGGTATATCATTAGATTATTTGAAATAGTTCTACATTTATGATACAGGTGTTTATTGCTATAGACTTCTTTCTTAGCACTGCTTTACTATATCTCATAGCTTTTTGTATGTTGTGTTTTGATTGTCATTAGTTTCAAGAAGTTTTTTAACTTCCTACTAAATTTCTTCTTGACCCAGTGGTCACTCAGGAGCATGTTGTTTAATTTTCATATATTTGTCCAGTTTCCAAAGTTCCTATTATTGATATCTATTTTATTCCATTGTGGTTTGGGAAGATATTTAATATAATTTTGATTTTTAAAAATTTGTTGAGACTTATTTTGTGTCCTAATATATTGCCTCTCCTGGAGAATATTCCATGTGCTGATGAGAAGAAAACGTATTCTGTAGCTGTTGGATGAAATGGTCTGTAAATATCTGTTAGGTCCATTTGGTCTAAAGTGCAGTTTAAATTCAATTTTTTGTTGTTAATTTTCTGTCTATATGACCTGTCTTATGATGAGAGTGGATGTTGAAGTTGCTAACTATTATTGAAGTCTCTCCCTCCCTTTAGAGCTAATAATATTTGCTCTATATATTTATATATTCAACTGTGGGGGACATATATGTTTAGAATTGTTATATCCTCTTGCTGAATTGATCCCTTTATCATTATATAATGATCTTCTTTATGCCTTTTTACTGTTTTTGACTTAAGCTCTGTTTTATCTGATATAAATATAGCTACTCCTGGTCACTTTTGGTTTCCATTTGCATGGAATATCTTTTTCCATCTCTTTGCTTTCAGTCTGTATGTATCTTTACAAATGAGATGAGTTCCTTGCAGGCAGCATATATTTAGGTCATGTTTTTTAATCAATGTAGCCTATCTATATTTTTTAAGTGGAAAGTTTAGTCTGTTTACATTCAAAGTTATTATTGATATGTGAAGACTTATTCCTGTCATTTTGTTAATTGAATTCTGCTTGTTTTGTAAGTTCCTTGTTCCTTAAATTCTGTATTATTGTTTATCACTGTGGTTTAGTGTTTTTCTTTAGTGACAACATTTAAAATTTAAATTTTTTTTTTTTAATTTTTTTTTT
>VBSM01001044.1:15022601-15042034 GCA_008086735.1 Cheirogaleus medius | reverse complement strand
TAAACAGTCAGAGCCAATTTGATGGAGAGTAGATGTGGAGCCCTTTTTCCAAAAATTTGTTAGATTTTTTCCTTCAGAAATTATTACTTTGCCAGGGCAGAAATATTCTAATAACTTGTTGAGAATTTTTGTAAAAGGAAGGAAATGTGGTTTGAGATATGGAACATCAGGTTTTATTTGATAAGCATGACTATTGTAAGTTGGAAATACTAGTTCATTTTTTCTTTAGAAAATCAGGACATTTGACTATTTTCCTGGTCAGGAAAGTATTTTCCCCATGAGCCTTATAATATCAAGTTATTGATTGAAGTAGAATACTTGGGTCAGAAATATCAGGTTAATTTGTTAAAATTCTTATAAATCTACATTATAAAAAGATGGGAAAATACTTAAAGTGAATATCAGTGATGTTTTTTATATTTAGCTATAATAGGTATCTTTATTTCATTATAACAGTTGACTATATAGTTTATTTTCATTTAGAATATATCATGCCTACTATAAATATTTCAGAAACTGCCTTTCCTGTGATTTTATCAAAATACTTGAAAGTGCTCTATTGGAAATAAAATGTATGCTAAGAGATTTATTTTGTTTCCCACATCTTTCTGAATTTATGACATAGCACTATTATGTCCTGCCTCAGAAGTCTACTTGATCTCAAGCACAGTGAATTTTAATTGTTTGAGAACCTTTGAGTTACTTTTTTAAAGCTTTAAGATATAATTGAATGGATATTTTTCAATTCCTCTATGTACAATCTAAGGTTATGCGGTCTTACACAATTCATGGGACCTTCTTGCTAAAGCATTAACCATCTGTCCTGCTGACACACATGCCTAAGACCTTCTCTTTTAACAGAATTAGACTCTACATTCTCCTAGCTTCTGTTCACTCTCCTAGGCTTCTTTGAAAACAAACAGATAAATAAAGATAACAATAACAAGACTTATACTTCCACCTACCATCTGCTTTCTTTCCTGTTAGAAAAAAGTTGGAAACAAAAATAAAATCCAAATTAACTAGGATTTGGGGTAAGGAAAACTCTCAGTGGGAGAGATATTAATGCATATGTTCTATGTACAAAACATGTTCATCCATTTTACTTTGCTTGAAGTAACGAAGTTCATTGTCTTTCAAGTGCTTCAAGAAATTCAAAGGAATGGCATTACAAATTCACAGTCTCCTATGAGTACTATGTCTATATTTTAGCACAATTGAGAATTATGAATCATTTCTAGTGTTATAAATTTAATTTTCAAAAATATTGTAAAATGAAATAACTATTATGATAGAGATGGTTTTAATGACAATTATAGTACAGGATAATTTATTTTATTAGCTGGACTAATTGCATTTATTTATTTTTTGTGCTCATGACATCATAACAAACCATCTATTGTATACTTTAATTTCATTTTTTCCCCAAACTTAGAGGATATTCTGGATGTGCCTCTAAATTTTGGTAATGTTACTTAATCATAAGAGAACTATCTCTTTGCCCTCACACCTCCCTTGTGGAAGAATGCTTTGATCTCTCTAGAAGTTAAATTGCATTTCATGGAATTGTTCCTCTTTGCAATTAGGTCTATACGTGGATGCTGAGCGTGTTTTCTTTCATGTTTCTATTCAATCATTTCTGTTGCAAAATTTCTGTCTCACCAATGTTTCCTTTCATCTCAGTCTCTGGTAACAGTACCTTCTGAGGAGCCACATTCTTTCATCTGATAAACATAGGCTCTCAGATCACCCTTGAAGTGTTTTGGCAAGTTTGCCTTTGATTATTTTAATTGTTCTCCCCTTTTACAGATACTTAGTGAATAGTTCAAGTTAAGATATTGTCATATCACGTGATGGGTTCACTGTACTAGGAAGGTGATCATCATTGATAAACATAGTCTTAAGTTTCCCTGCTCATTAAATGAAATGTGTTATTTAAACTCTAGTGGAATTGTTGTGTTTATTTCTCAAAAAAAAAAAAGAAAGAAAGAAAATTAGCATGGTAAATAGCAGTAATCTGTCCAGATTTATGTACAAAGACAGAATAGTAAAGTTCTATCCAAATGACAATCTGCTCCTTGTTTTTTCCTAAAAATTTCATTGTTTATCCCCCCAAACTCAGTTAATATCAGCACTATAGTTCTCTGATACAAAGATAGCAAAGGGCTGGGTATCCTAAGAAAAAAGAAAGCAGACAAATAAATGGAATTTTGTGCACTCTGTTTTGTTCTCTTATATAAGCAAATTGATTATATTCAGGAAGTACGGCCTAATGTTTGGAGATGGGCCAAGAGTATCATTAGCAATTCTGAATAGAAATTCAATAATGGTCCTAGATAGAGATTACCAGTAATGTTGGACAGTCAATCTGTATCTTAGTTTCTCCATCTGTAAAAATAAAAACAAAACCAAAAAAGAAACCCAGCAATATCCAATTACTTTAGAAATAATAAATTAGCCAAGATCTCTAAGATGTATATAAAAAAGACTTTACAACAATCTGAAATTGTCTTGTTGAGTAATGGTTTAAACCAAATAAATACCCAACCAGTAAGGTACTCAACTATAGTGAATTTATTCAGTTATTCTTTTATTTATTTATCCACCCATTTATTCAAAAATATTTTTTGAGCACCATCTAAGGGCCAGAAATTTTACAAAGCATTGTAGATATAGCACCGAACAAGAAAGATAAGTCTGGGCTCTTGGGTAGCTTACATTCTAGTTGAGGCCTGGAGGAGAGAACAAATTTAAAGGAGTATGTGATAGTGACCAAGTAGGGGGTGCTCTTTAGAGTAAGTGGTCAGGGAAGTCCTCTCTGAAAGGGAAAGGTTTGTGCTCATACTGAAGTAACAAAGAATGATATGGACAGGGGAGAATCAAATACATATCCCCTGAAGGGGGAAAGAGTTTATTTAGTTAAAAATAAACAGAAAGAAGATCAGGGTGGTTGGAGTGTAGTGAATGAGAGAGAGTGGTATGAGATGAGGGGTAGAGGTAGAAAGGGATGCATCATATGCATCTTAGAGAACACAGTAAAGCCTTTGGGATTATTCTAAGTACAATAGAACACTTTTGGAGAGTAAAGCAGGAATGTCATGCTCTGATTTGTTATCTGCTGTGTAGACAATGAATTCTAGGGACCCCGCATGGAAACAAAAAGAATAGGCAGGAGATTCCTGAAGTCATGTGAGTGAGCAGTGATGGCAGAAGTGGACTTGGCAACCAGTGTTTGGATTTGTAGTATACTTGAGAGAAAGCTCAAAGGTCTCATTATGGCTTAGGTTCAAGGAGAGATGACAAAGACAAGGGAATCAAGATGTCATCCAGGTTTTCTGGCTTGAACAACTGGGTAATGGTTGGTGGCGTTTACTCAGATTGGGGGATGGAATTAGGAAGGGGCAAATGGTGATACAATCAAGAGTCCAGTTTTAACCATTTACTTAAAGCTGCCTATTAGACATCTAAATGCTGATGTCATGTAGACAGTTCCACATATGAATGTGATACTCAAGACTAGGAATAGACATTTTACAGTAATAACTGCATAGATGGAATTGCAAGTGCAGTATCAAGAGGGAAGAATGGATTGCCCAGAACAGAGTCCTGGAGCATTCCAACAGGCTGAGCAGACGGGAAAGAGCCAAGGAAGGAGACATAAGATAGGAGTCAAACATGAGAGTACCAGATACAGAATCCATAGAATAAGGTTTCAAGGGTGGGTAGGTGGGGCATCTGGATAACTATTTTTAATGCTTCTGCATAATCAAGAAGATGAGAATTTTCTAAGATGGATGTTTTTGTTGGTCTTCATAGAGCAGGTTCAGAGGTATGAATTGGGATGGAAACCCAAGGAAACGAGGAGTGGCTAAGTGAAACAGAGGTTGTAGGCAAAGGGGGAAAAGGCAGGGGCACATTTTGATGCAGCTGCATCTCTCTACATCACCATTAAAGCTAACAAGCATGTTAAGGGTTAATTCTTATGCTTGGAATTTTTAGCTTCTTTTGGGAGCCTTTATTTATTTGTCAAATATTTGTTCTGCTCCTTTCATGTGCAAAACACAGTCCTGAACTTAGAATTTTCAATAGTGAACAAGGAAAGTAAAAATCCTTACCTTTGTTTACCTTACCTTCTAGTGGGGGAGACAAACACCACACAATAGAAATAATAAATACGTGTATTACCTGGTAGGTTAGAAGGCGACAATGCTTTTGGAGAAAAAAAAAGTGAAGTAGAGCGGAGTAAGAAGGATCTAAAGTGCTGGGATTACAATTTAAATAGGGTGGTCAGGGTAGGCCTCATTAAGATGATGACATTTGTGCAAAACATTGCAGGAAGTTAGGTGGTTATCTGGAGGAAGAGCATTCCAGACAGAGGAAACCACTAGTGCAAAGACCTTGAGGCAGAGGTGAAGCAGGGAGGACAGAATGACTCCAGAGTGTGTGAAATGAACAAGAGCCTCAATGCAGGAAAGGAGGTGGAAGGGTTAGCAGGGGTCATATTAGAGACTATTTAAAAAATTCTGAATGAGATGGAGAACAATGAATTACAGAGTTCCGAGAGGGAAATGACATGATTTTCTCACTTAACCATAAATCAGCTGAGAGATGATGATGCCTTGGACCAGGGTAGGAGTGGAAGTGATAAGAAATAATAGAGTTCTGCAACCATTTTGAAAGCAGAACTGAATAGGCTTCTTTCATGCATTGGGTGTCAGGTATGAAAGAAAGAGAAGAGTCAACGATGACTACAAGAATATTGGACTAAAATTTAGGAGGAGATGGCTGCCAACAGCTGTGACGGTTAAAGTGGCAGGTGAAGGAGGTTTAGGGGTTCCTGCTGTTTGAGATGAGACATCCAAGTAGAGATGTCAAGTAGACAGTTGGATCTACAAGCTTGGAGTTTGGTACTTTGCACAGTGACTGTTAAGAGCTTTCAGAACTGTGATAAATCTATTAATGCTACTTTCTCAGTTTCACCTAAAGCCTATTCAGGTAAGTTCCGCAAACATACCAGATCAAGTCCTGGGGGAATGTCAGAACAAACAAAATAGTAAACACCAGCAAATCTGTTTACAGACCAAGAACACAACAGGCATGATGCTCATGGCAATGGGGACTAACCAGGTATTTTAATAGCTTCATTTACTCACTCTAGATATTATAGAACTTTAAACCTCATATTTTATATTCATAGAGTACGGAAAAGTGCAATATAAAGTCTTTTCCCTGTAATTTCTGCATCAGACTCTACATATGAAGTAAAATGGCAGAAAGAGAGAAGGTTATTAACAAATAATAACACAACAATGTTATTAACAAATGGTCAAGCATTATTTGTTATCAACAAACTGAACACTGTGTATCATATCTGGGCAATCCGAAGAAAAATGCCCTTGACCCAGTTTACCTTGGCAGATGTCTCTGTGTGTATGTGTCTCTTATAAAATATGACAAGGGCCAAGAGATAATAGCAGGCACAGTTAATCCCTCAGAAAACTACAAGTTTCAAAAAAACAAAAAGGAAAATGGGCAATGACTAAACCTCAGATTTGAAATATCCAATGCAATTAATGATTGCCATTACATGTTCCCTATTAGCCTGACTTGCATAAGCACAAGGAAAAGTTCAGGGTCTAAGAGCTAATCAGGAGAAATATCACTAAGCTTTGGGGTCAGTTAATTAATAGTAAAGTCATATTTTTCACGGATTAAGTCAGGCTCTTCCTTTTGACCTCATTTAATTGCTGCTTTTAAAGACCACTAGAATAGTACTCTCACTACAAAAATGCATTGAAATTCATCTGTTCTCTTGAGGTGTGATGAGACCAAAACTTTAAGACACCGGGATGTAAGTGTAAATTAGCACAATCTTTGTGGAAAGCAATAGATACTGGGTATTATGTGGCAGCAACACATATTATTGTGTAATAACATACATATGACAATACATATTAAGTGGAATGGAAATGTTGATATTTTTTACCATACTTATAAGGTTTGTTCTATGGAAATGGGGATAATAATTAAAATATAGAAGGTATTTATCATAGCTTTCTTTGTAATGGTAAACATTTGGAACCCTAAATGCCAAAAATTAAAGAAGTCTTCAAATAAATTATAAATAATTGGCATATTATATAATACTAAAAAAGGAAAATACAGCAAATGAATGACATAGGAAAATCTTTATGATTTAGGGTTGAAGTTTATTAAAGCAGCATGTGAAAGTTTACATCGGAATTATGTAAAAAATACTTACATATACTTCTTAGACACACAAATGAAATACATTAACAGTAATCATTTCTGCATTGTAGACAGTGAGTTCTGGTTAAATTTTTTTCTTTCTGTTTTCTTGGTTTTCTATGTTTTTTAAAAAAATAATCAGCATGTAATTCTTTTATAAACAGAAACATAATTTAACCTGTTCTTTAGTAAACAAAGTCATCGGCCTTTCATCTTAGTTTTTCTACATCTTTAATATTTGGTCATTTTAGGGAAACTTAAATAAATGTAGTTGTAATTTCTATTCTCTTATTAACCTAGTACTCATGAGAAAAAATAAGTTTAGTTCTTATGTGTAGATTTGATGGTAATTCTAGGCCTAGATATTGTGATAACTTATGACTCATTCCAGGGAGCAAATTCAGATACTAAGAATTATAAATTTTTTGTAATAAATTTATCTGACTGAGAAATTAGAGGTTTTTCCATGTTTATCCTTTGGGAGTATAAAATATTAATAAATACCTTTAACTACTCATATTAAATCTAAATATTCAACTGTATATGTAATACTTTGTATATTTTATATACATTATATTTTGAATGCAAATATATTTTATTACCTTGTATGAAAATAATGATTATAATTTTCTGAAATAGAGAAATAAAAAATAAATTCTTTTCGATGTCAATATTCAATCACTATGATTCTTGCCTCCACTCTGAAACATGATATAATTTCTCAGCAAATATGATGACTAAAAGGCTAATAAAACTTTAATTTAAAAATAAGTGAAGGTCCAGTCAGGTTCAGCCATGAGGCTCTGAAATACACCTGTAGGTTCTCAATTTTGACATGGTCTTTCTACTAGTTAGAATAAAATCAAACTGTCAGAGCCTGTCACCAATTCTACTGAGAGGCAAATACTTAAAACTACCTGTTGGCAGATGAAGCTGGGCTGATAAAATCTATTTCATAGTGTATAATATTTCTGGAAAAAAAAGATGTTGCCATTTTTAATAAGCAAAAAGGGTAACTTTTCCTTTTAAACAATAAGAGTATTTTTAATAATGTAGATTATGGGATACCTTAGCAAACACAAAATAGGCTTTATCTGAGAAAGCTAGTTTATATTTAGAAAATTATCTATATTTATTTCCACTTTTCATAGCACTTAAAAAGAGCCTGCATTTTTAATGACCAATGACTATGATGTTCTTATATTGAACATTTTCATTGCTCTTTCTAAAATGCAAATTATTTATTGATTTTTAAGGTGCTGAATGCCTTTAAAAATCTGTACTTAGGCAGTGCTGTATTTTAAGGTATTGAAAGCACTATTTAATCAAAATCTGCCCACACAAAGAACTAACACTTATTTACTGATTTGACCTTAAGCTTAACAGCATTGCTGGATATAATTAATCCATCTGCAAAAGTAGCAATTCCTACACCTATATACATGATTCTGATTGATGTCAATCTAGATAGAGTCACATTTCTTTAAATGTGATCTTCAAAAGCATCTGAGAAGGCTTCAGTGCTTTCAAATTCCTGGGTTCCACATCACGCCTGAATTAGCATCTCTAGGAGTGAAGCTCTGGGAATCAACATTTGTTATGTACCTCAGATGACATTTATACACATTAAATTGAGCAAAAGATAGTGGATCGATATTTGGATATATTTTTAAAGGAATGAATAGATTGTAACTGTCAAATGAGAGTGAATTATTTTAAGTCTACCTAGCTATGCATCTATTGTCATTTTTAAAAAAATACTTCATTTTTTAAAGAGCACCTTTAGGTTCACAGCAAAATTGAGAGAAAGGTATAGAGATTTCTCATCTGTCCCCTGCTCCAACACATGCATAATCTCCCCTGTTATCAACATCCCCAACCTGAGTGGTACATTGTTACAACTGATGAACCTACATTGACACATCATTATCACTCAAAGTCCATAGTTTGCATTAAGGTTCACTCGTGGTGTTATATATTCTATATGGGTGTGGACAACTGTATAATGATATGAATCCACCATTATAGTATCACACAGAGTGTTTTCACTGCCCTAAAAAATCCTCTGTGCTCTGCCTATTCATTCTTCCCTCTCCCCTAACCTCTGGCAACCACCGATCTTTTTAATGTTGCCATAATATTGTCTTTTTCAGAATGTCATGTAGTTGGAATCACACAGTAGGTAGCCTTTTGGATTGGCTCCTTCACTTAGTAATACACATTTAAGATTCCTCCATGTATTTTCATGGCTTGATAGCTCGTCTCTTTTAGCTCTGAATAATATTTAATTGTCTAGATTTACCACTGTTTATCCATTTATCTACTGAAGGACATCTTGGTTGCCTCCAAGTTTTGGAGATTATGAATAAAGCTGCTACAAACATTCATGTGCAGGTTTGGGGTAGATATATATTCACTTTTGTTTTGGCTATTCCTAAACTCTGTGGGTAAAGTATATTTTAAATAATAATTATACTAAAGCTACTACTACCACTAATTCTAATTATCTAATCATGAGCTTTCAAATGTCTTGAGATCTTCACCTACAGGAACACAATATGCCTCTTCCATGGGCAGATGCATCCTTAAAAAATACCATGTTGGTGATAAATAAGATGCTTTTGGTGGTTCTGAGACCACCCTCCAAAGAACTCCTGGACCACAGACTTAGGCTGGCCTCAAAAATGTCAACAGTGCTAAGGATACTTCTTTCTGGCATGATATATCCCTGTGTCCGTGCCCATGTGCCACATCCATTAAGGCCATAAGATGTTAGATATTAGAACAAGGAAGGCCTAAAGAAAACATTTCTCCTTGCATGGATGTGAAAAATATTATGGGCATCTAGTCTCCCTACTCATTTTCCTGTTTCTTCAAGATTATACCAAATTGAGTCAACAAAAATAAAGAGAAAGAAAAGCCTTTCCAAATAATGCAAAACTGACAAAGGAAATTATTTTGAGGGTATTAAATGAGGAGAACATTTTAGAAAACCCATAAATCTCTATGTATTTGCTTTTCTATTTACTTTCCTATGGACTATTTTAACTTGGAAGTTCCAGTATGCCAGGGCCAATCCTTATTGGTATGGTGTTCAATCCTAACCACCCGAGGCAATCATTTAATAGATATCTTTCAGACCAGAATACCATGAAGGACTATTTCGTGCTATGAGTTAACATTTCTTATAGTTCAAAATCACTATTTTTCTATAGAAACTTGGGAAATGGCACATCTCTACATTCATAAAGTATGTAATCGGTTTCTTCTTGCACCCTATTCTTCAATTTTCCTTTGGAAAATCTGAGGTCCATATTTCCATGCAAGCATTATTTACTTTTTGATTGAAAACACAAAGTCATTTCTATTTATGAACACTTTCTTGTAATAAAACCTGGCATTTCTCATCACTACTATTTGCAGTCTACTTTTATAAAATTTAATGCATGTCAGAAATGTGCACGGCCTGGAAAATAAAGAGACAAAGAAGAAACCGCCTGTATATCAGTAAATGTCATGAAATGGGCTTATCAAGTAAAAAATTCTCATGATCTAGAGCTGGCCTGTCAAATATGGTAGCTATTAACCACATGTGGGTATTGAGCACTTGAAATGTTCAAATTACAGTGAGCTATAAGTATAAAATACACACTGGATTTTGAAGACAAGCAAAAAATTATAAAATATCACATTAATAATGTTTTATATTGATTGTATGATGAAATGATAATATTTTGGATTTGACAGGTTAAGTAAAACATGCTGCTAAAATTTATTTCACCTGATTTTTGTTGTGTTTATTTTCTTACTTTTTATGATGTGGCTACTAGAATATTTAAAATTATGTGTGTGGCTCACAATCTATTTGTATTGAAAAGCACTGATCTAGATTAAGAGATGCACGGTCATTGTTCCATGTAGCAATTAGATTTGAGCATATCAGAGATTTTTATATTGTTATAAATAGTGGGAAGCTTTGGATAGAAATTCTTCTATCCACTGGTTTTGGGTGGATTAACTGGCCTAATTAGATCTAAGCTGTTAAAAAGGCCCCAGAGGAGGGAGGAGGAAGGAAATGTGGACTCTACAAGCTTTCCAAGTCCTCAAGTCACACACTCCTGGTTGACTGGCCTGCTTAGCCAAGCTGAAATTGGTCTTATTGTCATGTTAGGCACATTAATTGGAGAGCAGACCAATTTGCAAGAATGCGTTAGTGCCCTTTAAAAGGTGATTTAAAATTCAAAATGATGGAAGTGGAATAAAAGCATGCTTGTCTGATCATTCCTCGGAATCCATTTTGCAATTCCTACCATTTCTCTATTTTCATCCGTTAGAATTCAAGTACACAATAAAATGTTTAAAGGATTCCCAAACATCACACTCTACACCCTAGCACCAATAATTATCCTTCTGTGAAAGACAGACGGGGAATTCTTGTCATCAGACACATGGGGATTATAAGTGAAAATAAAATCTGTAGGTTTAATCAGGGTTCCACATATGGAAATGAAACATAAATATCACAGCAACACCATCAGATGTATTTGTAACTGAATAAATGAATTTTTGCCTTGAATGCGTTACAAGCTTACAAAGAATTTGAGAAAGCACCTCCACCTCTAATATAGTCTAATATAAGACTAATAAGAACTTATAGTTATGGCCACTTTATAGTTATGAATAAGTTTACATCATTATAAACATTTAATTTTCACAAATAAGAATGACACTACCATTTCCATTTTGAAGACAAGGAAATAAATGCACAGAAAAGTGAGTCTTGCAGTTTAATTTCTTAATCTTCCTATAATATATCATAGCCAGGAAGTAAACACTGCATTACCAGCCCAAAGACCAAACCCAGGGCTTTTGGGCAAGCCTGATAAAGAAGCATAACATAAAGGAAAAAGTGGGCATGACTTTGCTATGGGAAACTTAGTGAATTCAAACAATGTGACCTTAATTTTGGAATTTTTACAGTATGAACTTGAGGAGCTTTTCCTTTTGTTGGGCATCATGCATATACTTCTCATTACACACTGTAACTAAAAGCACATCTTACTGTCATTTGATAAGGGAATCTGTATCTGTTTGAATTCCATAATCTCAGATCTTTGGCCCAAAGTAGGTAATATCATGAGAATAAGAGCTCCAAGTGGTCACTTTCTCAATTACTAATTTATCAGAAGTCCTCATATAAAATACATAAAAGAGTATAGTCTTAGAAGAGCTCAATACTATTGAATGAAAAGGAAATTTCAGAACTAAAACAAATAACTATGGAGTTTATTTGTAGAGAGATTTAGGTTTCTCACAGACATAATGAGCTCCATGAAGATATAGAAAAGTAAAAGCCTTTAGCAATAAGTGCAAGTTTTATACAAGTAGAAGTTGCCTACAAGTTTACCAAAGATAATTCATACTTCTCTGTGAATCTATTCTTATAGCTTTAAGAAATCAAAGTCAGGCCGGACGCAGTGGCTCACACCTGTAATCCTAGCACTCTGGTAGACCGAGGTGGGCAGATCATTTGAGCTTAGGAGTTCGAGACCACACTGAGCAAGAATGAGACTCCGTCTCTACTAAAAATAGAAAGGAATTATCTGGATAACTAAAAATATATAGAAAAAATTAGCCGGGCATGGTGGCGCATGCCTGTAGTCCCAGCTACTCTGGAGGCTGAAGCAGGAGGATCGCTTGAGCCCAGGAGTCTGAGGTTGCCATGAGCTAGGCTGATGACACGGCACTCGAGCCTGGGCAACAGAGCTAGACTCTGTTTCAGAAAAAAGAAAGAAAGAAAGAAACAAAGTCAGCACCACTTCTTAAACATTGTGTTTAGTAAATAAGAATTAAACATCAATCAAAGCAAAGTTATGAACAACCTAGATAAAGTCCACATACTCAAAATATGTGCTGTTTTTTTAACATACCTGAATGCAAATCCAACAAGGATGGCTGTGTCTTTGGTCACCCACATGTTAATATGTTCTATATGTTGTGAGTACTTGGTTATAGCTTATTGGATGAAAGAATGAATGGCTGAAAGAAGGAACAAATGGCTGAAAGGCACACTAGTGTACACGTGTACTTGCATTTGTTTTTCCGCATTGCAGGGCTCCAATCACACGTCCGCACTGAGCCTCCTCTACAATGGCAGCTGGCACTCAGGGAGCAGCACAGGATAGGGCTAAGCACAAGACATTTCCTCTGTGCCAAACTGAGCTGTCATTTTAAAGATTAAACTCATAGTTTTGGCTTCATCAGTGCCTTCAGTTTAAACCAACAGAAAGACCCATCTCCCAGAGTAGAAAACTATCAATATCAGTGAGTAAATGTACCCTTCAAAATCCAAAGAAGTAATATTGGGCCCAATAATGGCTCATCCATGTAGCCCTGTGTTTAGCTAACATGCCTCTTTCCATTTTGTTAGATATCACACCCCAATACATTGGCCTTGGCCTTGTAAATACCTGGCAGTATAACTCAGAAGCTGAGCAGTACAGCTGGTTTGATTTTATATATATTTAATAATTTTAATAAATATTGAATATATACCAAAGAATATTTATAAAATATATTTAAAAATTTATAAAACTCAAACTTGGGCATGCCAGATGATGGAGACAGAGTAAAAATGTTCTTCCTCTTTTAGATGCACAAGGTACAGGGATTTTAGATTGAGCCAGAATGAAAGAATGCATCTGTTAAAGCCATGGTGGACCAATATGGCTGGGGATTTCTGGGTCAATTTCTGGCTTAGTTCCGCTCAACATATGAAAAGGAATGGATTGGAACAGAAAGTGGGCCCAGTTTCACTGAGTAAGCTGCAGGACACACAATTTGGAATGTTAAATGCCACCATGCTTCCTTACTTGTTTCATTTAATATGTGGATTTTAGGCTTAGTAGCTATAGGGGGCTTTGCATTGCACTTGGAGCCCGAAAGTCTCAGTCTGCTCCTAATCCATTCCTCTGATTTCTAGCAAGAAGAGGGCTTGTAGTATGTAGGGAGAGCGGCAAACAAATGCTCAACAAACAACTTACATGTTATTTTCTACAGAATCAGAATTATTCTGTTATTATTTCCTTCTTCAAAGCCTTTTTTATTTTAATTTTTTTAATATGTATTTTTTTAATTACGGGGGTATAAATGTTTAGGTTACATATGTTGCCTTTGCCCCACCCGAGTCAGAGCTTCAAGCATGTACATCCTCCAGATGGTGAGCACCACACCCATTAGGTGTGAATATAGCCATCTCCTCTGCCCTCTCCCACCTCCCCAACACCTGATGAATGTTCGTACTATATGTGCACATAAGTGTTGATCAGTTAATACCAATGTGATGGTGAGTACACGTGGTACTTGTTTTTCCATTCTTGTGATACTTCATTTAGTGGAATGGGCTCCAGCTCTATCTAGGATAATACAAGAGGTGCTAGATCACCATTGTTTTTTGTGGCTGAGTAGAACACCACAAAGCCTTTTGGATGGATAGTGTTTTTCTTCAATTTTAATTAACAGAGAAGTTTTTATTTTTAGAAAAATTAATACATTTTCTAAAAATGCAAAGTCAGTGGTTTCATGCCTTTATTTATCATGCATATTAAATACACTCAATGCTTACTAGCCTTCAGGCACATTAACGTGTATGTGAGAAAGACAGACTCTGCCATTATAGTTCACACTTTGGTAGTAAATAAAAAAACAAATGACAGCTATTGATCTCTCTTCAGAATTTTTCTTATTTTTTTTCTGTCCATCATTATGTAAATTTATATAGTATTAACTCCATAATATTAACAGCAAATTGCTGTTCATAAAGGAGGGCCCCATTTTTCCTCTAGGTAAAGAAGAATAGACAGGCTCCTTCTAAGGAATGTGAATCCCAAAGAGAAGTTGGCGGCTCCCAGATATATGAAGCAGGTAGCTCAGCCCTGGATGGTATACACCAGATGTAAAGACACTTAAAGACACAAGTTTAGCCAGTTTTGCTGGTGAGGGCCAGTTTTGGGCAAAATGTACCTTCTCAGAAAAGACTCCAACTATATAATAATTTCTTGAATCAAAGATGTCATCAATTGTAAAATGCACTACCAAATTAAAAGTAGGTAAAAGGCAAATTTCTAAAACAAATATTAAAAAAAAAAACTATAAAGGAGATCAAGTCTGGGGTATAGAATTGGCTATTTAGTCCTTCATGTTATCTTCTATAATAAGTATTAATAATATAAATTTATATATTGTTACTACCTCTATAATTCTTTATTTTTATATCAGTATGTCAAGATAAACCATATTTATTCTGCAAAGTTTGGGGACTATAAAACTATTTAAAGATGAGTTCTATGTATGATATTATGCAAATATCATCAGACTTTTTAAGAAATTCTTGACTGGCTACATAGGTTACTTTCCTTGAGAATATTCCCAATTTGGTAAATATGATTGAACTTAAAAATAATGTTAGGGAGAGGTAACCACATCTTTTTAGCATTCAAGTACCCAATCAGTGCCTGGCATTAACAGTTATAAATTGATTGTCTACTATGTTCTGAGTTCAGACTAGTTTCTGGAAATACATTGGTGAATAAGACAGAAATTGCTTCTGCTTTAAAGATCATGTTCTTTAAACACTGAAGTTAAGACACCATTTACTATAAAAACAAATTCATTTTAAAAATGTATTTGTAAAATAAAATAATTTTTAATATTTGCTAACATATACCAGTAAACGAAGAAGTCCTTCAGGATTTTTTCCCCTAGCTAAATATTATCCCCATTTTATTGATGCTAAAACTGTCATCTCAGTATTTCTGATGTTCACTGACTAAAATGCCCAGTTGGAGGTAAACTACATAAATCCAAATAAATTACATTACTTCCAACCTATAAACAAGGGCGTGAAATATACTTAATTAAGGAGGCAAAAAATCTCTACAAGGAGAACTACAAAACATTGAGGAAAGAAATCTCAGATGACACAAACAAATGGAAAAACACATGTCATGGATCAATAGAATCAACATTGTAAAAATGTCCATATCGCCTGAAGTGATTTACAGATTCAATGCAATGCCCATCAAAATACCAGTCATATTTCACAGATCTAGAAAAAATAATTTTATGCTTCATTTGGAACTAGAAAAGAGCCCAAATAGCCAAAGCAATCTTAAGCAAAAAGAAAAAAATCAGGAAGCATCACATTACCAGACTTCAAATTATGCTACAAGGCTATAGTAAGCAAAACAGCATGGGATTGGTACAAAAATAGAGACATAGACCAATGGAACAGGACAGAGAACTGAGATATAAAACCATCTACCTACAACCAACTGATCTTTGACAAAGCAGACAATGTACACTGGGGAAAAGAAGCCATATTCAATAAATGGTGCTAGGAAATTTGGATAGCTTCATGCAGAAAACTTACAAAAATTAATTCAAAATGGACAAAAGACTTCAACATAATGCATAAAACTATAAAAATTCTAGAAGAAAATCTTGGAAAAACTGTTCTAGATATCGGCCTAGGCAAAGATTTATGACAAAGACCCCAAAGGCAATTACAGAAATAACAAAAATAAATATGAATAAACAGGACTTGATTAAATTAAAAAGCTTCTGCACAGCTAAGGAAATAACCAATAGAGAAAATAGACAACCTGCAGAATGGGAGAATATATTTGCAAACTATACATCCAATAAAGAGCTAATATCCAGAATCTACAAAGAACTAAAACAACTTAATAAAAAACAAACAAACAACCACATTCAAAAGTGGGCAAAAGACATGAACAGAAGCTTTTAAAAGAAGATAGACAAATGGCCAATAAACATATGGAAAAATGCTCAACATCACTAATCATCAAGAAAATGCAAATTAAAACCACAATGAGATGTTACTTTACCCATTAGAATACCCTTTCATTAAAAAGTCCAAAAACAATAGATGCTGGTGAGGATGCAAAGAGAAAGGAATGCTTATACATTGTTGGTGGGACTGAACATTAGTGCAACCTCTATGGAAAATAGTATGGAGATTTCTCAAGGAATTAAAATAGACCTATCATTTGATCCAGCAATCCCACTACTGGGTATCTAACCAAAAGAAAGAAACCATTATATCTCTCAAAAAGACACTTGCACTTGAATGTTTATTGCAGCACAATTCACAATTGCAAAGATGTGGAATCAACCCAAGTGCCCATCAATTCATGAGTGGATTAACAAAATGTGGTATATGTATAACACAGAATACTACTCTGCCATAAAAACAAATAAATTAATGTCTTTTCTGGCAATTTGGATGGAACTGGAGACCATTATGTTAATTGAAGTATCTCAAAAATGGAAAAACAAAAACCACATGCCCTCTCTAATAATTTGGACCTAATTGATAAGCACACATGGGTACAGAAAGAAGTAAAAATTGTTGGAAATCAAGAAAGGGGAGTGGCAAGAAGGGAGGGATAAAAACCTATCTAACAGGTACAATGAACACTATTCGGGTGATGGACACACTTATATCCCTGACTAAAGCATTATAAAATCTATCCATGTCAAAAAATTTGTAATTCCTTAATTTTTTTCATGTTTTTTTAAATTTCAAAATATTATAGGGGGTACAAATGTTTTTGGTTACATGGATTACTTCTGTTATGGTTGAGTCAGGATTATAAGTGTGCCCATCACCCAGATAGTGTTCATTGTACCCGTTAGAGAGGTTTTTACCCATTCCCTCCCCCCTCCTTCCCCCTGCTTGATTTTCACTGAGTTTTATTTTCTTCTGTGCATGTGTGTACTCATCAGTTAATTCCAATTTAATACAAGTGAGTACATGCGGTGTTTGTTTTTCCATTATGTAGATCTGTGGTCCCCAAACCTTGGGCTATAGCTCAGTACCAGTCTGTGCCTTGTTAGGAAAACAGGGCTGTACATCACTGACTGAGCTCCTCCTTCCCACTCTGCCTCCCCTCACTGCCTCTCCCACCTGCCATCTGTGGAAAAATTACCTTCCATGAAACTGGTCCCTGGTGCCAAAAAGTTTTGAGACCATTGTTTTAGATACTTCACTTAGGATAATGGTCTCAGGTTCCATCCAAATTATTACAAAAGGACTTAATTAATTCTTCTTCATGGATGAGTAGTATTCCATAGTGTGTATATATATATATATATATACACATTTGCTTAATCCACTCATGCATTGATGGGCACTTGGGTAGATTCCACAACTTTGCAATTGTTAATTGTCCTGCAAAACACACTCAAGGGCAGTTGTCTTTTTGATAAAATGACTTATCCCAGTACTAGGATTTCTGGATCAAATGGTAAGTTTACTTTTAGTTCTTTGAGAAATCTCCATGCTGTTCTCCATAAAGGTTGTACTAATTTGCAGTCCCACCAACAGTGTGTAAATGTGCCTTTCTTTCTGTATCCATGCTAGCATCTATTGTTTTTGGACTTTTTAATGAAAGCCATCCTAACAGGGATAAGGTGATATCTCACTGTGGTTTTAATTTGCATTTCCCTGATGATTAGTGACATTGAGCATTTTTTCAAATGTTTATCGGCCATTTGTCTATCTCCTTTTAAAAAGCTTCTGTTCATGTCTTTGCCCACTTTTTAATGTGGCTGTTTGTTTATTCCTTGCTGATTTACCTGAGTTCTTTGTAGATTCTGGTTATTAGCCCTTTATCAGATGTATAGCTTACAAATATTTTCTGCCATTTGGTAGGTTGTCTATTAATATTGACTCTGTTGATTATTTTTCTGTGCAAAAGCCTTTTAATTTAATCAAGTCCTATTTATTTATTTTTATTTTTCCTGTAATTGCCATTAGGGTCTTTATAAAATCTTTGTCTAGGCTGATATCTAGAAGAGTTTTCCCAACATTTTCTTCTAGCATTCTCATGGTTTCATGCCTTATATTTAAGTCTTGAATTAATTTTTGTGGATGGTAAGAGATATGGATCCTATTTCATTCTTCTGCACATGGCTATCCAATTCTCCCAGCACTATTTGTTAAATAGAGCTTCTTTTCCTCAGTGTATATTGTTGGATATTTATGCACCTAATACAGGAGCACCCAGATTCATAAAGCAAGCCCTACTACATCTAAGCAAAGAGATAAACAAAAGCATCATAATTGCCAAGGACTTCAACACTCCACTGGCAGAAATGGACAGATCATCCAAGCAGAAAATAAAGAAATAATAGACTTAAATGGTACTCTAGAACAAATGGGCCTAATAGATATTTGCAGAACATTTTACCCTCAAAACTACTGAATATATATTCTTTTTATCAGCACATGGAACATTCTCCAAGATAGATCATATCTTAGGCCACAAAATATCTCTCAACAAATTTAAAAAAATAGAAATCATACCATGCATCTTCTCAGACCACAGTGGAATAAAACTAGAAATCAACTCCAAGAGAAAAACTCAATTCCACACAAAGTCATGGAAATTAAACAATCTGCTACTGAACAATTATTGGGTCAATAATGAAATTAAGATGGAAATAAATATTCTTCAAACTGAATGACAAAGGGCACACAAGCAATCAAAATCTAAGGAATTCAGCAAAAGCATTCCTCAGGTGAAAATTCATAGCCTTAAATTCCCACATCAAAAAGACAGAAAGATCACAAATCAACAATCTAAGGAATCATCTCATGGAACTAGAAAAGGAAGAGCCAACCAAACCCAAAGCCAGCAGAAGAAAAGAAAAAACTAAGGTGGAACAGAACTAAACAAACTGGAAAACAAACAAACAAATAAAAAACAACACAAAGGATCAATGAAACAAAAAATTGGTTCTTTGGAAAGATAAACAAAATTGATAGACCTCTCTTGCTAGATTAACCAGAAATAGAAGCAAGGACCCAAGTACACTCAATCAGAAATGAAAAAGGAGATACTATAAGTGATACCACAGAAAAACAAAATATCATCTGTGAAGACTATAAAAATCTCCACTCATATAAACTTAAAAACAGAGGATATGGACAAATTTCTGGAAATACACAACCTCCTGAGACTTAATCAGGAAGAAATAGAACTCTTGAACAGACCAACAATAAGCAATGAGATTGAAGCAGTAATACAAAAGCTTCCAACAAAAAAAGCCCTGGACCAGCTGGACCAGCTGGATTCATAGCCAAATTTTTTTTTTTT
>VBSM01001044.1:14994624-15014236 GCA_008086735.1 Cheirogaleus medius | reverse complement strand
GTGCTAGCTCACTGTTGTTTCTTAGAATTGAGTAATATTCCATTGTAAATATATGCCAAATTTTAATAATCCAGTCATGAATTGATGGGTCTCTCTTTCAGCCTTCATAGAAGTGAAGAGAGTTATGGCCTTGCTCTAGATTAGATTTTGGCTTCACGGAAATCTTGTGGTGATTTGATCTTCTATTCAAACCACTAAGACTTTCTCCATATCAGCATTAGGCTGTTTTGCTTTCTTATCATTTGTGGGTACGTTGGAGTAGTATTTTTAATTCACTTCAAGAACTCTTCCTTTGCAGGGGTGATCCATTAGAGAGGGAGATATTGCCAATTCAGCTGAGAGAAGGCCAGACTGAGCTGGTAGGGTGGGGTTAGAATCCAGCACCCTCACTAAGGAACTTTCCTCCAAATTAAGAGAAACTTGCTGAATTGTATTAGGAGAAAAGAAGATGCAACTATTTGCAGATTTGGAGGTGAGCAGATGAGAAAGTGCTACTCTGGCTATTTCTATTTTTTTAAAAGAAAGAATAAAAAGCTGAGTGTGAGGAGAAAAGTTCATGTTAAACATTTGAGAAGAGAGGAGAAATTATGAAATCATCATCTTGGAAAGTGGAAGATGTTTATTATATAAGAGTGTTAGGATTCCTGGACCATGTTGAGGAGACCATCTGAGATTTGAGATAATCAATTTAAAACGAAACCAATCTGTTGCATTGGGTCATTTCTTTTTTTTAGGTGCTAGCCTCAGGGGATGGGTATGAATTTATTCAAGGTTGGGGATGCAGGGCACATTTGCACATCTTGCTTTGGCTTTGTCTATCCTGGTTTCAAATTCTGATTCCTCCACTTACTAGCTATGAGCTTTTAGAGTTACCTAATTTGTTAGTGTCTCAGTTTCCTCACCTGCAAAATGGAGATCACATTAGTGTCCACCTTATCAGTTTGTTAGGTAATTACTAACATAATTAAATTAAATTATTTAAAAATATAAAGTGCTTAGAACAGTATTTGGTATAACAAATGTTCAATTAATGTTAGCTAAAAATTCCTATGAGTATATAATATGCACAGACATTACAAGCTATGGTGCTTTGTACCCATCACAAGCAAAACAAGTAGGGTTTGGAAAACTATAAACTGTAATCATATATGATAACTTTCCTGGATTCAAAAGATTCACGGTTTTAGGAATCATTATTTTTAAGAAAACCACTCAGGGTATAAAATTTCCTAGTTTCTGAAAACTCAATTTTTCAGAGATTTTCTAAAATCAATCATAATTTGCACAGATTAAAGCTAAGTGATAAATTCAGTCTGGAAATGGGAACCTATTTATAAACAGTTACCCTCAAATTTTAGACTGGAAGATTTTGGTTTGATAATTGCATTCATTTGTATTATCTGCAAAGAATTTTCTTGGACCAATAATGTCACTTAAGTGTGTAATGCTTTTAAATCACACAGAGTTAAAACGATCAACTGATATTACTGATTATTTGTATAACTTTTCAAAATACCTTCACATTAAATTCAATTCAACAAGTAAATACTTGGTGTTTTCACTGTGCAAAACCCCATGAGAAGCACCATAAAGTACAGCAGATAGGAGATGCACAGTTACACTAATTTATCAGGTATTATATCTGATTCTTGATGTTTCTAAGAAATGAAAGGCAAGTATATGTTATTCATTTCATAAATAAGAAACAAAAATTTTAAAGTAGAAAATAAATAGTTTTATGTGGAAAGGTGTTGATCAAAGGATACTAAGTTTCAGTTAGGTAGGATGAGTAAGTTTTGGAGAGCTAATAGGTGACTTTAGTTTACAGTTAAAACTTTATTGTATTCTTGAAATTTGCAAAGAGACTAAATCTTAAATGTTCTCAAGATACACAAAGGTAACTATGTGAGATGATGGATATGTTAATTAGCTTGATTATTTCATAATGTATACATGTATCCAAAGATCACATTGCGCACTGTAAATATATATATTATTTGTCAATTACACCTCAATGAAGCTGGGGGGAAAAAGAAAATACACAATTTGTGGATAAGATCACGACTCTCAATTTACCACAATCAGATCATTTCAATCTATTGCAGGAACTAGTATAAAATGTCAGCTGGGAGGCTTATGGCTTATCTGGGCAAAGGAACTTAAAAAAACAAACAAAAACATTATTACTATTATTATATTACTACTCCTGCTATTGCTATTACTACTAAATCAGAATAATATTTTCATCATGGACCTTTTAAGTCCACCACTCAAGATCAAGTGTACTCCACATATATTGAGGAATTCAAAATTATATATATTGATCTTAAATATTTCCAAATGATATAGGGGAACTGAAAGTCATGTGAAAACCATATAATGTTTCATAATATATGTGTGTGTGTATGTATGTGTGTGGGTGTGTATATATGTATATAAAATCATGACCACCCTTATTCAAAAACATTTTTGAATTTTTATCTTTCCTTTATTTCCTCGTGCTCTCCTCCTCCTTTTAAAAATATTTCCCCCTGTTTTTAAAATTAAAAAAATTGAAGTCAACTCTGCCCCTGGCATATTCCTCACCATGAAATGTTGCCTGAGAAGCTACAAACCAAACAGGTCTAAAGATTTGGGTTCTTTGAGGCTTTGAGGATTTAGCCTTCCCTTTATATGAAAGAAAGCTTTAAGAACAGGATCTATTAGATAGAAAACATGGTTGTCCTCTGGGTTTGTTGGGTTAAGATGGAAAAAGAAGTTAATAAGCATTCCTCAGCAAAAAGAACTATAGTAAATCTCTGTCTTAGTTTAAAGCTAAGGGATTTAAGCTAGAAATAATGAATCTAGCTTAACTGAGAACAGCTAGAGAGTTTAACAGATTTATTCGCTGACAATGAAAGGTGGTATCAATAGTTCTTGCCTGGTTGGCCTAAGAAAACCAACTTCATTGTAAGTGGGTTTGCAAGCAGTGGCAGGGGGTGGGGTGCTGGTAGTGGAAATCATATTCTATCACTCCATGTAAGAAAAGTAAAAGAATTATAGCTAAATGCTAGTTATTCATAATTTTGTATCTGCATCACGTGGAGAGAAATATTGTTAATTCTATAATTTTGTTTTTATAGCTTATTAATCATCATAGATGTAGTTTATAGTTTTTGTATTTTCTGCATTGTAAGAAGAACACATTTCAGGACTTTTCATTAATTTGTCCGAGTCTCTAATTTCAAAAATGCTATATCTATTTTCAGCCCATTTCATCTAGAGAAGAGCCTTTGCCACTATTTTACAAACTGATATTTGGTAAAACAAATGATTAATTGAAATAAATGGACCTGTTTTTAGCCATTCTACTCGTCACTGTTGCCTACAGTAAGTTATGAGCTGATTGATGAAATTTCAAAGCAATTAACGGGCTACTGAATCCCACTGGGACTTGAGAGGACTATTCTGCTTTAATAAATATATTTGGTAATATAAGCAATAGAAATAGAAGAAAACTGACCAAACCTTAGTTATGTATGGTGTGGAAAAATTCAACCAGCATTGGTATCTAATAAGTGAATTACATGTAGCTATAGTTTAAAACTCAGGAAAGCTGAGGCAAAGTTTTTAAAAAATTTTTGCCATTTTCTGATTGAGATTCAGGTAGAACACAGAAAGATTCAGGAGCTACCATTTGGAAGGTGAGTACTTCCAAAATAGTAAAGGAGTGGATGTTTCCAACACAGTCAGGGAAACTGCTAACCACTACTTTACTATTTATGTCATCATGAGTGTCTCATTGGTGCCTGGTGCATGACATCTGCTTGAAAGATAATAAAAACATTTTAAATTAAAGCACAATCATAAATGTTTTATTAATATTTATTGAATGATTCTAAGATATAGTTGCACCTTTTAATAACTTTTTATAACGCATGTTATAAAATGCACTGGCAACATATTCTTAATAAATGATGCCATAACAAGCTCCTATAATGTTGCTATAATGCAGCTGTTGTTAATTAAAACAATGTATGCACCTGCTTAATTCATTAATTTAGATTAGTACATAAAGCATGCTAAAATGACCAATATAATTTTTAAAAATAATTATTGGGATGACTCTTTAGCTACAATGACTTTTCTTCACTCTCACAGACCCCTGAAGACTTTACTTCCTGAAAATAAAATAAAACAAGAGAAAACTTAGGTCATCAGATGTTTGCAGGTGTTATTAAATTAATAATAGGAGCACTTTAGCTGGGTTTCTGTTCTGCATGTGCTAGATCTGCTTCCTGAGAATACCATAAAGGGACATGGGAATTATTAGTGTTCATGATTTTCATCTTAATTTGCTTTCTTAATGTTCAAAGAGTACTAAAAAACTGCATGACCTAACATTTTCCTGATCTCACAGAATATTAAGGCCAATAGAAGACACATCTTCTTCCAGAGGACTATCCCCTTGATAAATAAAATTGAAGCACTTGTGATATAATGACAACCAATGTGTTGTCCCTTGTCCATTCAATGCCATCTATTTTTGGAACATAGTATATAATAATGATAAAGTTTGTAGAAGGGAAACTACATCATGACAATTTCAACTATGATCTTACAGAACTGTTTTAACCCTTTTCCATTAATACCCATCACCATGGCCTTTCAAGTAATGTTACCAATGGCATAAGTAGAACAAGCCCTAAATCATGGGGCATGAAAAATAGAAAATGTTCCAACATAGTCTCTAAAAATAATTATATCTTCATTAGTATTAGTTTATTAGCTCAGGCTAATATAACAAAATACCATAGACTAGGTGGCTTAAACAACAGAAATTTATCTTTTTATAGTTCTGGAGACTGGGGAGTCCAAGATCAAGGTGCAGGCAAATTTAGTTTCTGGGGAGAGCTTCCTGACTTGAGATGTCCACTTTGCTGTGTTTTCACATGGCAAGGGCAGGAGGGGGAGCTCTTGTGTATCACTTCTTATAAGGACAAAGATCACTAACCCTCTCAGATTAGGGCCTCACCCCAATGATCTCATTTAACCTTAATTACCTTCTGCAATGGTTTGAATGCTACCTCCAAAACTCATGTGGAAACTTAATCCCCAATGTGGTAGTATTTGGGGAGATCTTTAAAAGGTGATTGAATCATGAGGGCTTTGCCCTCATGAATGGATTAATCCATTCATGAATTAATGGATGGTTACTATGGGAAGGAACTGGTGGCTTTATAAGAAGAAGAGCGGATACCTGAGCTAGCATATTAGCATGTTAGCAAGCTCAGCCCCCCCTTGCCATGTGATACCCTGTGCCTCCTCAGGACACCACAGAGAGATCCCACAAGTAAGTAGGCTCTCACCAGATACTCCCCCTCGACCTTAGACTTCCTGTTCTCCAAGACTGTGAGACATAAATTCCTTTTCTTTATGAATTACCCACTTTCAAGTATTCTATCAAAAGAAACAGAAAACAGACTAAGGTACTTCCTAAAGGTCCTATTTTCAAATTACAGTCATATTCAGAGTGAGAGTTTCAATATATAAATTTTGAGTGAACACAATTCAGTTCATAGCAGTGCAATTACAATACAATACAAATGCAAACAGGACATGTGAATAGTTTCTTACTCTCAATGTTTTAATATGGACATGTCTACCTCCAAGATATTAAAAAAGTTCATATTCTGAAAGACGCACATTCAATAAATAACTTTTTTCCCTTAATTCTATGACTACTAGGTCCTAAGTCCATTGAAATCATACCCACTAGGTATAACTGAGTTTTCATCTCATTCTAGGTAGATTCAGGCACTGTGAATACAGTGGTGAACAAGACAGAAATGTTTCTACTTTCAAGGAGCGTCCAATCTAGAGTAGAGTGAGACAGTAAATATATGTATAAATACATAAATAAAACACATCTGATAGTGATGTGTCTGCTATGAAGAAAAGATGGTAATTCAAGAGTCAGTAACATGAGGCTACTGTAGATTGTGTGGTTTAGGGCACCCGTCTGAGGAGACACAATGAGATGACAAAGAGAAGATGACTGTATGACGAGCATCCTAATCACTAATAATAACAAATAAATGAATAAACTTGGGAGGTTGAAGTCATTTTTTATTACATTAAAATGGTTATACATAAATAAGAAAACCTACACTAACCATCAATACATTATTAGATGTGAAATCAGAAGTCGAGAAATTTCTCATTGTTCTTGTGATCATAAAGTTATTATTTTAAAAAATATGAATTAAGCTGGGTTTCTTTTTTTACCAACCACTGCTATCTGTTAGCAGGACCAAGGGGAGAATTAGTTCCATTTTGCGATGTATCTGGATCGACGAATCTGTAATCAGTGTATTCACACAAATGTCTATAACTATAGAAATTTGGGTTGTTCGAAAGCAAGTTTAATGCAAAGATTCATTGAAAAAGAGATGATCCATGTCACGTGTGGCCCTCCAGATTCCCAAGTGTGGCCCCTCAACCAAATCCAAACTTCATTAAATCCTTTATTAAAAAGATTTGCTCTGTAAAATTTGGATTCAGTCAAAAGGCTGCACTCAAGGATCCAAAAGATCACATGAGGCCCCAAGGCTAGAGGTTCCGCACTCCTCGATGCTCTCCCATGGGAAGCCTTCATTAGTGTTTAGTGACTTTCATTTAACCATTGAGTTTAAAATGTCTAGTAGATGAATTAAATTTCAGGCTGGGTTTTTGATAGTATGTAGGAAATAGAAACCTTGAATAATCAAATCTGGACTTGATTCGTAGAGTTACGATGACGCAGTCTTGCATTCCCTTTTGGTGAGTGTCTGGGGAGAGCAGAAATCTTAAAGACTCTTGAGTTGCCCTGGGCTAAGAACAAGCAGGTGATTATGAGTTACACATGTTTCACATTTGCTAATAAAAGGGTGAAAATCACCCTGGTTGGCATTATTCTCATTTGACGCATTTAAAGCATCAATAAAGGATTAAAATTAATTAAGTTGAGAGTAAATAAAAAAGACAAAGATTGGAAACATGTCCTATGAAAATGTGGGTATGCTTCCACATTATAGTGGAAAAAGAAATAGAAAATTCAGTACATTCATAGAACAGTCACATTAGGAAATATATGTGATTAAAATGACAAAGTCAATAGAAGGATAAAGGAATCAGAGGGTTGAGTTGTTTTTCTCTCAAAGACAATAATAATAGGGATGAATTCATTTTTTTTCTCACCCTTTCCTGTTCATATTCTCTACTATCTTCTTGCTAAAAATCTATGAGTCTTTAGAATCTTGAAGTCTATAAAGTAGGGGAAGCAAAGGCTACGGTAGCATCCTCCTTCAAGTAGTACTGGTAATTCAGAAAGACATGAAAGTTTTCACATTGCACCTGGGTGCTGTTTTTGGAATTATACTTCCCAAACAAAATCCTTAGAATCATGCTAAGAGACCATGATTTCAAAACAGCATGGCCTAGATTGCTTATTCTACCATCTTTATTAATGCAAAGGAAACTGCCTTCATGCTATCATTCTCCCCAGCAAGTATTTCAGATAAAAACACCTTCTCACGCATTTGCTACATAACAGACATCTGTACTTCAAAAAACTTCAGTATGGAGTATATTTCAAAAAGTTAATTGGAGTATTGATATTCAAGGTTGAAAATGATACACTGTGATATGAATGGGTGTAAAATTTATTTAAACTCTTCGTAAGTACTTTTTTGAAGTGAATAGAATCACTTTCTATTTCTAAACTGATTAACAGTCATTTCTCTCCTTGAAATTCCTGTATGTCCGAAACAATCTTCCTTTTTCTGCTCTACCTATAAATTCAAAAAGCTTCCTGTTTCCTATAAAATGAAGTTATAACTTAGTATTGCTTGGCAATCTCGCTTCGAAAAATTTTCAAGATTTATCTGCCCCTTGAATCTCAACCACCTCTTTCATATCCTTATCTCTCAATATGGTGCTACTTATAATTTTCTAAACATATGTTTTCATATCAACATACCTTGCTCATGCTGTCTCCCCTGCCTGTAATGTTCTTTTGTTTCTCCTCCTTGTCATCCAAGACCCTTCTCTGGCTGTTGAAATATTCTTTGTCTTCTATGCATAGGTCCAGTATTTTCTCTTTTTTAACATATTGTTCACTGTCCTGGTGAGAAATAGCCAATTCTATCATGCACCTCTGTTAAAGCACAGTGAGATTTACAGTAAAGTTATTTGTGCACGTGTCTTTCTCCTTTGACAGATCATATTTTCATTTATGTAATCTCCTTAGGCTCTTGGACTACACCTGGCATGCAGTACGTAGCTGATATTCATCTAACTGAATTGGTGTTGAGATTGTTAATGATTTCTTTTGGCATATATCCTCATCTAGAAAGCAATGGTTACCACAGAGCAGAGAATCAATAGGTCTGTTCAGAAAAGACAAGAGCTATTCAAATCTTTTGTAAGTAATCACAGCTTAGAACAATCTTGTGCTGAAGAATCAAGACAGGGCAGGTTGAGCTTGGAACTCTTGAAAATAAGCCCTAACAACTCTAAGAGCATGATCACAATGAAAAGACTCCAACTATAAAATAAGCAAAACTGCTTTGCTCAGTTATCAATCAACCATAACAGCTACTTGTTAATTAATGATGTCAAGTTTCTTCCCAGATGGCAATGACACTTGGTTATATTTGTGAAAGGAGATTTGATCTTGAGGGACTTAGACCTCTGTTGCTGTATTACGAACATGTATTGGGATGACGAATTGAATGGCCTCTCAGGGGCATCTCTGGACCTTTCACCTAAGCTACTTCAACAGTAAAGTGCCCACATTTAGAAGACCATCTTGGTCTGAGCTGATAAATCTGTGGCCACGTTATGATGCAGCATAGTCTAGTAAATGGAAGGTAGGAAAGGAAGATAAGAGCTTGGTTCTGGTCCTAGACCAGCCAGATTAACTAGAGACTTCTCAGAACACATTACCATGAGCTTTGTCCAGACATACTTTCTCTTGGATTCTGACTCAGCTTTGTACTACTTTTCAGACATCTTGCAGGGGATTTGCTCTTATGAGTCTGATTGTCCTCACTGTAAGACAGGGATACGGAAAATTCTTTGGAAAATCGAGTAATGTTTAATTGAGATGCCATCAGGAAAAAGCCTAGCACAGTGCTTAGGGCAAAGGCACTACATGTCGATCTAAACAAATGTTCAACATGTTTATTTGCATTTTTTACCTGCCCCAATATTTTCGTTTTCTCATCCATTCGTAGAAGTAATATCCTGCTTTGCTCAGAGTGTATAGGATTGAGCAAGTGGGACTAACACTAAATAGCTGCATCTTCTTTAAATATAATTGCATAAAAGATTCACAGGCATTGGAGAAACAGGGCCAGGCATTGGCTTGGTCATTTAGGTAGAGAAGCAAATGACTGGAGCATGATGTGCCCCAGCAGTGGTTCTCAGCAGGCTTGTGATATGGGAGGAAGATTAGGAATAGCTCATAACACGAGTGAATTTTACAAACATTTTCCATACTTGTCCACATCCTGAAGAATACACATTCAGTAAGACCAACATTGAGCTCCATGAGCTAAGATATTTCATGTAAAGCAGTGAGTAATGAACAGAGCTTTCCTCTTACTGATGAAACCTACTGAAAGGGGCAGTGATCATCTCACCCAGAAAGTGGGAACAATTAACCATTTAATAGATGCTCACTCCCAATGACTGTTACCATGATTACTGGACATTTCGAAGATACGTTAAAAAGTGCTTATAAATAAGCTGTTCAGACTTATACTTTAAAGGTGTCACGTCAGTGTGGGGCTTTTTAGTGACTTTTAAATTCCCACAGGTGGCTGGCATTTGATAAATATACTCCATTACAGATAAAAAGAAGTTAGTGTATCAAATTCAAAACTGAAGGTGCACCTGCAATTCTATTTTGCCAGTTAATATATACACTAAGCTTCCTTGATTCAAAACCAATTAACTTTAAATGAAAAGGTAACTTTGATTCACAAATTCGTGTTGCAAGGCTACTTAAAGTTATTATGAACTTCATTTTTGCAAAGACGTGGGGTATAAAAAGAAGCCCTGTGAAAGTCTGCAGTTTTGGCAAATACATTGAGCATTCATTCAATCTGCTACTTTTTTCCCCACGAAATGTGCAATTTACCTAGCATATGTTGATTGTTCTTGGTAATGTGTACATACTGTAGAAGAATATCACTCTTTATCCAGTATATCAAGTCTCTTAATAACTATCTCCAGCTAGTTTCTGTACTTAAATACTTTCGGGAAAAAAAATCTTTTGGAAGGGAATTTAAACTAACAATGTCTGGTTCTCTCCTTACCTGATGGCTTAATCACGAATGGCATAGTCATTTAAATTAGCTTCCTGTGGATGATTAGGCAATGGAGCTCTTGAACCAGTGCGAGGCACCTATGTGAAACGGGCAGAGAAAGCGATAGAATGGCTCACTCCCAATTAATAACTGGACCAACAAACCAACGACAATGTCTTTAGTTCTTTGAATGACCGATTTCTCTTTACTGTCCCTTCAGAACAGCTAGCCCTGTTTCTCATTGTGGAAAGCAATTGGAAAAGGAGGAACAGCTCGATGAATCCATTTTCCCAATGTTCCTCGTGCTTTCACTTATGGAAAAAAAAAGTCATTTGAGGGAGCCAGTATGTTCTCATGCTGATTTTTTCAAACTAAATTCTGTCACATATTAGCAAATTGTAAAATCTGTTTAATGGGTCATGACAAGCATGTAACCTGTATTTCTTCATGTGGGTTGCATTAAAAAATTTTGAAAGCTACTGGTTATTTACATATTGGATTATAAATTACCCTTAAGGTGTTACTTTTTGACCAGGCAAATTTCCATCATGCCAGATTATTAAGAGAGCATTCAGAATTAATAGGGCATCTGCTATCTCCTACTATCTTAAAAAAATGTATAGACCTGCAATGTCTCCTGAAATTATCAGTTGCTTTCTAAGGCAGTCTGATCCTGGCCATACAACCAGCCCTTCCTGCTGACACCTAGCATTCAGCATGTTTCTAACCATACAGTGGATGCTGTCATTTCCTATTTGCTAAAAACCTAAAAGGTAAGTAGGTGAGATCCAGGTTTTGTGGAATCAAAACTTACACAATTTTAGGTGCCCTCTTAAAGGAAAAGAATATCAAGCTACAAATACGAAATTAGGTATGAAAGGGAATATTTATATAGAGTGAAAAAAAAATCACAACTAATTCCTAGAGCCTTGGAGATTTAGATCTCTTTCTTCTGAGATCTCTTTAGGCAGTTTACTAGAAATACTTACATAAAGGTGCTGATTAATTATAAGCAGGCTTTCTCTGCCCTCCCAGAACTCCCAGAAATTCCCACCAATCACAGGGACCTTGAAGCTTAAAGCTTCATGTAGATAACATTAAATACTTCTCTGGCATAACACATAAAGAAATGAATGTATGAGAGCACACCAGGTACTGAACGTGGGGCTGTAGTAAGTAGTAAGCTTAGTAGTTAGAGTAAGGCATTGGATGTTGATAGACTGGGATGGGTCTGGCTCTGCCACTTACTAACCCGAGACTTTGGGTAAGTTACTTAATGTCTCCACATCTGTTCCCTTCTTTGCAAAAATGGAGGTATTGATATTACATGCCTACAGGACCACAGATGAGACTGCGCGAGAAACCTCTAGGACAATGTTAGGCACATAGTATGTGCTCAAGGAATGCTTGTCATTGTTTTATAAAAACCTATAGTCAGGATCAGAGACAGGTAATTTGGATTCTAGGCCCCACTCTTAACTTTCCTTTATTTTTTTTGGTATGATATGATAATGTCTACTCCCCAAGGGAAAAATCATGATAATACAAATGAAGCACTTAGAGCTCTTTGTAAGAATGATGATATGTATGTGTATGTGTGTGTGTGTGTATATATATACATATATATAAATGACCAGTTATATAATTTCCATGCATATAAAAACTCAATTCACTGGGGCAGAAATTGAATGGTAGAGGAGAGAAGAGCACTCTGAATAGTAAATAGTCTATAGCCAGTAGTTCTTGGAATAAAACAGGTTTTTAAAAATTCAGTTTTATTACATGCAAGTAAATAAATGATAGCATTACTTATAATTACCATATTGATTATTTGTAAATAAATTAACACTGAGTGGTTTTTAAAGTACCCAATCAAATTTTCTAAATGGGATAAATGTCTTTCTGTTGAAATGTATTTTCAACAACAACTTCGCTTAGAAAATATTTTTCCACAGATAAAACAAAGGTAAATCTCTCCCTCAATCCATTTCAGAAACATGAGACATTGCAAATAGCATAATTCATAAGATTTACTGCATTTAGTGAAAGAATATATAAACATTTAACACACAAAGTCCAACTACTGCACTGGCACTCTCGGTCAATGTCTGTTTGGAGGCACGATTGTATAGGGTCTTTATGCATTTATACATTTTCTAATGTCCTTGGTACCAACATAAGGATTTTTAGTACTCTGAAACTCTGTGGAAATGAGAGGGAAAGATAAAGAGAAAAGAGAGAGAAAGTTCCAGATTTCAGATAGAAAGAAAAAGTGTACTTCCATTTACTCTAGTTCTTCTATTTTGTGCTTCTCTTGTTTTATTAATAAACAACTCCCCAATTCCTCATTTGAATTCAAAAATGTCTAAATTAGAATAAAAAATATTGGTCATTCATATCTCATAGGGAAAATATATACTTACATAATTTTTAAACTATTTCTCTAAGATATTCCTTTTTTATGGTGAAGGAGGCCCACGTAGAGGAATCTGCCTGGGACTGCATGGTTCGTCAGAGGAACGCTGGCAGGAGTGAGAAGTGAAGAAGGCAGACAACCACACGCAAGAGATCTGCATTTACACTGGATCAGCTTTGCAAGACTGCAGAGAGACACCGGGATACTGAAAACGTAGACAATAATCAAAGGTGAACCGAAAAATCTTCCACAAAACCCAGGTAGTCGGAAATATACAATAGGGAGGGAGCGTGTCTGTGCGTCTGCCGCCCCACGGGCTGGCCGGAGGAGGCATTGCTTCTGCCTTGCACGGGGAGATGATCCCTCCCCCACTGAGCCCCACATTCATGCAGGCAGAGAATTGCCCGAAGTTGGTGAGAGGTGATAGCGTGGGCAGACGAGCAGAGCAGAGTCTGGAGCAGGCAGCATTTTGAATTCTCTGCAGCGCTCCACTGAAGCAGTGGCGAGAAGGGGAGAGTCTGAACTCAGCAGCCGCTTCCCCAGTGCCACCGCACCGCTCCGCAGCTAGTGGAGGGCCGTGCAGGAAGCATCTTTCAGGCATCCCCTCTACCCTAGACCACCTGAACCTTTTGGGCTTCTGGAGAAGACATCTTTTTGATCTCCCAGTGTTCTGCTGAAGCGGTCGCGGGTTGGGGAGGGTCCGAACCCAGCAGCTGCCTCCCAGCACCACCGCCCCATAGCTTGGAAAGGCTGCAGGGGGCCACGGGGAAGTGGTTTTCAGGCATCCCCTCTACCCCAAAACGGCTGAGCTTCTTGGGCTTCTGGAGAAGGCAAC
This sequence comes from Cheirogaleus medius, assembly GCA_008086735.1. Taxonomy (NCBI): domain Eukaryota; kingdom Metazoa; phylum Chordata; class Mammalia; order Primates; family Cheirogaleidae; genus Cheirogaleus; species Cheirogaleus medius. The sequence continues at coordinate 15,000,651 of VBSM01001044.1, read as the reverse complement.
TTTTTGATCTCCCAGCATTCCGCTGAACTGGTTGCGGGTGCTGCACCTGCAGGTTCAGAACCCAGCCGCCGACTCCCCGTACCACAGAAACGAGTGCCGAATCTGACATTCCACCTCAGGATGTTTCCAGGTCCAGAAAGAGGGGACTCTACCTTAAAGGAGGCTTGGCCTTGGGTTACAGCGGAGGCTCTGGCTGGCGCTGGCTAGCCAGAGGGCAGATCTCCACACATAAACTACTGGGTCTCTGCGAGCAGGGGAATTAGGGGGTGCAGCAGACGTTTGGAGCCAGCCTGCCGATCCAAATCCAGTCTTCCACTGAACAGGGGACCCTCTCTGTCAGCGCTGGCAGGGTGCGCCACTGCCACCCCGTAGCTTGGAAATGCTGCGGAGGCCTGCTCTGGAAGTAGTCTCAGACCTCCCCTCTGCTGTAACCTGGCTGGCGGCCTTGGAAGCTGGGTTTAAAGGGGTGGAAAGGGGAGAGTGGTGTTTTGTTCGGTGGCTGTCTCGCAAGATTGAACCTGGATGGTTTCTTGCTGCATTCAGCCATTGGTGACCTGTGCCTAGAGAGCAGAGCCTGTCTTAGCAAGGCAGAGTTGTGAAGGAGGCTGCTATTCCTGAGGACACTAGGAACCCTAGGGAGTGGCAAGATATATGCTTTAGACTGAGATACTTGTATATCCTATTTGGAGACTGAGAGAGCAATACAAAGGTCTTGGGTTACATTGATAACTGACTCCTTCTCACAAACCACAGATAACAAAAGAAAGAGTAAACTCAGAGCCTTACACAGTGCCTCCCACTTCAACCTAGTGGTGGAAACTGGTCTCCATCTCACTACAGTTAATGATCCCTTGGATGTCTAAGCAAGGGGCCCAAATCCACTAAACTCTGTGGACAGAAGGGGAAGACATCAGGTCAAAGATAACCCAACAGGCTCAAACTCCTCTAAGACAATACAGAACCAGAGCACATACTCCCCAGCTCTTCCAAGGATCATTCCGTTGGAACCCCAGAACACAGCTCATAATCAAGTTCCAGCACCACTGATCCTCAACAAAGTATCCAGATGAGGAAGACCCAGTGAAAGATAACAGGAAGCATGAAGAATCAGAGAGAAAAGTCACCTCCAAAAAAAAATATTCATTCTCCACCAACCGACACCAACTTGCATGATATGATTAAACTAACAGAGGAAGAATTCCGAATATGGATTGTTAGAAAACTCAATGGAATTGAAGATAAAATAGATTCCCAACATAGGGAAACCACAAGAACAATCCAAGAAATGAATGAAAAATTCTCCAAAGATATCGAGGTAATCCAGAAAAACGAATCAGAAATTCTGGCAATGAAGGAAACATTCAAGGAACTCTATAATACAGTGGAAAGCCTCAAAAACAGGAGAGATCATGCAGAGGAAAGAATCTCAGGGCTTGAAGATTATGCCTACACCCTAAACAAATCAGAGGAAGAAAGGGAGCACAGAAATAAGAGACAAGACCAAAGCTTACAGGAAGTGTGGGATTGTGTAAAAAAGTCAAACCTCAGATTGATCGGGATTCCAGAAGGGGAAAAGGAACATTCACAAGGGTTGGAAAACTTATTTTATGGCATACTGGAGGAAAATATGCTTGTCCTGGCCAGAAATCTTGATATCCAAATACAAGAAGTGCACAGAACTCCAGGGAGACTCAACGTGAATAGGCAATCACCTCGTCATGTAGTTATTAAGCTGACCAAAGTAAATGTGGAAGAAGCAATCCTTCATACAGCAAGCCAAAAACAATAAATAACCTATAAAGGAAAGCCTATCAGACTAACAGCAGACTTCTCATCTGAAACCTTACAAGCCAGGAGGGAATGGGTGCCTATCCTTAATCTTCTAAAATAGAATAAAGTCCAACCTAGAATTCTTTATCTGGCAAAATTAAGTTTCATCTATGAAGATGAAATAAAGTCCTTCTCAGATAAGCAATCGCTGACGGAATTTGCAAAGACCAGACCAGCCCTACTGGAAATTCTCAGACCTGCTGTCCACAGTGAACAGGGCAATAAATACTCCTCAAAGTAAAATCCTCAAAGAATTAAAGACTAGACCTCAAACTTCATGATGGCTCAAGAACTAAGACAAAGTAACAGGACTTCACCCAACGATATGAATGGAAATCTTCCTCCAATTTCAATCCTTTCAATAAATGTAAATGGATTAAACTGTCCTCTGAAGAGGCATAGACTGGCAGAGTGGATAAAATCCCATAAGCCTGGTATCTGCCACCTACAGAAAACACATCTAACCCACAAAGGTGCCTCCGGCTGAAGATCAAGGGATGGAAAACTATCATCCAGGCAAATAGAAGTCAAAAGAAAGCAGGGGTAGCTATATTACTCACAGACAACATTAGTTTTAAAATAGCAAAAGTAAAAAAGAATAAAGACGGCCACTTTATAATGGTGAAAGGGAAGAGCCAACAACAAGATTTAACAATCCTTATTATTTATGCTCCCAATACAGGAGCATCCAATTACATAAAGCAAACATTGTCTGAACTAAATACCACATTAAACAATACTGCCATAGTAGCAGGGGACTTCAACATGCCACTAAAGGAACTGGATAGATCCTCCAAACAGAAATTAAGTAAAGAAATAAGGGACTTAAACAAAGCTCTCAACCAAAAAGGACTGACAGATCTCTACAGAACATTCCACCCAAATAAAGTTGAATTTACATTCTTCTCAGTAGCCCATGGATCCTTCTCCAAAAGTGATCACATACTAGGCCGAAAAGCAGATCTCAAAAAAATTCAAGTATATAAAAATAATACCATGTGTCTTCTCTGACCATAGTGGTATAAAATTAGAGTTCAATTCTAACAGAAATATGCACCACTTCACAAAGTCATGGAAACTTAACAATCTACTGTTGAATAATGTCGCGCGCCCCTCGCCAGCAAGGACCACGCAACACTTGGAGTTCTTCTGTTGTGCTTTATTGGGGTTCCCTCTTACTCTTACATTCTGCGGAAGACCCAGCGTGGCGGGGAGCAGGCACTAATATACACTCACACAAACAGGAAGCAGCAGGGATAGGCCAGCCAAGGCAGCCAAGGACCGGATAGGGCCACGTACTGAGACACCCTCACGCCCCTCTGGCGCGCAAGCGCACTCAGATGTTTACCACTAAGCTGCACCCGGAACTAGGCGCCATCTTGTAATGGCGGAACACCGCGCCCCACAGAATAACTATTGGATCAAGGAAGAAATTCAGAGGGAAATCAAGAATTTCTTCGAACAAAATGACAATGGAGCTACATCTTACCAAAACTTGTGGGATACAGCAAAAGCATATCTGAGAGGAAAACTAATAGCAATAAATGCTCACATCCAAAAAAAAAGAAAGATTAGATACCAACAACCAATTGAACAGACTAAAGGAATTGGAAAAAGGAGAGCAAACCAATTCCAATCCTAGCAGAAGAAAAGAAATAACTAAGATCAAAGCACAACTAAATGAAATGGAGAACAAGAGAATTATATGGAAGATCAACAAAACCAGTTTTTTTAAAAGATCAGCAAAAGTGATGGCCCTCTGGCTAGGCTGACAAGATCTCAAAGGGAAAGGACTGTAATAAACTCAATAAGAAATGAAAAAGGAGAGATCACAACAGACACCACAGAAATACAAAACATTATGTTAGACTATTACAGAAATCTATATGCCCAAAAACTACAGAACAAAGATGAAATGGACAAATTCCTGGATTCATACAACTTCCCTAAGTTCACCCAGGAGGTGACAGAATTCTTAAATAGACCAATCTCAAGCTCAGAAATTGAAGCAGTAATTAAAAACATCCCCAAACAGAAAAGTCCCGGGCCAGATGGCTACACTTCAGAGTTCTACCAAACATACAAAGATGAACTCATACCTATACTACAGAAACTATTCCACACCATTGAGAAGAATGGTATCCTTCCTAACTCATTCTATGAAGCCAATATCACCATGATACCAAAGCCAGGAAAGGATGCAACAAAAAAAGAAAATTATAGACCAATATCCCTCATGAATATAGATGCAAAAATTCTAAATAAAATTTTAGCAAATAGAATTCAGCAACACATCAAAAAAATAATTCACCACGACCAGGTGGGCTTTATTCCAGCAATGCAAGGCTGGTTCAACATACGCAAGTGTATAAATGCAATTCACTTCATAAATAAAATCAAGAACAAAGACCACATGATTCTGTCAATAGATGCAGAGAAAGCATTTGACAAAGTCCAACATACCTTTATGATAAAAACTCTTAACAAAATAGGCATAGACAGCCCATACCTTAAATTTGTCAAATCCATTTATGACAAGCCCTCTGCTAATATCATACTAAATGGGGAAAAATTGAAATCATTCCCTCTTCAAACTGGAACTAGACAAGGATGCCCACTATCTCCTCTCCTATTCAATATAGTGCTCGAAGTCCTAGCTACAGCAATCAGGCAAGAGAGGGGTATTAAGGGCATTCAAGTGGGGTCAGATGAGATCAAACTCTCACTCTTCGCTGATGATATGATATTATACCTAGAAAACCCCATGGATTCATCCAAGAGACTCCTAGATTTGATAAATGAATTTGGTAATGTTTCAGGTTATAAAATCAATATACACAAATCAAAAGCAGTCATATATGCCAAGAGCCATCAAGCAGATACTCAAATCAAAAATGCAATACCCTTCACTATAGCCCCAAAGAAAATTAAATATCTAGGAGTATACTTAACGAAAGATATGAAAGATTTATACAAGGAGAACTACAAAACACTAAAAAAAGAAATTGCAGATGATTTAAACAGATGGAAAAATCTACCTTGTTCATGGATTGGTAGAATCAATATTGTTAAAATGTCAATATTACCTAAGGTGATCTACAGAATCAATGCAATCCCCATCAAAATACCACCAGCATTCTTTACAGATCTAGAAAAAATAATACTTCACTTCGTATGGAACCAGAAAAAAACACGCATAGCCAAAGCAATGTTAAGTAAAAAGAACAAACTGGGAGGCATCAGTCTTCCGGACTTCAAGCTGTACTATAAAGCAATAATAGTTAAATCAGCCTTAAACTGGCACAAGAACAGAAGCATTGATATCTGGAATAGATCTGAGATACCAGAGATGAAACCATCAGTATATGGTAACCTAATCTTTGATAAAGCAGACAAAAATATACAGTGGGAAAAAGATTCTCTCTTCAATAAATGGTACTGGGAAAACTGGTTAGCTACATGCAGAAGAGCAAATCAGGATCCCTACCTCTCACCTCTCACAAAAATTCACTCAAGATGGATAACAGACTTAAACCTAAGGCATGAAACCTTAAGAATCCTAGAAAAAGATGTTGGGAAAACCCTATCAGATATTGGTCTAGGCAAACAATTTCTGAGGAAGACCCCCAAGGCAATCATTGCTGCATCAAAAATAAACAAATGGGATCTGATGAAATTAAAAAGTTTCTGCATAGCCAAGGAAACTATCATTAGAGCAAATAGACAACCCACAGAGTGGGAGAAAATATTTGATCTCTACACTTCTGATAAAGGTCTAATAGCAAGAATCTATCTAGAACTTAAAAGAATTAACAAGAAAAAATCAAACAACCCCATTAAGAAATGGGCAATGGAAATGAACAGAATGTTCTCCAAAGAAGACAGGATAATGGCCTGCAAACATATAAAAAAATGCTCAACATCTCTAATCATCAGAGAAATGCAAATCAAAAACACAATGAGATACCACCTAACCCCAGCAAGAATGGCCTGTATCAAGAAATCCCAAAACAACAAATGCTGGCAAGGTTGTGGAGAGATAGGAACACTCTTACACTGCTGGTGGGACAGCAAATTAGTGCAACCTTTGTGGAAAAGAATTTGGAGATACCTCAAACAGATAGAAATAGAAATAGCATTCGGCCCAGCAATAGCATTGTTGGGCATCTACCCAAAAGAGCATAAGGCTTTCTATTA
>VBSM01001044.1:14936536-14994524 GCA_008086735.1 Cheirogaleus medius | reverse complement strand
AATATATGTATCCCTAACAATATTTGTACCCCCATAATAAGAGGAAATAAAAAAGAAAGAAAGATATTCCTTTTTTAAACTATGTGACAAAATTTTTACAGGGTAAATATAATCAACTATATTCGAATATATTCTATTAGAGCCTCTAACCTGGACCAGAAAAGCATGAAGCAAGTGGAACCTGCATCTTTGCTAATCCTCACAAACTCCTCTTGGACCCAGAAAGCCCCAGAGGCATGGTCTGCATTGATAAAGGCCAAAACTCAATAGGAAGAGATGCTGGAAGATTCTCCCACCAGGATTCTGTTCCTCTAACTGGACCTGCTTCTAAAGTTTCTATTTGCAAGGCAGCAAATCTGTACTCTAATTGCAATTTCTGCAGTTGTAAATGATGCTTGAAATGAGTATTCTCATCAGAGAGTTTCTGAGCTAAGAGGCATCTTTTGTATTACAGGCGAGAGACAGAGACCCAGCAAACCATGGACTCACTCCCACTTTGTGGCAAAGTTGAATCTATAGCCATGCTTACTGGCATTGGACTTAGGACCTTTCCCATCATTTTACCTGTATTTTTACCTATTAGACTTGAGTTTACTCCTATGAAAAAGTCTTTCCAATAGAATTTCTCTTTGTTGGTCAAGTAATTGACTAATTGGAGACAGAACTTATATTCAGGGCTTTGAGAATAATAGAGAACAGAAGTAAGTACAATATATGTATGCATACCATTTTGGCACAACACATGATCTAGGAGTATGAAACAGTTTAATGACAAAAATCCCCTCTTGCTGCTTCTAGGCAGGAGAGAATAACCTGGAGTCACATAGAAAATAAACATCTTTAAAGTGGCACTGAGACTAGAATTTATCTTCTCCCCAGCCAACATTCACAGAAATTTATGGCAAATTGTCAGTATCTCTTCTATAATTTTCTTGAACATAGGCCTTGTGCCTCATTTAACCCAATGCCTTGAGCATCACAAAATTGCTAGCACAGACTGGGATTTTAATAGATGTTCATTGATTTGTGTGAATTTGGAGCAGGAGGAACAGGTGAAAACAGTGGTGTGTGTGTGTGTGTGTGTGTGTGTGTGTGTGTGTATAGTTTCCTTCTCTCCTTCCTTCCTTCCTTCCTTCCTTCCTTCCTTCCTTCCTTCCTTCCTTCCTTCCTTCCTTCTTTCCTAAAGAATTTCACTGTTTAACTGTGGCCAGCCACATCTCTATGGAGACAGAAACTCACCACTGTGAAGATCTATTTTAGTTTTAGAAGAATTATGTAGTAATGTAGTCACATAAATATAAAACAATAGATAAACCATGTTACTATTACCCTGAGAGGAAGTGTAAGGAGCTTTTGTTGACTCATGAAAGCTGCCCATGCAAAGGTCACTTGAGAAGGACGGAGTAGGCACATTTGCCTAGGACTCACAGAAACTTCTGGAGGGTAGTTTATCTGACTGATTCTTTTTCACGGTTTAAGTTCTAGGATGAATTAAAATATTCCTACATGTTTCCAAATGGTAGAAAGTGTCACAAAGAAGATAATTTGAGAGACAGGAAAGTAATAACGGTAGTGGAAGCATTTAGGAATTCCCCTCAATTAAGGATAGAGGCAAAAACACATCCTAGGAATTAAAGAAATTTAGGAAACCAATATATGCTGTATTTATGGGTATTTTATTCACCTTTATTATTACTATTATTATTTTTATTATAATTATTTCAGCAAGCCTAAAAGGTGATTGGAACCAGATGTGGCTGAGGGGAAGTATTAAAGTATTAAAGGCAATTGAGATGTTCGCAATGTAAAAATGTATTCTTATTGTGACTCAAGGAAAATTTGAGAAAATTTGCTTTAACCTGATTAAAATTGGCCAATTTAACATGCCCACATATGAAATGGTATGTATGCCCAGTTTCCTTTACTGTTGGGTTCTGCCTAATAGGCAAAACATGGAGTACAAATCAAATTGATTGTAAACTTCTATATTCTTAAGATTTTATAAAAATTTTATGGGCATTTTTATTTTCAAATTAATCAGCTAGCAAAAACAGTAATGATTTTAAAAGGATTTTTTTCATAAACAACTTCCGGTTACTGTTCAACTTGAACTAGTGTTCGTGTAAAGAGACACATTCACCCATTTGTTATTCACATCTCTTTTCTATCGCTAACTGAATCACCTTTGGATTCTCCTTTGTACCTTCCAAACAAGAGAGCTGTCTTGGCTTACTTTATACCAATAACATCATTCCGTTCTTTTCTCTCATCCTTTAGCACTCCAGGTTTTGAATTCTTTACCAAGTGAGATGCTATTTAAATTAAGAGAGTTCTCAATGTCCTTTTCCCAAGCCGTAATAAAGATAGCTGCTTTCAGTTTAGTAATAAAGGTATCAGCATTAGTCTATGACTATTTTGTCCTTGTCTTAGACTATGAAATCTTTAACAGACATGTGTATTTCAAGGCTTCACATTAAACACAGAATCTTAATATAAGAGCATGTACATGCTATCTAGATTTTAATTACATATAGAGAATGAACATGGTAAGAAAAACCCTTTGAGAAGTATAAGAACACTTGGAAATTTCTTGTAAAGAGATTATTTTCTTTTTTAAAATTTTTATTTGTGAGGTAACACTTTTTGGAAGCTTGCATAGAGTTATAAAAATAATTATAAAGACATTTAAAAATAAATATAAATTATAAAAGGATAAAAATTATATAGAATTTGAATACTTGTGGATACTAGTGAAAAGACAAAGAAACAAGGAAAATGCCATTCTAAACAGAAAGGGAAGCAGAAATTTTACTTTTATTCTTTTTGTAAAATAGACAGAAGACATTGTTTATAGGGACAGAAAGCTAGACAATCACCTACCTGGATGAATGAAATCAGCAAATTATCAACTTATATAGCAATTGAAATTAATAGGTGGCTAACAGCATTCTGCTTACTGTGCTTGGAAACTGTGACAATCATTTGTACTTAATAAATATCTATGAAAACAAACTTAACAAGTACTTAAAGTTTCATTTCATTATGTTTTCTAATCTTCTGTGAATTTGGATTCCCTTATTATCAGGGTTTCTGATAATGCAGTATCAGGATCAAACCTGGATCTGCCTACCCCAATCTCATTTGAACTCCTCATCTCTCCTCCAGTCTGTGGGGTGTCTAGATGATCATATAGACACTCATTTTAATAAAGTGGTTCAATTAAAATATTTATTAGCAAGGACCCCATGGGAGAAGCCACAATGTGGAAAGACTTGGCTGAGAGGGGTAAAGAAATTAAGCCAAACTCATTAGCCCTAAAAACTAACACAATATTCCATGAAACCATCAGAAATCAGCATGAACAGAGACTGAGTAGACAATGCCACATGTTGGGTCCATTTTCTAAATAGTCAATGCATTTTTATTAGAAATCTTGCTTCACATACACTTAGATTGTACATGTTATTGACATGTCATATCAATATATTTTCAAGTGCCTAAAATAAGAGTGATATTATTAGTTCGGTATTAAACTTAGTGCTAATGGATTAGAAATTTATCCTATTTTGGAGAGAAAAATCAACTTTGGAGATAAAAGAGGTAGAAAATGATATAGAGCAATAATAATGTCCTATACCTTAGAAGGATGTTGTGGGAAACAGTAGAGTTTAGTAGCCTGAGATAAAACCCTAATTTTACCAGTCATTGTTTGTGGGATAGTTAGCCTCCAAGCCTCAATTTTTCTTACCTATAAAATTATTTTAATAGTGGTATTTTCCTCATAGGTTTGTTGTAAGCATTAGATGAAGTAGACCATATTAAGCATTTAGTAAAGCATCTAGTTTAAACTTTCAAAAATATTTGGTGATAATAATACTAATAGTGATTATAATGATATACCTAAACAGAACCTTCTCTTAAATACAAATAATATAGATGAAACATATTGAAGCAAATCTGATTTCAGATTCCAGACAAGTTGTATTAATAATATGTCAATAATCATACTCATAACAATTAGAGAAGCTGGCGACATTACAGGGAAAATATAATTTAAAAACTATCAGAAAACTGTGGAAGCAATGAGAGCTAGGACTAAATTTCTAGAGAGGAGTAAAGTGTCCAGAGGTGAGATGAAATTATAGCTTATTTTTTGTGTAGCATCTGCTGATTCTAGGTACAGGCTAGAAGTTGAGAACCATAGCTTGACATAACCACAAGGCCATTGCTGGCATAAAGAGAAACACACAAAACTTTAAGCAATCACAGAGATGGAAATGACAAAATTGGAAACACTTAAGAAGCCTTAAACAAAAGGCCATTTTGCTCCACATAAGACATTAGTTGACTTTTGAAGCTGCATGGGAGGCAAATAAGTGAAACTGAAATCTATGGAAAGAATAAAATATCCTATAGTTTCATGAGTCTTAGAAAACAAAGACCCATCAGAAAGAGGAGATATAACTTAAAAAATTAAAAAGATAACAAGAGAGAAATCCTTAGAAGAAATTGTGAATTGCCACTAAGGGTCTATAGGCATTTTCCCCCTAGGCACAATTACCAATCTTCAACATAGCTGGGGGCTGAAAATTATCTTGGATCTGGCAGAAGGCTGTTGTTGGGATAACAAAAAACTAACAGATACTTTGGCATTGTGTTGGGCTAGAATGATAAAATTGGAGACCTGAAGGCATCAAACACATGTCAATCTCCCTCTCAAGACCAAATTTTGAAGTTTTGTGGAGTGTAAGGCTAAAGAGCTAAGTTTAAGCCTCTGATAGGCAGAAGTTATTCCTGCAATTTTTCAGGGTTGAGGAGACAAAGATCCATCAGATTCTCGCTTGAAATCCCTGGTGGTCATGCCCTAGGAATGAGGATGACTCAGGCATAGTTTGAATTTTTACTAATTGTTATGAGTATGATTACTGACATATTATTAATACAACTTGTCTGGAATCAGAAGTCAGATTTTCTTCAATATGCTTCATCTATATTATTTTATTTGTTTATAGCAAGAGAAGGTTCTGTTTAGGTATATCATTATAATCACTATTAGTGTTATTACCAAATATTTTTGAAAGTTTAAACTGGATGCTTTACTAAATGCTTAATATGGTCTACTTCATCTAATGCGTACAACAAACCTATGAGGAAAATACCACTATTAAAATAATTTTATAGGTGAGAGTATATCAAGCTGATAAGCCCTCTCACGTTACCTTACCTTGCATTTTATGTTCTAATCAGAAGGAATGTTTAATTCTCTATGGTGGAAGAAAATATCATCTGGAAGGTGTGTCAGTTTTCAAATATACAACATCTGACATATAATAAAAGTGACAGATAATAGAAGCAAACCTGGAAATAATCCATATAATCTGTAATGTAAAGTAGCAAAGACATACTTAAAAATAACCATCATATTTAAGAAAATAGGTGAAAAGCTGGGCAAAAGTAAGTAAAAAGATGAGAACCAAAATAATTTAAGAATTGAAATCTATATAAAAAATCAGATAGATATTCTAGAACTAAAAATATATCTGAATTAAGAACACAATCAAAGACTAGTAGATAAGACACAAGTGAAGACAATTAACTAACTGGAAGACAAAGCAATAAAAAAATACTAAAATTGAAGCATACAGGGAAGAATAAGATTAAAACGAAGAAAGAAAAGAGCAAGAGAAAAATATAGAACATGCTCCAAATTTCTAATATATGTAGAAATGGAATTCCAGAAAGACAAGATAGAGAAAATGGGGCAGAAAAAATTATACAAAGAGATATAGCAGAAGAATTTTCCAAAATTGTTGGAAGACATGAATTTACAGAGGCATAAAGTTTAATCAAGCAGGATAAATACAAAAAGTCACACATCTAGGCACATCATAATATATTTGATAAACACCTAAGACAAATTAATAATTAAAAGGCAACCAGAAGAAAAGAAGATATTACCATCCAAGGTACAAAACAATCAAGCTAACAGCTGACTTCCCAACAGATGTAATATATGCCAGAAGACAACGGAAAAAATCTTAAAGTGCTTAAAGAAAATAATTGACAACCTAAAACTCTACACCAAATAAAAATATCCTGCAAGAGTGAAGGTGAAATAAGGAGTTTATCTGATAAAGGAAAACTAAGGTAACTGGTTTTCAGCAGGTCTGTAATAATATATACTAAAAAGAGTTCTTCAGACTTAGGGAAAATGATTCCAAATGTAAACATGGAAATGTAGGAGGAAATGAAGAACACTAGAAAGTGTTAAGTATGTGGGTAAATATAAAAAATGTACTTGCTGTACAAAACATGAATAGTAGTGTCTTTTAGAGTTTAAAATATAGGGGAAACTAACATGCATGACAACAATAATGCCAAAGGGCAGAGGATGGAAAACGGAGATTATATATTACAAGTTTCTGCATTATTAAGATAATATTAAAAGTAATAATTTATATTAGACTTCAATAAGTTGAAGATATATTTTGTAACCTCTAAGGTATCCACTAAAGGGAGAGTAAAAGATGTATAATTAACAAATTAATTCAAAGAAAATATGGAACAATAAAATGTAATGAAAAAATGTAAAATGCATGCATGAATATGAAAGAAGAAATCATCAGGGGTGGAAAGGAAGAAGAAACAGAGCTGGAATGGTAAACTTGTGACTCTATAGATGACTCTACTCCCCAGAGGAATGTCAGACTAGTATGAATCCTGATGGCTAGCCTCTTGAGTTCTTAACATCCATGCAGATTGAGCACAGGATATGGGGCCCAGGTAAAGCTGCAAGTTGGAACACAGATTTTTGCATGGTGCTTAGTTTCTGTACGTGCTGGGCTCTCATGGAAAGAAAGATTATAAATACTCTACTCTCCTGTTCAGGATAGTAATACCAAAACTTGCCTTTGCCTCAGGTTTAAAGGGAAGGCAAGGCAAGACAAAAAGCCTTTCTTTAAGAAATTTAACTCTAGGCCTACACCATATGTAAATTGGAAGTCACATTTACACAAAATGTAAAACCTTGTCTTGGACTGCTGAAACCTGGAATTCATCTAGGAAAAGTAATTGTCGACAACTTTCAACAACTCAGGGGATATCAGACTCCCAGGAATTACTAGTCATCTTTTAAAATAGGATCTTTCAAAATTAAAAACACAGGAGAAAATTATCCATCATAAAATATGATCAACAGTCACAATAAATTAGAAGACTTGCATCCCAAAACTTGTGATAATATTTGTTAGACCACAAAATAATTATGCTCTAAATGATTGAAGACATATGAGAAGAAATAGGCTGGGCACAGTGGCTCATGCCTATAATCCTAGCACTCTGGGAGGCCAAGGCAGAAGAATCACTTAAGCTCAGGAGTTCAAGACCAGCCTGAGTAAGAGTGAGACCCTGTCTCTACTAAAAACAGAAAAAATTAGCCAGGTGTGGTGGCATGCTCCTGTAGTCCCAGCTACTCAGGAGGCTGAGGCAGGAGGATCACGTGAGCCCAGGAGTTTGAGGTTGCTGTGAGCTATAATGACACCACTGCCCTCTAGCCAGGGGCCGGGGCAATAGAATGAGATTCTGTGTCAATAAAAAGAGAGAGAGAAAGAGAGAGAGAGAGAGAGAGAGAGAAGAGAAGAGAAGAGAAGGAGAAGAGAAATAGAAAGCATAGCAAAAGAAAAAAAAATTAAACCTAAGACAAAATAAGTTGTTTGAAAAGAACCAAATAGAACTTATATAAATGTAAGGGAAAACAATTGTCAACAGAATTGAATATTGAATTATTCTACAGTATCATTTAAAGCAAAAATCCTATTTAGAATATTTTCAAATAAAGATAGAGATAATTGGTGACTCCAAGACCCTTAATTTAAAAAACTAACAGGTTTATATAAGAAAAAAGTTGAACTGAAAGGCAGGAACAAGATGCAAGAAGCAATGGGTAGTAGAGAAATTGGAAAATATCTGCATAAATATATGTAAACATTGACGTCTACATTTAAATAAATAAATTGACAATATTAATGAATAAATTTACCCTTAGTTGGAATTTCCCACCTATTTCTCTATATTATGACCATAGAAAATATTCCAAGGAATTATTTAGATGAACGTTTATTTTAAAGATCTCTTTAAGTTATTTAAAACTTACCTTTTGATTTAAAAGAAGTGTTTTTTCTTACCTCCCCAAGAAGAAAGCTTAAGAGACTAATTCTTTTTCTCTTATATGAACACAAGGTTATTTTTATCTTCATTTTTGGGTTAGATATATAACATTAAATTTGCCACAAGTAAAAATTATATTTTCAATAGAAAAACTGAAATATAGTTAGACACAAATATAGATATATGTCTGCATATATATACATAACAAATGTATGCCAGGTATAATTTTAGTCTTAAAAAGAATTATTTTTCTACACATTTATACATTTTAACTTGTTTAGTAACTCAAAGATTTCAATAGAGGGCCAGTCTAAACCCTATATTTCTAAAACAAATTATTTTGTTAACTCCTATATTTCAGAATCAAATAATCCTATGTTTTAGTTATGCCATTCTTAATCCTTCATTCTACCAATGCTGCTAAATATATTAAAGGAAGGTGTTATAATGGCACATGCATTATAAGCCAATGCATGCACATTGGTTTAGTTCACTTATGCTTATTTTAGGCCACCTAAAAGTAATGTAAAATCTACATGTGCTACAAATTTGTAATTTGGTCCATGAGCTCTAATATCTCCTTTCCCAAATTGACCAAGGATGTTAGAAAATAATATAATGGATTAATTTGAATTTCCTACTTTTTGGTTTTTTTTACTTCTGTTTCAGTTGGATGTGCTAATGAGCAGGGTCATGAACAAAAGGTTAGCAATAATAAAAAAAATAGTAACAGCAAGAAATATGACTAATCCTCAAACTCAATAGTTGGCATTAATTAAAAACTGACGCTTTTTGAAACAGGTTTTAAAAAACTGAAATGGAACATTTCTTAAGTTAAAAGATGTTTTGAGAAAAATATATCTTACAAATTGGCTCTTGGGTGTCATATTTTTTAGTGTCACATGTTGAAAAAAATATCACAACTTGTTAAAATCTGAACACCCATGTGACTCACCAACATGCAATAATTTATATAGAAAAGCTGGCTTAACCTTTCACTCAATTCTAATTGAAATCAACCATCTTCAAAAAAGAGTCAAGCTTTTAAAAAGTTCTTCTAAATTTTATCTGTACATAGTTATTGCAAACATTCCAAGAACCAATAAAGTTGAGGATGGTAAAATATTCCTTTAATTTTTGTAGCTAAGCAAAAGAAAAACCTAATCATGTCCATACTTTCTTGGTGTAGAGAAATATAAAAATTGAATACTGAAATCAAAAGTATATGTCCAGAAATTATCAGAGATGCTCACATCTTTTAAAAATGTAAATGTTGATAATTCATAAATGGTCAAATAGTATCAATGCTTTCTGTAATACAATTCTAAAGTGAAGAAGATGATGTACATCAGCACAGAATGAGTTAATTCCAATGGAAGGGTCTTCAGAATGGTATATTCTTATGATATCAGGGCTGAGGACTTAGCAAAAGGGATACATTGATTCAATCAATTCTATAAATGAAAAGGAGAAAGAACATTATTATGACTTAACATCCTTGGTTCTGCTAAGTACTGTATTTAAGATACAACAAATATTGAACTCTGACAATCATTTTTTATCCCTGGTGGTCTAGGTCCACTTTAAAAACCACTTTGTAGTAAAGACACACATTATTATCATGTTATGCTTATCTGTCAATTTACATGCATGAAATAGGATTACCCTAGCCAGATCTTATGCACTAAGCAAGTTTTTTCTTAGATATTTCTTTCCTTGGATACCAATTTCAACTATATTCTTTATAAACAATTAAAATTTCCATTTTTTTCCTATTTCAGAAAAGAGAATTTTTTGTAATCATGTTGAAATTAGTCCCTACCTTTATTTAGAGGTGATTTGGTCATATCCCGGATTTTCTTTTGTATAAAAAATCCTGCTTCAGCAGTATTGACCAGAGAGGAATTCAGATGGGGAATCTATTATAAAACAAAAGAAAAAAGTATCAAGTATAGTTAGTAGGGGAAAAAAACAAGTTAAGATATATTCAGGAGAAACTGTAAAGATCAGCAAGAAATTATGGAGAGATCAAAAGAGTAATGGAAAAAAACAGATGAAATGAAGGAAGGTTAAGCATTTCTTGACCACAAACTTGAAGTGAGCCAAGAACACAGTAGAAGCCTTACTTCTACTGTGAGTTAACATTTCAGTAAACACAATGGAGTACTATTCAGCCTTAAAAAGAAAAAAAAACATTTCAGTAAAGGCTGAATTGCTAATGGATCTTTTCCATGCCTCCCTAAGGGGCTTCCACCTTTTGATAATGACATTTTAATGAGAAAAACCACACACAAATAAGAAATATAATAATCATATGAAGAGTCACATGTGGTCTACAAAACACCTATATGAAGGAAAGCCTGGGGAAGAATCTGGGTGGGAGTTGTGCCACAGTGCAGCTGGTGGAGTGAAGGTATTGCACCACAAGGGAGGAAGTTATGACATATAATAAAATTGAGTTATGTGTAGAAGAATCAAATTCAGCCTATATGCTTACAAGATCCTGTGTTTAAAAGATTTTTTTCTCCCACTGATATTGGTTAAAGTGAATGTAGATCATTGGCTTTCAACTGTGGGTGATTTTCCACCCAGGTGACATTTAGCAATGTCTTGAGACAGTTTTGGTCACCGTAACTGAGGGGAGAGGGGGTCCTGGTATCTTATGGATGAAGACTATGGATGCTGTTTAATATCCTACTAAACATACAATTCCCCACAACAAAGCAATATCCATTCCAAAGTATCAATGTCATCAATGGCACCAAAGATGAGAAACTCTGGTATAGATCATAAATGATATTGTTGTCTAATGAAGTTATTGTCTCATTTCTCTATTTCCCAGTATTATTGACAGAACTTGGCCTAATAGTCATGAAAATTAACTCTTCTGGTTATCAGATTAAGTTAAATTGGAATTAGATAGAAAATGAGCAAAAGGCATAAAAAGACTTCACACCAAAAAGCATAGAGAGATGCTAATAAACACATTAAAAGATGTTCAACATCACTATCCAAAAATGGAATGCAATTTAAGGCTATGATGAGATATCACTACACCTTTATTAAAACAGCAACAATAAATAATAGTGACAACATTAAATACTGGAGATGATGTAGAGAAACTATATCTCTCACACATCGCTGGTGGGAATATAAATGGTACAACTAGCCAGTCTGGAATATATTTTGGTAGTTTCTTAAAACGACAAGGGCAGCAACAAAAAACTAAACAGGGAGACTTCTGCTCCTGGGAAGATATAGTAGACATACTTTTTTTCATTCCTCTAATGAAGTACAAATAGGAACCCTAGACATGATTTATAAAACAAACAAAGTCTCTGAAAGGTGAAGAGAAGAAACAGACATACTAGAGACATCAGGACACAAAGAACAACATGGTGGTGAGTTCCCCCCCTTTTTGTTATCATGTCATATATACTAGACTTATCCCTGAGGAAGCAAGCAATACCAAAATACTAATGGGCACACTCAAAAAAAGAACCAACAAAAGTTCACTCTCTCTAGCAAAAGGATGAGGAAAGAGGTAGCCTTCCAAGAATGAAAACTTTTAGAAAATAACTGCCCTACTAAAACTATAAACACTACCGAAAAAATGGAGCCTCACTCTGACTCATGCTAGCAAAGCCTTAGTGGGAAGTCTAGAATTCCAGTCTAGCCAGGCTATGATGAGGTATCCAAATCCTCCATTGGGGTAGTATAAGAGAAATCCAAGTAGAGAGTCACAACTTCTAAGCCAACCAGGTATTAATGATCTCCCCCTGTTCTCCTAGTGTCAGTAGATTCCCACGTGATAGAGATACTGGATTTCTACCCCCTGCACCACAGTAATGATACACCCTCCCCTCTCTGCTGGGATGGTGTCAGGACTTTCACCACCACCTAGTGTTAATGAGGCCACCTACCTCACCTCATGTCAGTGAAGGCCATTTGGGGAGCAAGGAGGCATTTCTAATCCTCCCAGTCAGTGAAGCAAACAGAGGCATTGTGGGGAACTAAACTTTCCACCTTCACCCAGTAATAATGAAGAGTCTCTACCCTGGGTATCAACAGAGGTCAAGTGGAGAACCTGAACTTCTATTCCCACCTGACAGTAATAATGTAGTACTCCTCTTTTACCTGCCAGAGCAATGTCAGAAGAAGCCACCTAAAACAGAAGTTTAAATAAGATTCAGGGTCTCATAACATAATACCCCAAATGTTAAGGTTTTAATTAAAAATCACTCATCATACCAAGATCCAGGAATATTTCAAACTGAATTTTGAAAAGACAATTAATAGATGATAACACAAAGAAAATGGAAAATTAGCATTATCTGAAAAAGATGTTCTTGCCATAAATGTGCTTCAATGAACAATTATGGGCACACTTCATACATATATGTATATATATGTATATATATATATTCTTCTTTCCAAACACAAAGAGGAAAATACTAAGAGGAACAAAACAAATGTTAGAACTAAAAAATATAATAACTGAAATAAAAAATTCAATGGTTGGACTTGACAGTAGAATGGAGGGGGCAATTGAAAAAAAAAATCAGTGAACTTGAAGATAGGGCAATAGAAATTATCAAATCTGAACAACAGAGAGAAAATATCCTTAAAAAAAAGAATCAATCCTCAAGAACCTGTGGGACTATAACAAAAGTTCTAACACTTATGAAGTCTGTGTCTCAGAGGGAGTGGAGAAAACAGGCAGGACTGAAAAAGTACTCAAAAAAATAATGGTTAAACATCTCACAAATTTAGCAGAAGACTTAAACCTATAGATTCAAGAAGGTTAATGAATTCCAAATAGGATATATCCAAAGAAATCCACAGCAAGACACATGATAATCAAGCTTGTGAAAACTAAAGGAAAAGAAAATGTCTTGAAGCAATAAGAAAGAAAAACACCTTCCTTATAGGGGAAAAACAATTTGAATTAGAGTGGTTTTCTCTTCAGAAGCTATGAAAGTCAGAAGGAAGTGGCACAACATGTTTAAAGTGCTAAAAGAAAAAGAACTTTCAACTCAGAATCTTTTACAAGAAAGAATATCCTTCAGGAATGAAGAGGAAATGAAGACATTCTCAGCTGAATGAAAACTAAGAGAATTTGTTGCCAGCGGACCTACTCTAAAAGGAAGGTTTTTTTATTATTAGAAAGGGGACAATAAAAAAAAAAAGAAATCTTGGAATGTCAGGAAGGAAGGATAAATAGAATAAGCAAAAATATGGATAAAGCTATAGACTTTGCTTCTCCTCCTGAGTGTTCTAAATTATGTTTTACTGTTGAAACAAAAGTCATAACTATATCTGATTCGATTTTAAATGCAGGTAAAGTAATATTTAAGACTAAAACATTATAAATGGGTAAGGATAAAAGAATATAAATGGAGGAAAGCTTTCTACACTTCACTCAAAATGATAAAATGATACCAATAAACTGAGATAAATTATGTATATATGTGTGTATGTGTATGTTTGTGGCATTTATTTGTAATACCCAAAGCAACCACTAAAAAAGCTAGAAAGAGATGCATTTAAAAACACTCTAAATAGGTGAAAGTGTAATTATAAAATATGTTCAAGTAATTCATAGAAAGGCAGTTAAAACAGAGCAATGAAAAAAGAGAAATGAAATATACAAAATAGCAGATTTAGTTACTAACATATCAATAATTACATTCTATGGAAATGATCTAAATTGCAACTATAAGACACAAATTGGAAGCATGGATAAAAGAACATGATAGAGCTATATGTAATCTATAGGAAACTCACTTCAAACATAACAATATAGGCAAATTAAAAGTTGAAAAAAAAGGAAAAACTATACAAATATTAATCAAGAGTATACAGGACTGGGTATAGGAATGTCGGATAAAGTAGAAATCAAAGCAAGAAAAAATACAAAAGAAAGAAGAGGACATTATATAATAATAAAAAGATCAATCCATGAAGAATACATAGCAATTTTAAAAGTGTATACACTAAGCAACAGAACTGAAAATATGTGAAGCAAAACCTGATATAACTGAAAAGAAAAATAAACATTCTATTGTATTAGAGATAGAGTCTTGCTATGTTGCTTAGATTGGATTCAAACTCTTCGGCTTAAGTAATCTTCCTATCTCAGCCTCATGAGTAACTGGGACTACAGCGGTGCACCAACATACCTGACAAAATAAACAAATTTAAAATTACAGTTAGGGAGATAAAAACTCCATTTCAATATTTGATAGACCTGCTAGGAAGAAAAACTACACAGATGTAAGTGTATTCAACATTACCAACCAACAAAATCTAATTAACATTTATAGAACACCCCAAAACAGCAGACTATACACAATTTTCAATGTCCAAGGAATACATACCCAGATAAACTGTAACCTGGTCCATACACAAACTTCAAAATTTTTAAAGACTAGAAATCATACAGAGTGTGTTTTCTGACCACAATGAAATTAAACTAGAAATACATAACAGAAAGGTAACAGGAAAATCTTGAAACATTTGAAAACTAAACTACATATTTCTAATAATTAACGGGTCAAAGAGCAAGTCTCAGGGAAATATAAAATATATCGGATTGAATGAAATTAAAATAAATATATCAAAACTTGTCAAACCCAGATACAGCAGGATGGAGAGGGAAATTTACAGCACAAAGTACACGCATTAGAAAAGAGAGAAAGTCTCGATAATCTAAGCTCACACCTCAGGAGCTAGAAAAATGAATGGAATAAAGCAAGAAAAAGGAAAGAAATAACAGAGATAAGAATGGAAATCAATAAAATTGAATGTAGAAAAACAATATAGAAAAATCAATGAGACAATGAGCTGACTCTTGGAAAGTATCAAAAAAAGAATCAAACCTCTAGCAAGACTGAAGAGGTAAAATGAGGGAAGATACAAATTAACAATATGATAAATGAAATAGAGACTATCACAATAGATCCTGCAGACACCAAAAGGAAAATAAGGGACTATGGCAAACAGTTCTGTATATATAAACTCCTGGAAAAACCCAGGCTACCATAGTATGGTCTGAATGTTCGTGTTCCCCCCAATTTCATATGTTAAAACCTAACCTTAATACTTTAAAGGTATTAAGAGGTGGGACCTTTGGGGGATGTAATTAGGTCATAAGGAAAAAGCCCTTATAAATGGGGTTAGTGCACTTAAGAATAGGAAGGGCTCTTGTTTGCTCCTTATACTATGTGAAGACACCATCTATAGGGAACGAGCCCTCACCATGCAGTGAATCTATTGGCACCTCAATTTTGGACTTTGGAGCCTCCAGAACTGTGAGAAATAAATTTCTGTTGTTTACAGTATCTTGTTATAGTATCTCAAACACACTGGGACTGAAATCGGTATTGAGAAGTGGGGTGCTGCTATAAAAAATTCCTAAAAATCTGGAAGCAGCTTCAGTACTGGGTAATGGACAGAGGCTGGAAGAGTTTGGAGGTGCAGGATAGATGAAGCCTGCATTGCCATGAATGGAGTATTAAGGGTAAATCCGGTGAGGGTTCAGAAGAAGAGAGCTGTAGAGAAAGCCTCGATCTTCTTAGAGATCACCAAGTGGTCATAAACAGGATGTTGATAGAACCACGAAGAGTAAAGGCCATTCTTGTGAGATGTCAGATGAAAATGAGGAAACATTGCAAACTTAGAACAAGGACAATTTCTTTTTATAAAGTGGCAAAAACTTGGTGCATTGGATTCATGCCCTAGTGCTTTGTGGAAAGTGGAACTTGTGAACAATGAAATAGTATATTGGGTGGAAGAAATATTGAAGCAAAGTGTTGAGAGTATGGCATGGGTTTTCTTGAGTGCTTATAGTAAAATGTGAAAGAAATGATTTAAAGATGGAATTTATAATCAAAACGGTGGCAGAATTTAAAGATTTGGAAAATTCCTAGCCTGGTCATGTTGCAAAGAAAGAAAAATTCGTGTTCAGAAGTGAACACCAAAGATGTGGCCAAGTGACCATTTGATAAGGAAATCAGTGTGGATAAAAAGAAGCCAGAAGCTATTCATCAGGACAATGGAAGAATGGAACACAAAGATATATCAGAGTCTAAGAAGAAAACCAAAATGAAAACCAAAAATACCTACAAACTAATAAGTGAATTTAGCAAGGTCACAGGAATATAAGATAAATATACAAATGTCAATTGAATTTCAGCGTACTGATAATGAACATGTAGACACTGAAAGTAAAATTACAACATACTGTGGGAAGGGACAGCGGCCTTGTGGGGCTACTGCAGCACTAGAGTGTCAGTTGCTGGTCCCAGGACATTTCGGTTCTGCTCTGCAAGGATACATAATAACTGATTGGTGTGTTTATTTAATATAAGAAAACAAAAACTGAACAGCCAGAGGAAACCTTCCCCAACACTGAAACCTATGGTGAATTTGGCAAACACCCTGCAGAATAGATGAACTATCTGTACATAGTTATTACAAACATTCTAAGAACCAACGATCTCGGAACACTGATGAGCAAGAATGCTAGAGCAGTGATTGGAGGTGGAGGGAAGGAGGCAAGAATATTAAGGCTCTTTATACAGACTATGATTGCTAGTGCTTCAGTCCCAGACAGCAGCAACCCTGAATGCATACTGAGTATCAGAGCTGATACTGAAACAACTGGAGAAATTCTGAGGAAAACCATCCCTACTACAGAAGATGGCCTGCAATTGCCATCAGCCTGCAGCCAGCCAGATCCCACTGGAATTCAATGCAGTGGAATGTTTAAATTACCAGCCCTATAAAGGACGTGACTTTGACTGCAAGTTGAGACAGTAATTCATCAGAATCTGGCAGGAGGAATTATTAGTGTCTAAAGTGCTAAAATCAAAGAACTTCAAGAGAACATTTAGACAACAATCAAGCTTTTCCAGGAATGCTATCCTCAGTTCACTAAAAGTCATTCTTACTGGAGAAAAGCCTGATAGGATTATAGAGTATATAAAGATCATTGTTGATCTTATATTTGTGTCTCCCAGTAAAGAATGTGCACAGCCTTATGATCCCAATCTTTACAATGAAACATGTGATTATGGTGGTTTCACAATGATATTTGATGACCATCAAGGATGGTCCGTGGGATTTCTGATGCAGGGAAGAGGTGGTTTTGACAGAATGCCTCCTGGTCAGGGTGGGCATTCCATAACTCCATCTAGAAGAGATTATGATGATATGAAGCTTTGTTGAGGATTGCCTCCTCCTCCTCCTACCTGATGAAGTAGCAAAGCTTGGAATCTTCCTCTTCCTTCACCACCACCACTCAGAGGAGGAGATCTAATGACCTATGACTGAAGAGGAAGATCTAGAGACCATTACAATGGAATGGTTAGTTTCAGTGTTGCTGAAACTTGGGATTCTTCAACAGATACATGGAGCCTATCAGAATGGCAGCTGGGGTATGAACCACAGGATGGCTCCATATAAGATTATTCCTATGCAGAGGTCATGGCTTACATGGTGAACTTTGTGGACCTATTATTACTACACAAGTAACTATTCCCAAAGATTTGGTTAGAACTTTATTGGCAAAGGTGGACAGCAGATTAAACAAATCCGTTATGAGTCAAGAGATTTGCTCAAAATTGATGAAGATCGGATTATTACCATTACAGGAACACAGGACTAGATACAGACTGCATGGTATTTGCTGCAGAACAGTGTGAAGCAGTATACAGATGCTGAAGAATTCTAATGCAAGATATTTTTTCTTTTTTATAATGTGAAGCAGCATTCTGGAAAGTTTTCAATGAGTGAAGAACTGAAGGAGTCCTGCATCTTTTCTTTTTAATCTGCATCTGTTTAAAAAGTCAAGATTCTTCTGCTTCATAGGTGTTCTGTATTTGAGGTGTAATGAAATCTTTGCCATTCACCAGACGTAATATTTTAGTTCCTTAAAAACAGCGTTGGGGGAAAGGGCATGAAAAAACTAACACTGAAATTTTGAAACAACAGCAGAAGGAGGGAATAAATATTTGCAATTCACGTATTATACAAAAAATGAGTATCTAAAATAAATAATGAACTCTCACAACTCTACAGCAAAATAACAAATAATCCAATCAGCAAATAGGTAAAAAAAAAAGAAGAGACATTTAACCAAAGACATACAGATGGCAAATAAGCACAAAAAAGTTTGTTCAACATCATTGGCCATTAGGGAAATGCAAACACAGTTGCCCTTTCTCAGTTTATCCATTCCTCCTGTTTCCATAGGTATGCACTTGCATCATTTTAAGAATATTAGTTATCTAAAATCAATCTGCAAATAATTCAATACCAGGAAAGAAAATTATGCAGGTTTCTGTACATTGAATCCCATAATAAATGAAGACAAACAATATTTTAATAATAATAAGGTCTTAAAATTATGCCCCATTCTTTTAAAAAAAATTTCTTCCTTGCATCTACTTGAAATTTATGAAAAAAAGGAATTAACATCACAGACTTTAGACATAGGTTTGTCTTCATTTATTATGTAAAATCAACAAAAAGAGAGACCTCTTAAGTAATCAAATCAAAATTCTTCCTTCAAAGTGGTATCCTTTCCAAGTCAGTAGTTTATAAAGATTCTTTGCATAAAAAGTATTCAGAAATAAAATCAATTATTTTCTCTTACATTTATATATATATTAATACATATGTTTTAGAGATATTAATATCATATAAGTCTGACAGTCCAGATTAACACTAACCATTTATTGGGTTTGCATTAAACTCAATACTCACCTAAAATTATAGAATAAAAATCTGTAAAAAACAAAATCAAAGCTATAAGAAATATATTAGTCATAATAGTGATAGTAAGTTGGTAGCAGTGATCTCCCAGAGTTTTATTTTTGTGTGTGTAAGCTTAAGCATATGCCATTTATATTCACAAACTATTTCGTTTTGTGGGAATTAATTTGGGTTTGATAGTATTTTAAAAATACTTGGTGATATTTGGGTTTGTATTTCTCTACCATTGCTCTTATTTTATAAAATTATGGAAGACTCTGGAAAAGTGAGTCTTTTTCCAGACTAGCAGATTCCTACTTTTTTTTCCCATCCAGTCTTTTTTTAAAAAAAACAACCCCCCGCCACAAAATAGCTTTATTGAGATATAATTTATATTACACAAAGTTTGCTGATTTGATATATAAATCAATATTTTTTAGTATATTTACAGAGTTGTGCAACTATCACCAAAATCTAATTTTAGAACATTTTTATCATTCCCCAAAGAAACTCTGTACCCAATATCAGTCATTGCCCTTTCCCCCTTCACTCTTCTACAGTGCAAGGCAATCACTAACCTATTGTAACTCTATATAGATTTGGCTATACTGGACAATTCATATAAATGGACTTATTCAATATGAAATGTTTGTGACTGGCTTTTCACTTGTATAACATTTTTGAGGTTTATTCATGTTGTTGTATGTATCAGTATTTTGTTCTTATTTATTCCCAAATAATATTCCATTGTATAGATATACCATATTTTCTTTATTCATCAGTGGATGGATATTTGGGTTTTTTGTACATTTGGTTATTATGAATGATGTGGCTATGAGCATTTATGTACAAATTTTTGTGTGTTACATACATTTTTATTTTTCTTACACATTTTCCTAGGAATACAGGGTGTCCCAAAAGTCTCCATACAAAGGAAACATTTTGTAAAATTTTGTAATGAGTATTTTGTAAATAAAGGTACATGTAGCTGCAATTTCCCATTTTTCCTATGTATGGTTACTTTTGAGACACCCTGCTGAATCATATGTTTAACTTACCAAAAAACTCAAATGGTTTTCCAAAGTGGTTTTACCATTTTAATTTCCACTAACAATGTATGAGAGTTATTAATACAACTTCTCCACATCCTTGTCAATACTTTTATTGTGTGTCTTTTTCGTTCCAGCCATCCTTGTGGATGTGAAGTAGTATCTTACTGTGTTTTAATTTGCATTTATCTCATGAAAATAGTTGTTGAGTATTGGCATAAGGTTATTATTTGTGTACCTTCTTTGGAGAAATATCTATTCAAATCCTTTGTCTATTTTTGAACTGGGTTATTTGTATTTTTGCTATTTAACTTCAGAGTTCTTTATATATCCTGGCTAAAAATATCTTAGCAAATATATTTAATATAATTTGCAAATATTCTCTCTCACTTTGTGGGTTCCTTACAACACAACATTTTTAAATTTGTTAATCTCCAACTTATCTGTGTTTTCCTTTGTTGCTGTGCTTTTGGTGTTGTAACTAAGAAATCATTGTCTAACCTTGAATCACAAAGATTGACTCCTACATTTTCTTCTAAAGATTGTATAATTTTAGTTCTTATATTTAGGTGTATGATTAATTTTGTGTATGGCATAAGGAAGGGGTCTAACTTTGTTCTTTTGCATGTGGACATTCAAGTGGCTCATTTGTTGAAAAGACTATTCTTTCTGCCATTGAATTATCTGGGCACCCTTCTCAAAAATTAATTGAATATGAGGATTTATTTTTGGACTCTCAATTCTATTCCATTGATCTACATTTCTATCCTTATGCCTGCTACATTGTCCTGAGCATCTTTCAACTTTTAATAACCATTTTTCTTGCAAGAGAAATGTGTGAGTATATGTGAGCAAGAAAGAAAATGAGAGAGACTTTATTAAAGTCTTTAAGAGGAGCAAGAAGACCTTTGTTCCTCATGAGGAAGAGAATTTCTCCAGATGCTCATGTCTGTCAAGAACATTTCGAAAACTGTATCTACCATGCCCTTTTCTGGGGGCTGGGGTGAGGGTAAACAGTGTACATTAGCTTAACAAAACGTTCTGAGAATTGTTTGGCTTCATTTAGCCAGAGTTTTCTAAATTTATTTGGCCAAGAAAACCTTTGCTTTATTTTTTTACATGTAACATGTATTAATATCCCATAGAATAAGCTTGGTGAAATCTGATACAACCCATGTAGAGTAAGGATATAGCAAAATTGAAGGCAGAATGAAGGCATCTAGCTTGGAAAGGTTCAAATTCCTGGGACTGGAACATGATGGGTTATTTTATGGTGCAGTCTGGGAAGTGAGCATTGAATAAATGATTCTTGCATGAAGGATTTTTAGGTAGCAGGCATCCTGGGAATTGTTCTCTCTCTCCATTACATGTCTGACTCTTTATTTTTATTTTCTTCTATTTTTAATCTTCCAAGCTCTTCCAGAAAACTTTACTAATTCTATGTTACTAGCGATGTGTTTTTCCAAGTGCCTACTATGTAGTAGGTATGATGCTATATATATTTTACTGTGAAAAGTAACCCACTAATGTAGGTGTTATCTCTATTTTACAAATGAGGAAATGGAAACTCCAAGTAAATTGAACCAAGTTGCACAGTTAGAAATTGTTGGAGCTAGTCTTTGCAGATTCCAAAGTTTATATTAACAATAACAACAAGAAAAAGGAATTAGTTTGTTTGGGCAATAGAAGAACAAATGATTTTCTATCATTGCAGAGCACTCAGGAAACTCTCCTTGAACTAAGAAGCAAAGAACAGTAAGAGCATCACTGCTCTCACCACTATGGGAGTTTAAGAATGACTTGATTCCAGGGACATCACTCATTTGCTACACTGTATCCACAGCTGCTACCAATATAGAGAGCCACCACTCTCCTCTTGCCCACTGTCCACTTCCTGCAGTAACTTTCTCTAAAACCTGTGATCACTGCCTCAAGAATATCTTCCCTGACCTTTGAGTACCTCGTACCTTCCGTTGACCTTATCATGGTTGTAACTTGATTATTAATTACAACCTGTATCTCACCAACTACAATGCCTCCTTTTTGGTGTCACTGTTCACTCCTATGTCCTCAGCACCTAGGCTACTACTAAGAGAAGTTGAGGTAATTTTTGTTGGATGAATAGAGGAATACATTTAAATTATATTATCTGCTCAAATATAGAGTTTTA
This sequence comes from Cheirogaleus medius, assembly GCA_008086735.1. Classification (NCBI taxonomy): domain Eukaryota; kingdom Metazoa; phylum Chordata; class Mammalia; order Primates; family Cheirogaleidae; genus Cheirogaleus; species Cheirogaleus medius. The sequence continues at coordinate 14,972,381 of VBSM01001044.1, read as the reverse complement.
TTTACAGCCTTTTTTATTTACTATATTCTCAGTGGAAGGTGCACATGATGCTAAAAGGCAAATAATTATTTGAGCTTATTTATATTTTTATCAAACTCAATTGTAGATATATATCTTTCCCATCTCTTTCTGCTTCCCTTTTTCTTTCTTTTCCTATTTTTATCTCCCTTTTTCTCTCTTTCTCTACATTTCTCTGCCTACTATTACTCCTTGTAATTCAGCTGTATTATTGAAAACTTGAATGCTAGCTGGGCAAAGGGAAAAAGAGAATGCCAATTTAATCCCCAAAGTAGATTAATCCATTCTGTAAATAGTTGAGCCATAAATGCTTATGTTCAAAATTCAGAGCTCAGCGAAAATTTTCTCTGGTCTAAACAGCCATAATAAAGAAAATATTTTGTGTAATTGTCTATATAACACAGGGAAATGTCTCTTCTGGTCTCTACCTCTGCCCTTCACTCCTTCAAGTCTCCTGCTTGAGGCAGGAGAAGAGTAAAGACAAATAGAAGCAATAGAATCTGATGTCATGTCATCGTTGTGCATAAAAGTCTGCCTGAGTATAAACTACAAGTTTTATTGTTCACAAAGGCTCAACCATAGTTTTGGAGTTGAGTTCTGTACACTTGAACATGCTGTATATGGATGAGTATGACTTCTTTTCTAGACCAGCTCAACATCATTTAATGTGAACCTTAAATCAAGTCTGTGGTACAGGTTGGTTATTTGCAGTATATTACAGACCTGCATTGATTAATTTCATATCTGGGGCTCAGAGTCGATGAGTTCAATCTTACAAACACTGTATAACATGACTACTGCAGCCAGACTTAAAACATGCAATCTTCTTTTCAATTCTAATTTTAATATTTTGTAATAGGCTATATGCATCTCATTTGTATTTATAAATGAGATCCGTGTGAGTTGGAAATAAAACTGAAGCACATGTTAATCATATATGCAGGACTCCAGTATTGGGTATAAATACATGCCCACCTATGTCTGTAAGCCAAAAAGAAAAAAAAAATGCAAGGAAACGAGGGGCCAGAGGTTCAGGCAACTCTCCTTTCCCACAGCTTGGACTGAGACTAAATACAGTTAGGATAATTTACAGTAGGTGGCTTCTAAAAATTTAAATCACATAAGCAAGTTTTAACATTAGTAAATAAATTATTTCTAACCTAGGGACAGGTGTATTTTTATTTAAAAAAAAGAAAGACTGCAAATTGTTTCTACTTAACAGGCAAATATATACTCCCTTTTCGGGCTCCTAGGTCACAAAAGGTGGTTATCCTGTCACTATGGCTGATTTCTGAAAAGTGTGACATGCATTTAGTTGTCAGTTCCTATCAGCAGCATTCAGGAATCAACATTACATCAGCAGCAAGACACACCATTTTATGCTCTTTTTGAAGATAATTAGAGTTCCCTTTTGTTGCAAATAAGATGTAAAACAGCTATAACTGCTGGAGAACGTGATTAAAGTAACCTCTATAGAACCCCATTATTCTAGACAGATTCCTTCAGATGCATAATTTTCCCATTTTAAAAAAACATAATGCATGCATATAAAATTCAAATTGTCGAGACACCTCTAACAAAAATTAGTACTCTATTAAGGCATTCTTAGTAGCTGGTTAACATGTAAAACTCTTTAAGAGTATTTTAACATAATCATGAAATAATAATATGTGTCACAAAAGGTAAACATTTTACAGTGAGAGGATTCTTCAGACAAGATCCATGTATTTAACTTTTTTTTACTTACAAAACTTTTGACAGATAATGTGTGAGAACTTGTATCCTAAACATTCCAAACCTATCGAAATATGCATACAGACCTTCATCGTCTTGTGCTTCAACTCTAACATAGGTGGTTGTAAACACACACACATACACACATATGCACAAGTACATGCATGCACACAAACGTGTACACACACATACTCCTTATTTGTTTAGACACATGTCATTTCTTTGAGGCACTAATCTATATATCATTTTTAGCAGGTACTCAATGAAAGCCAGATATATTTATTTCAAATAAAATAGCAGATGTGCACCAATATCACGTGTTATCACAAGGTTTTCTTTTTTAATAATTGGTTTTAAAATATTTAATGTTTCAAACACTGTAGTAAAACATGCCTTTAAAACAAATTTTCCCAATAATCCTCATCTTTCCTTGCAGGTCTTACCCTCTTCCAATACAACCTAGGACAGGCACAGCTACCTAAGAGTGCTGCAAAATAACTCAGTACCTACTTATCTATGGGTATTCCAGCTATTTAACAAAGTATAAATGCTGTTTGGAAAGGACACATAAAGTGGCGATTAGTAAATTCCACCGAGATTGCCCATACGCTTACCATAACTTTTCCAGAATGGTTATAATTATAAAATCAAATTCTTGGTTGACTCTGCTGGGAACCTCAACATCGAACGAAAATGTTATTAAAGAAGCTTACAAATGAATAATCATTCTCAACAACTCACAGCAGCTTTCACAGCATGAAAGTGGGAAAAATGGAGAAAGTTTTAAGGTGGGGGACTGATTAGGATGACAACAATCTCTGTCAAGAGAAAGTATTGTATAAGGCTTTTCAGGAGAAAAAATTTTCACCTGAAACGAGACAGCATTATGAACACTGAAGAACTGCGGTTTGCAGGACACTGATCTTATTAAGAACTAATGCTAATTTGCACACTGTCTCCTGCTGAACTGGAAGCAAGTTTACCACTGGGTTTGTTAATTTACCCAGGACACCATTATCTTTGGTTGGACTTAATGTATCAGAGTAGAGGTCATTAACTGCTGGGCTCATGATTATCCAGCATGAATTACCGACAGGATAACCAAAATAGATTTGTACTTCTATTTCATTTCTCTGGATGCATTTTTTTTTCTTCAGATGTTATTTAATTTCTATAACTAATTATTATATTATGTATACATGTATATTCACATGCTTTTGGTGGAGAACAGAGTACAAGCACCAATGTTCACAATGGAGATTGCAATTTTGACTTGCTTTCTAGCATTTCAAAATAGTAATAAAATTACTATACAAAGGATCCAGGTTTCTCTTGCTGAGGTTGCAAATAAAGAAAAATATGGTCATGTAGGAATTTTTAATCACAATAAAAAATATAATTACCATGGGAGCTTTCCATTGTCCATTAGAATTTACATTGACTTGGACTGTCAAATATTCACAGTGAAGTCGCCCTGAATCTGCTCTCTCTGCTTTTGCAGACATTTTATTTCAAACATCTATCAATCATGATTTTAAACTTATGTTCTATCCCAAACAAACATTCTGTTGGGAAAAAAAAAAAAGAAATGCTATAAAATCCCACTGGTACATTTATTTTAACTTACAGTTCAATAAAATCACTATGAACATTTATAAAGAGAAATTCTGGAATTAAAAGTTAAATAGGAAAGTGCATTCTTAAAAATATTTGTGGTTTCTGGTTAAATAAACACATTTTCATAAAGCTGCATGTTCAATCTATTTTATATAAATGGAACAAATCAAGCAAAAATTCATTTACAATTTTTATGGGTACAAGCCCATTGCTAATAGCAGGGAACACTTTTGTGTCTCTGCATGATATCTGTAGAAAGAGGTGAATTTTCATTTATTTAATGCAAATATTCATACAAGGTAAACTCTTCAGGCATATATGGAGCATGCTTCATGGCAGCTTTGTGGCAATAGGAAAATAACATGACATAATTGTACAATAAATGGAGTGCTGCCACCTCCAAATTACCTGCAGCACAGTGTCGTGAATAAAGAGGAGAATATAGGAAGTCTGCGGTGTTTTTTGCTAGTTTCTAAGCTACTCTGCTTATAAATGATTTAATTCTGATTTTATATAGCTGGACATTTATGACAATCTCATCTTTAGAACTGCAAAATTATTAAGATTTTTTTTTAAAGCTTTGAATAATGAAAAGTGCATTGTTAGTGGATGTGCCAAAGCTTTCAACTATACAATACACATTTAGCTAACAAAGTAAGAAGGTAAGCAGGGTAAAGATGTTAGTTTCAGACTTACAGCATATTAAGAGTTGAGCTTTTATATCTGTTACCTGAGGAGGCATTGTCCTGGCTCATACCTTAATAACATCATTTTCTGGGTAATTTTGAATACCAACCTTTAAAGCAGATTTTATATTTTCCTTTGAAAACTGTTGTTGACACAATGACCCAGAAATCACTCAACATTTAACACCATGTCACTTGGTTTTAAAATACCTTTTGATGACGAGGTTTTCAGCATAACAGAGTTTTCTCTGTCACAGGAGAGGATATTAAGCAGTTATAATAATTGAGTATATATGAATATTTATTGTAAAATAATGTTTTCAAGTTTGTGGACTGATATTTGCTTTTGTTTTATTCTGGGGCTTGTTCTATTTAAACATATCTACAACTGAGAGTGATGGTCCCAAGACTAAATAGGCTTTTATTCCCTTTCAACCCCATCTTTTGAGAATTTCTAACAAATTCAACTTGGGGCTTTTAGTGGATAGGATCCATTCTGAATTTAGGCAGTATCACATTTAGAATAATGCCAAAGGACAGTGGCCCAGCCACAATTAAGCCAACTTCTAAAAGACACTTCTGGATAGGCTCAAGGAAAACAAAGTTAGAAATTCTTCATTTACAAATGCTATCTCTGTTACACTAACTAGCATGAGAAGTTAGTTAGCAATGAGAAGCAGCAGATTTTAGACCATTCTCCTAAATTGGAGGTATTATTGGAGGTATAATTGGAGGTATTATTACTACTATTTTAATATAATTTATATAATCCATTGGTTCAAAAATATTATTAAAATGAATTAATTCATTGTTCCTTATCATACTATTCTAAAATGTAAGTCTAATGCTCTTGAAAATCAAATCTCAATTGAGTATTTTAATTAAAAATTGTTATTTTATATACATGTTGGTAGGTCTATAATTGATTAAATTAAATCCTGGTGGGATGAAATTTCAGCAATGGATCCATTATTTCTCTCTCTCTCTCTCTCTCTCTCTCTCTCTCACTCACTCTTTCTCTCTCTACATACAACTTCACTATTGAGTGCCTTAGGTCAGATGTTCAAATGCTAATCATTTTTTGACTGGAAAATAGTCGTCACTCTCCCTTAGCTTAAATCTTTAGTTCCTCTAATCTACATTCTAATCGGATGCCAGAGTAATTATTTTAAAACACAAATTTGATCTTTGCTCTGGTTTTAAAAGCTCCAGCAGCTCTTCACAGCTTTCAGGATAAAGTGAAACTTCAGAGTTCAGAACATATACTCATCACCATGTGGCCATTGCCAACCTTATTAACCTCCTGTTTTGTTACTCTAAGTAGTTCCCTGAAACAGAACACTATTTCATATTCCCACTTTTCACCAGTAGCGCTCCCCCTACATTATTCATCTGGCAAACTCTTACTTGTCCTCAAAACTTCAATTATATTGCTACCATCTGTTTAAGTCTTTCTCTCCTCACTAAACATAAGCCCCTTAAGGTCCGTGATCTTGAATTATATGCCTAGCATAGGTCCAAGAACATAGTACATGCTAAATATTTATTTGTTGAATAAATAAATGAATGATTTATATGCAAATACTCTCTATTTCCTTAGGAATAGAATACCAAATATAATAGGAGCCCTTTTAGCTTATAATATTGAAATTAGTGATTCTGTGGTTAAAGAACAATGTCAATTCAACTGGAGTCTCACAAATCAAAATACAGTCTCCATCATTGCCAGTTTGAACTGAATTAAGAACTTAATGACAATTGTGAATTAATCTCGGGGAAGAATCTACGTTGATAAATGAATTTTTTCCTCAATTCTTTACAGTTGCTTTGCCCTCACATATTTTGGTAGTAATATTTTAGTGACTTGGTTTATTGAGTCTTCAAAGTATTCAACTTAGAAACAACAGCTCTCCTCTCCTAGTCTTACTACAACAGTTTACATAATATTTAATTAAATTATGTAATTATAAGAACAAGCAAAACTGACATAATCAGATTTGGGAGCAAACACAACTGGCTCTTGCAAACACACAACTCAACCTGTGGGAAAAAGGTGTGTCAACATTCTTGCCACAAGAGTGTGTACGCACACAATATCAGCCAGTGAGTTTTGCCAAAGATGTGGAGAGAATCAGTTATACCAGAGGTGGATAGGTTGAATTAGGATAAGAGACATTCTTCTACAATAGAATTTTTGTTGCTTATTTTAAGATACTGCAGTGTTTTGAAGTCAGTATTCTAAACATTAATTCTCAGTGTGCAGAAGCACAGTTCCAGATATGACAAGCGCAAGAGATTGAGCTGAATTGGTTTTGACTCCCTGGACAACCATGTTTTTTAATATTTGATATGTACTAATTCTTTCCTCCAAATAGCATAATATGAAAAAAATAGAGAACTTAAACTCTGGCAGGGGTTTTTTGTTTTTTTTTAAAAATATATATTTTCTCTTTATCTCCTTTAACTTAGATAGAATATAAGGATAAAGATTAATATTCAAGAATTCATTCAGAAACAACCTCCCAGAGGAGGACTAGATTGAAGGACTGATTGGTGGTGGGGATGGGGGGACTCAGCGTTCTCTCCAACACAGGAAACAGTTACAAGGAGTGGATATGTGGAAGCCAGATGTTTCTGGTAATTTCAACAATATCGTAAGTAAGCAACTCCCTAAGGAATCTATACAGATTGATTTTTTTAAAAAATTGGTGGACTCCTTTTGAGGTAATAAGTCTTTCTCTTATTGTTGTCACTCAATCTCAAATTAGTGGAATCTTGGACATTTTCTTCTTTTACTGACGAGCATTCTCCACCCATAAGTAGCAGCTCTCGCGAACATACCTACTTCAGAGATTCATAACAGAGTTTAGTTTTTATTTTTTTGGAACACATATACATGTGCATAATAGCATATATGAATATATATGTATATAATTTATATAAAGTACATCTTAATGTATTACTTCCACTCTAATATCTTTTATCTCAGAAAGTAAAATTGTCCTGAGGGGCAACAACATACTAGACGCCATCAATAATCTCAAATTAGTTGGCGTTCCTGGATTAGCTCACCAATATCATCAAAGAAATTTATTCTGTTACTCTCTGCTTTGGAATTTTTCACCCATCCCCGAATACCCTCTTTTTCTGTGATCCATATAACTACTAAATTGGGAATTACTTCCTTCTTGAAACAAATGTCTTCAAACTTTCCTTTTGCCTTTGTCACTCTCTGATGGAAATTGCTGCCCTGCTCATATAAGAAGTGTCTTGCTTACAGATCAAACTACATTTATAGAGGTTGCAAAGAATGGCTCTAAGTGTATTCCTGTATTGCATGTATAGAATTGTGGCAAGGTAAATCTATTTTTAGATAGTACCTGGCATTTTCAGTACAATTTCCTCAAACCTCAGTGAGTAGTGGAGTCTGGAGGAAAAACACTCCTCGTTGACATCCTAGTTATTGGTGTTCAGCAAGTATTGCACCCACAGTGTGTTAATGGACTGTGGGCTCTGATAGAAGCAAACGCCTCCCACCACTTTCCTCTTTTCTCTGCTCAAAGATTTTTGTTTCATCAGACCCCACTTTTGACTCAAAGGCTTAGTTAGGTATGTGACCCCTCACTGTTTCCTCTCTTAACCATCGTGTTATGTACTCCATCTTGCAGTGGGAAACACCTGGCAGACATTAGCATGGCTGTTAACAATAGAGAAGCAGGCCAAGGGCCAATTCCAGATGAGGTCAGAAACAAGAGTTTGGAGGAAAGAGGACTGTATAGAGGATAAGAGAAGAGATGGGAGGAAGGAAAGGAAACATCCCAACAGGAGTGCTCTCTGCCCTCTCCCCTCCTCCACATCTCTACCTCTTTCCCGTCTGCTTTAGGCCAGATTCTACTTTCATCTCACCTCTTCCCACTTCCCACACTCTCCACCTCCACACAGCAGGGCTTCCAGAGAAGATTTGGAGTCATGGCCTCACCAGCCTGCTTGCTTCAAGGGCCGGCACTTGGCATGAGACAGAGCAGTGACCACAACCACTAAGATGCAGGACCAAACACTCCATGCATTCCTGGAAATTCACCTCCCCTTCAATTACCCACCACAGAAGCAGCTGCACTGAGGAAAGAAAGCAAGAGAAGCACGATCCCAGGCAGACACGGGCCTCAAAGTGCAGGCCAGGAAACCATCACAGGAAGCTAAAATAGACCTTCCCCTACCACAGACACCAGGATGCATTTGCCACACATGACAGCACCCAGCAATGGTCTGATGGGCTTGGATTCCCAGCTCTGTGGTCATTGGCAAGGTGAAGAAGCGTCAGGCCAAATGCACAGGCAGTTGTATTGTAAAAGCTGCCAACCCACCCAGATTTGTCTGGCTTTGAGTCACTGACCTGATAAGAATTGGAAATGCTCACTTGACTTTCCTTACTTGCAAAGAAATGATGTACCCCAGATGTGTGAGCAAAGAATGACCAGGAAAAGGGGTGATTTTAAACTTAAACCAAAATAAAACATCATCCGGACAATGGAAGTTTAGAAAGGGGGGGGGAGGTATTCGGAAATGTGCACCAAATTGATCAGGCACAGTGGGAGTCTCAGCTCCCGCTCGGGATGAGATCTGACATTAGAAGAGACAGAAACCTGGTCACTGCTCATGGCGTACAAATGTCAGAACTCCAGCCAAGCAGCACACGTGTAGATTGCTGCACGTGTCAGAGAGGGCACCCTCTCCTGACCCTGCATCCACTACCTGCAGAGGAAGCCCAGCAGTATGGTGGGATGCTTGTCCAGGAGGGTTGCAAAGGATGGGAGGGGCTCGTTTGCAGTCAGGGGTTTGAGGGTGGGATAAACAAAAGGGAAGTTGCAAAAGCATTATCTCCAACACACACACACACACACACACACACACACACACCTCGATCTCCTATCTGATTTTTCTCCTGTTGAGCTATTCTCCACCTCCCCTTTCCCTCTCCTCACCTCTGCCATCCCTCACTGGAGAAATTCCAACTGTACGTAAACGAGAAGATATTAAACAAACGAATTGGCTCCAGACGCCGTCACTAAATCGGGTACCCACTTTTCTGACCCCATTCTGCATTTACGTAAGGAGGAGCGGGTTTAATTGCCCCAATCCCATGGTTATGTTGACATATTTCCAAATGATTACATAACTTCCCCACATCCTTCGCTGGGAAGGAGTGTTTATCAAAAGCGTGGAAGCTGACAGGATGGCATTATTAGTACGGCTCTGAGCCGATCGCGGGGCCGATTTGTTGAAGACGGTTTTAACTCTAGTCACTTACAGCCGGGATGCTTCCTGACACATTGCCCTCACGAAGGTAGACTACATAATAAAAAGGCATGCAAATAGAATGGTGGCGGGATTACCGAGAGGTGTGCTACGGTGGGGGTGGGGAGGTTTGGGGGACACATTCTGAAATTATTGTAGGGCTAACAATGAAAACATAACTTGGGGTTCACCTCCATTTGGGATTGTCTATTTATTTAAGATGTGTATGTGGAAATGGTGCACCAGGAGACTGAATTCCAAAGACATTTCCTCTGGAGGCAGGAAAAATAATTTCAGTATAATTCGAACAGCTGTGGGGAGGGAAAGGGAGAAGGAGGGTTTGTGTGATTGCCAATCCTGACAGTCATGGAGCTCGACGCTCTGTCAAATGAGCCCATATCCTTCATAAACACAGAGGCATGAAAGGGTTTGTACCTACGCAAGTTGTACCCTCCACCCTGCCTGACCGTTGAAGTAATATTGAATCAATGTAAATAGACATGGATAATCAGAAATGACTCTCAAAAAAGAGCACTAATAAAATATCTGATTTGTGCAGGTGAGACTAGACCACCTGTCTTATTTGACAGGTGAAGGATGGTCTTTTACTCTCACTGTTTTCTTAACTACTGATTTTGGCAAATCTGAAGAGTAGAGTGCGTGCCTGGGCTTCTTCCCAGCCGGCAACAATGATTGGACTGAAAAGTCAAGGGTGTGAGGCTAGGACTGTGGGTGGGAACGCATGTCCCGCAGTATTCTCCCCCAGGACCAGACCACCAAAGGTTGTACCTCGGTGGTAGGTCGCCTGGCTGGGGCAGAGGTGCCTGAAACAATCAAGAAAAGAGCTCCCTGCCACTCACTCTTGAGTAAAGAGAATGGAAATAGATTTGTCTGGATTTGCTACCATTATCTGGAGCTCACACAGCAGTGTTGGCATTTGGGCTGGCACTTCCCACCACAGAGTCCATGTCAGCTCCTCTGCAGGACTGCAACCGCCCCCATTTCCTGTTTACCTCTCTTCTGTGTCCTCGTTAGCACTGGAAACCTGAGCTGAAGTTCACTGCCCACTTTTCCCCTTACCTCCTCCTTGTTCTAGTCCATTCTACTTCTTCATAAGGAAAAGAAGCAAAAGAGAAAGATTTCCAGATTCTTTAAGATCATGCTTCTGAAAGCAAGGGTTAGGTCACCCTGGCACCTCCAGCCCCAGGAGCCAGAACAGCACTGGTGATCCCCAGGGCCACCTAAGGGACAGGCCAGGTTTGAGTGACAAGTGATCTGGTGTTATCTCCATAAATTTTCAGCATACCGTGCTAACTTCTTCTATTTTAGACTGTACTAAGACTCTTTCTAAAGAACTCAAAGCCCCCTTTTTCTAAAAAAAAAAAAAAAAAAAAAAATTAAGCTAATTTTTTAACTATCAATTTTAAATACTACACAATTGTCAAAAAACCTGGACAGGCAATTCATATAAAAAGAAGTCTAAATAGCTTATAAACATAGGAAAAGAAGCTAAGTTTTAATTATAATTAAAGATAAGCAAATTAAAAAGGTAACAAGATACTATTTCTCACATATTGGGATAGTAAACATATAAAACAAAATTAATAGTCCATACAGAGCTGGTATGAGTATGAGGAAACTGACACATGTAAAGTGGATGGGAGAACAAAAAAAAGTCATTAAAAGTCAATTTGGTAAAAAAAAATCAACATTTTAAGTGCATGTCCTCTTTTATTTAAAAAAGTTAATAAACTATATTTCTGGCACAGTTTTAAGTCATAGCAAAATTGAGTGGAAAGTACTGAGAGTTCCCATACATCCTCATTCCCACATACCTACATCCTCCCCCATTATCAATATCCTGTACCAGAGTGGTACATTTGTTACAATCAATGAATTTACATAGAAACAGCATTATCACCCCAAATCCATAGTCTCCATTAGGGTTAACCATTGGTGTTATACATTCTATAGGGTTGGATAAATGTATAATGGCAAGTATCTACCATTGTAGTATATCATATGCAAGAAAGTTTCACTGTCCTAAAAATCCTCTGTGTTCTGCCTAATTATCCTTCATTTTTCCCTAATCCTGACAACCACTGATCCTTTTACTATTTCTATATTTTTGTTTTATCCAGAATTTCATATAGTTGGAATCATATAGCATGTAGGCTTTTAAAATTGGCTATTTTCACTTAATAACATGCTTTTAGTGTTCTTCCATGTCTTTTTAATGGCTTGACAGCTCATTTCTTTTTAGTGCCAAATAATATTCCATTGCCTGAATGTACCACAATTTATTTATCCATGCACCTACTGAAGAACATCTTGGTTGCTTTTAAGTTTTGGCAATTATGAATAAAGCTGTGCTAAACATCTGTGTATAGGTTTTGGTGTGGACATAAGTTTTCAACTCCTTTGAGTAAATACCAAGGAGCATGATTGCTGGATCATATGATAAGAGTATGTTTTGTTTTGTAGGAAACTGCCAAACTGTCTTCCAAAGTGGCAGCTGTACACACCACTTTTATTCCCACGAGCAATGAATGAGAGTTCATGTTACTCTGCATCCTCACCAACATTTGGTGTTGTCAGTCTTTGGATTTTGGCCACTCTCACAGGTGTGTAGTGGTATCTCAGTGTTGTTTTAATTTGCAATTTCCTAATTACATATGATGTTCAACCAAATCACCTTTTACAAAAATTCATTAATCAAATAATGCCTCTGAATGAAAAATTAACTCTGGAAATATGACAGGCTGAAAACAAAATGGGTACATTGTGAAATAATCTTCCTCCCATCAGGAATAAATGTTCTTTTAAAACAGTTCAGAGAACATGACACACATATTCTGTGTAAATTTTGTTCAATACCACCCAGTTCAGTATTTTTCTAACATTTTTGACTATCATGTGCAGCAAGAAAAGCATTTTACTTTTGGGGCGTACACACACACACACACACACAAACACACACTCATGAATCTAAACACACATAAAACAAAAGCTTCAAAAATTGAAATTTACCATTCCCACATTTGCTGCACTCAGTTCTACATTTTAGCCATAACCTAATATATTCTTATTTATTCTATCTTATTTTTTAATTGTTTGCTACCATCTAACTCAATTTCATGACTCATTAATGATTCACTCAAATTTTAAAATAATCAAATCAAGAGAACCATATTTTATAAATGTATAAAATAATTAATAGGAAACTTATGTTTAATATTAATTATAAGTCATTACCAAAGTGCTCAAGCCTAAACTTTTGAACTATTCTTAATCAAAATTTCCCATTTGAACAATTAAGACAAAGTCAATCTCAGGCTCTGATTAATTTTGAAGTATTTAATTTTTATTTTAAAAGGTGACTGAGCTGTCCTCCTATAATCTTCTGTATCCATATTTCCACCAGACTTAAAAACAAAAATCTACCCTCAACTACTTTATCATATTAAATATTACCATAGTCATATTTGAAATTTCAAAGTCTCTAAAATCAAGGTCTGGTCTGAGATTTTCTGCTTTTACTTTTTTTTTTTAATTGAGACAGAGTCTCGATTTCTCATCCAGGCTGGAGTGCAGTGGCATCATCATAGCTTACCTCAACCTCAAATTCCTGGGCTCAAGCGATCCTCCTGCCTCAGTCTCCCAAGTAGCTGGGACTACAGGAGTGCACTGCCACCCTGGCTAATTTTTCTATTTTTAGTAGAGATGGGGTCTCGATCTTGCTCAGGCTGGTTTTGAACTCCTGACCTCAAGCAATCCTCCCACCTAGACCTCCTGGACTGCTAGGATTATAGGCATGAGCCACCACCGTGCCCAGCCTTTACTGACTTTTATCTTCTAGAAATGAACATGTACTTTCTTCTTTCTTTCTACCCCAGTCTTTTTAAAATTACTCCTTTCTTTCTTTTCCTTCCCACTTGCCCCTTATTTCTTTCCTGCCTTTCTCTACTTTCCCTCATCCCTCTTTCTTTTTTCCGTTTTGTCTTTCTTTTCTCTGTTTCTCTATGTCTGTTCCTCTAATTTACTCCCTTTTCCTGTCTTTTTCTCTCTCCTCGTGTCCATCCCTCCCCTACAATGCCAATAGCCATTTTTCTTTCAATTCACTCCTAAAATTTTCATTCTTCTCTTTTAAGCATCTGTTTGTCACTCAAGGCTGTTTTCCAACTTACTTTTCCATACCAATGATTGTTAAGTGAAAAGTTATTCCCCCTTGATTCCTTGGAAAGAAAGACAAAAATCTGTCTCACTTAAAGTCTGTGTGTGTGTGTTTGTGTAAAACCCGAATTCCCAGAATGTGAGAGAATGCTTCCATCTCAATTCCTGAAATTGGTTCTGAAAGAGAGAAGGAGGAACCAGCACGGGAGGAAAGGGAAACACCCCAAAGTCCCCAGTTGTAAAGAGAAAGGGAAATGGAAACGTCACTCCATCCGGGTCCATCTCTGGTTGAGGAGTCATAGATTCCTTTTATGAGGCTCAGCAGCCTTATCTGAAAACAAAAACAAAACTAATAGCAAAGAATAGAGAGATAATTATGAGTTAACTACATTTTATTACAATGTGCCTTCACAAGTGCCTTTGTCGTGTCTCCCTGGAAAAAACTTTGTAGTCCATCATAAGCCATGGATCCTGGCTTCCTAGAACGTAAAGAGGAAATATATTCAAGAGAGATAATTACTTTCTACTTCAAGTAAAATCTGTGTGTACTTTGTGAGGTAGAGGAGACAGTATCTGGTTTCAGGTGATACCCCCCCCGCCCCCGTCCACCACCACTTGGATTAAGTCATTTAACCTTCCTCCTCTGTAAATTCTGTAAATACCACGTCAACTAACTAGCACTTGGGGAGGTTGAAGGGTTAAGTAAGATAACAATCGTGAAATGCTTTGAAAAATCTAGCACAGCTTTATAAATACACAATTTTTATAAACCCAATGAAAATACCTATTTTGGAAATATAATCATATTCTACCTCCAAAGTTTGTTACCCAGCAACAAATTGGGTATGTAAAAACTTAACAACTTGAAATATTTCTCATGCAGGATCAAAAGCCCCAAGTTTTCTGCCCACCACCTGTACCCTATAACACCCACAAAAGAAATCACTTAGAAAGGAAGGGAAAATATTATCATTTTAAATTAATTTAGCACCATGAAGGTGCTAAGTGCTGTTCGGAATAATATATTCAAAATAACACATGGAAATAATAAAATCCTCTCTTGCTTATTCCTCCCCGAGGCAAAAGTTTGATTTGGTTTTTCTTCCTCAGTGTCTGTGCGTCCCAGTTATTTGCAATGTATGATGTGCAGACAAGTTTTTTCAATCTTTTAAAATTATAAAACATTGACATGAAAACGCTGTTTTTTGAAAGTTGGTTTTATTTTCCCCTCTGGTGTCGGGGATGTGATGCTGTTTTGTTGGGCAGCTGGAGACAAACTAAAATAGCTCACCAAAGGGAGAGGAAATCAGAAAGCAAAGGGGGTGGATTCTGAGGCAGGGAAAGCCTTTCACTAACATAAACATCTGGGGCCAAAGGGGGCAGGTAATCTGATCCCCTGCGGTAGCTCCTATCAGCTGCAAGGATTTCTTTTCCATCACAGTAGTCAAACTTCCCCCAAATCCAATCTGGTCTCTGTTTTACTTTTAGATTTCAAAACTTAAATCACAGTTATTAACCAATAAACAAACAAAATATATACTAAGAAAAAGGCTCTGAATTAATTCAGTCCTGCAATAGGTTCTGGGAAATCTGTCTTAAGATGCAGCACCTGGTTATTTACAAAGGAGAGGCTACTGGCAGCAGGAGTATGTATGTTCTATTTGTACACTACAGGCAAGTGCATATAGAAGTCATTCATTTCTCCTTTCCACCTTTCCTGAAATACAAATCTACAGTCAGTTTGTAGCCTGAAAGTCACATGTAGAAACGACCTTTAACGAATACAAGCTTCTGAACCGAAAAAAAAAAAAAAAAAAGTTTGGATTGCCTTTCTTTTCTCAACTTCCCACTCCTTTTCAATTCCCAGTTGCCTAGCATGGTGTCCAAAGAAGACTAGATTTATCTCCAAGATTCTTCAATAAACTCCAAAAAAGGCAGCACCTTATCAAGGCACTTATAGTCTCCCTGACTTACAGAATTTTTATCTTAAAAATATATGTTTATATTTTTTTCAGCACAAAAGAAAAACAGTTTTAGATAGCCTTCCGTAGCCACATGCACAATAAACATGCATGCCCTTCCTTCCCTGTGAATTAAATACATGCTCCAGTCAGCCATTCTATTCTCAACACCTGTGAAGACTTATTTGTAAATGTAATGAGTTACATTATAAGGGACGTGTCAAATCATACATTGATAATGAAGTTTGGGATGCATCTTCTTTGTAATTGTACTCAGCGGATATGTGCTTATGTTCACCTGGCTCTATTTTCTCGATTGTGTGTGTATGTTTGTAATATTTTTGTTTTGAGTATAATTGCTTCGAGAATCCCTTATGCCTTGTTCTCATTGGAAGTCTTTATTGTAATTATATATTCTGTAAAAAGCAGTGATGAGAAGATGGGGTTGGAGGAATAGGAAATAAAATCCTGGTCCTTAATTGTTGCTTTGCAACTGGCTTCTTAGCCACCAAAGGTTTGGGTGGTTCTGTCAAGCATGGGTTGTTTGCTGCCTGTCTCCGCCAGCTGCTGCAGTCGTGATTCCATATCCTAGATGTCTTTGTTGACAGACAGGTACATGCTGCTATTACACACTGCATCTGAGGGCTTTTCCTATAGAAAAGTGAAGAAAGTACATTAGGAGCACACACAGCCCCTGCACCAACCCAACACCACTTTGGATAATGATACTTGTCATCTGCTTAAAGTAACAAGTCATTCAGTTCCCATATGTTTATATAAAATTACTCATATAAGGGACTGTTTTCAGGCCCAAGTTCATTTAACTTTACAAACGTAGCTACTTCCAACTGTCAGATCTTGAAAACAGCTCTACTACTAATCAAACAATAACAGCGAGCTCAACTTAGCAGGGAAGTTAGCAGGAAGGCAGGGGTTATGTCTATAGATACGTATAAATGTCCACATATGTGTTAATGTTTAACTATTATTTCTGATGTATGGCATTAAGTGCCAAGTGCTGCTATAATGTGAGGTATGATTTTATTCACTCTGCATGTCTGTTTCTCCTGTTTAACTTTTAAAGGCCAATTCAAGGGGCAGCTGAGATGTTTCCTCAACACTAACCCATCCTTATGTGAAGGGCTAAAATCACCAGCGGGGCAGGATACCCAAGCACACCAATGCCAGATGGAGTTCGCTCTGCAGAAGATCACAGAGCAACCAACGACAGCTAGATTTCCCTCATATTTCTGAAAATGTCTCCCTGCTCTTGATAAAAACGAAAGAAAACAATTGCTTATTCCTACTCCCTATTCTATTTGGTCTTTTGAGTTGGTTTTCACGGGGATATTTTTTGCCAAGAATCTATTCTGTTGTTTTGAATACCTATTTGATTTCTATATGTCTTTAGAAAATATTTTTGAATTTTAGCATTTTCTCTTCTCTTTTTAAGGCTTCAGCATTTCCCTTCAATGCTATAGAAAAGAATAGAATATTAGATATGAAGGGGCCTCAGAGATCTTCTAAAGAGCCTAATGTTTTCATTTTGCAAATGAGGAAATTGAGTTCAAGAGAAAGAATGATGAGTCCAAGTTCACTCAGTCGATTCCTGGCAAAACAACAAGAATGACAGCTAGATCTCCTGACTCCAAGGCTAGAACAGTCTTCCCTGAGCACTGCTTCTGGGTGCCCCACATAAAAAAAGATAATAATACAATTGCTTTTTTTTTCTAAGTTTCTTCAATGATTTCTAGGAGCAAACCCATCTTTAATTTTGATACTAGTATAACTTACACAGGGATATAGATACCCAGCAGGTATTTTAAAAATGTTTGATGAAATGAAGAAGTGTCAAGCATACTCTATGAAAGTATTTTTTCTTCATATGACAAAAAAAGAGAGAATAAAAAATTTCAAGAAAAGGAAAGTAGAAATCTGTTCTCTGTAAAATTACCCTCTTTCTAAGCCTTGACCTTATGAATTTATGGTTGGCCTTGCTAGCTTCTTTCTCACCTTCTGTACTTGTATCACTGTTCAATTCCTTCTCTCCGCTTAATTCTGAGGATGTAAAACTTCAGCATCCCATTTGCAGAGGTGGAAGAATTAAGAATAAACACTGATCTCCAGACAGCACAGTAAGTCACTGGGACTATGACAAGTGTAGTAAGACAATTCCTCTCTTACTCTCTAGAACACACAACTGCTGTAGTTTATAAACATCTGTAGGACCATGGGGTGTTGCTTTTCCTCTATTTACAAATGCTTGATGCAAAGCAAAGCACTTCTAATCCTGCTGCTTTTGTGTGAAACTGTGCAGAAAGATTGCCTGGCACGTGTGGAATATAAGACAGATTTTTTAAATACAGCATGGCAGTCAGAAGCATTCATTTTGTTTAGTCTGTGTGGCATTTGGGGGATATTCCCACCAGGGAAACACTGTTTAAATGCAGATTGTAATACAGTATGTTCCATTAAATTGGGAGCAAATGTTCATCCTTCACAACCATAGGGTTAAGAAAAAAACTCTGGGGTCTCATTTTTAAGAATTCTATTTAAGATATACAAACCAGGAAAAATATTATGTAAATAATCGAAGTGTAAGTATAATTATTTTGTTAATATGATGTAAGATATTTCCTAGGCAAATATTTCCATAAAAGTTATAGCAGTACTTGGGAATTATGACAAATTTAAAAGCTCCATATAGCTAGACTATTTTATTTTCTGTACTTTTAGTTTAAACTTCAGACTTCTTTTCCTTTTTTTAAAAAAAAAATCCCTGTTATTACCAAGTAAAAGATGCAAGGGCACTTAATGATAAACATTTTAAGTTCAAAGCCAAAAAGCAGACCAAAATAGAAAATAAATTGGGTTTCAATGAATCATTTCACCGATTAATACAAGGTCTGCTGAGGATGCGTCAGGCCCTGGCTTGATAAAGAAAAACTTTGAAATAATCAATGTGGCTGACACTCAAGGGTAACAAACCCTTCATTTTTGATATAGTCGAGAAATTTTTTGATTGTCAAAAGAACACACTTCATGTATCTCTAAAAATAACATGCAATGCCTTAATGTAACATGCAAGAAGCTTATTTCATTTTTATGTGCTGTATGTGTTATTAATTATATTATTAATATTAAAAATGCAATAAAACACTAATCAAGGTTCCATTCCCAACAATTCATAATTAAATAAATGCCACATTCTTGATTATGCTAAGGCCAATTAAATCTAATTTCTCTTCTGTTTCCATACATAGGCTGCAGCTGTATGTGCTATCCAGGGGTAATTAATTGCCACCAACTGCCTCCCTCTAAAAAGGAGAATGTCTGAAATTGGTAGCACAACATGTGCCCCTGAGAACAAACATAGCCTAATGCTGTTTAGGATGTTCATGGTTCTTTAATGACCCAGAGTAAATTTTTTCTTTCCACAAACTGCTATCCATTTTGTCTGTGTCTTGCACAGAGAACTATTCAGGGCTCCTTGGCTTCATAAACAAGTTCAGACTGCATAGAAAAGCCACAGGCAAGATAGAAAGGGCCACCCCACCCCGATAAGAACTAACCACTGCCTTTCAGTGGGTAGCACCTCCAGGAGTGGCAGCCTCACCTCAGAAAGTCTATGCCAAGACATAAAATGCCAAACGGATTGAAGTTTAATAAATAATTTTTCGACTGTATTAGAAAATAACCTACCACTTGGAGAAGGTATTTGGGGTAGGAGAGGGAGTTACAGTTTTTATTATTTAAAGTTAAATTTAAAAGAAGCCTCGGATAGGCCTAATCATTATTAAAATATGCTCTAAGTGGAAATGTCAGAAACTGTGTGCAGGGTCATTCAACCACGGATTTGTAAATTCTTCAAGCTGGAAGGAACTAAAAGAGGTTAAACAACCAAACCCCTTCTCTTAAGGACAGAATGCTTTTAGCCTATTGCTAATAAATGAAGATCAAGTCTACTTTTAAAATCTCAGTGACAGAATATACTTTTCTTCCTAACCTGATATTTAATGATCCTATTATAAAAACAATGCATTTAATCTTAATCCATCCTGCTGGGCCAATTTATTGGTGGAGAGGAAAACAGTTTGTTTCCAATCTCTGGATAAGAATACTGTTAGAAGTAAAGTTTGTTAGTCATCCTCACTTTTCTCTTCTGCAAGCTACACAGCTCAATCCCTTGACCTTTTCTGTCCAAATTCTCCATGCTGCTCTTTATTTATAGCAGCTAGATGGAAAACACTTAGAGCTGAACAGTTCTGAACACAAGAGTTATTTTATACTCCCTAGTTTCATAGTTGTAGTGTCTTTCTTGATTTTTAGATACTCATTCTGTTTTTTTTTTTATCAACTGGCTTATCATCCACAATGAAAGCAAGAAAGGCTTTTCCTGCGCCTGAAAAGAGTTAGGCATCCCCCATCTCATATGGGCAAGCTTAGCTTTCCTGCCTAGGGGTGCTTGTCCTTTCTGATGAACCTCTGACCATGCCTCACAATTTACAAAAGTCACCCTTAATTTGGATGCTAGATTCCGGGGCCATCCTCAAGCTTGGGTCAGTTTGTCTCTATCCTTTCTTTTTGGATATTTATAAAAGTATTAGACAATAAAAGGTCCATGAGGGGCCTCTAAAGAACTCCCCTAGTTTGAAGCTGATTCACTGATAACCACTCTTCAAATAGACCCTGCATCTAACCTCTTCATGCTGATATTTTCTATTTCATCTGAATTTTCACATTACATGTACCTATGCCCTCGGCGAAACCCTATGAGGATGTATTCATTACAAAATGCCTGTGTGTATGTTTCTCTGCAGGTATATATAGTAAATTAAGATGTCCTTCTGAGATCAGTAAAGCTGTGCCCTGGAATGCTATAGCATTTAACCACAGGTTTGATCCAACTTCCTTTGTAAATCACCTTGGGCATGTGCTTTCTGAAATATGTACGTGAATTATTGCCTTATTTTCCTACTGTGGGTATTGTTTATTATGGAAGGGCCATTAACCCTGTAAGATGCAGATAATCTTCCACTTTCTTGTCTACAGCAGAAGATCATTTACTGTCACGCTGATTAAATATATTATGACAGCAAAGCTAGTAATGTGCAAGGTATGGGCACGGGAAGAACATGCTTCATGCACTTTCTCTGCCGGCTCTCTGCAGAACAGTTTCTGTATCTAATTTGATACTTTTCAAATAAAGAACATCACATTACCAGGAGCCATTTTACCCTCATATTCTCACATACATTGGTCTCCAGAGAAAACCAGGTAAAGGATTTATATAAAAATTGTACTTACAAAGTAACACTCCTGATTAAGTTTATTATCAGTGCCCGGAGTATGTGTACTCTTGATGCCTGAAACACTGAACTGAAGGTTTCTCCTTTAGCACCGGCAATAAAACAAATCTCAGGCTGACCTTCCCCAAGACAAGCACTAAAATGATGGTATTCCCCAACTTACTTTTAAACCTGAGCCTACGAGGGAAGCTTGACTGCGATACGCAGGGATGCATCCCACAAACACATGTACATAAAGATACATTATAAATTACATTTTCTACATACTGTCTCTATACAGACACAGAAGCTGCTATAATTTAGTTATTTACTATGTACTACTAGTGCTGTAAAATGTCATTTTCTAAGAATACATCTGAGGCTTAAGTCAGCATTTTTATGATATCATCTGCACTGGGAAAACATTAAAGGCTCAATATTTAATAAACATAATAAACATCCCCATGAAACAAATTGTTCATAAACTACCTGTTTAATTTTTCAGGGTTCCTGAACCACATATTTTCTTATTAGTTGTGAGCCTGCTGGGTTGGAGGATAGATAGGGCCTGTCAGGGATAGAATATAATGTAGCGGTTTTATGAATTATTTCTGTGAGGAAAAGCCTATTACAGCTGACAAGAGGGTGATGATATTAGCCCATCATCATTCAGACGGCACCACCCTGCCCCCTTTCATCCGTCAGGCCTCTTGTATGGGGGCTGTAAGCCACACCGTCTTTGCATAGCCAACACAAAGACAAATTTTACTCTTTTTCTGAGTCCATGAAACATTTAGTATTTCATTTTGAATCATGGCAGATGACAGAAACAAATGGCCTAATGAATCTCGCTTATTGTCCCTTGCAAATCTGAAGATGAGCTAAAAGTAAAATCTGTTTTTTTCTTTTCTTTTTTTCTTTCTTCCTTCTCTCTCTCTCTGTTTCTTTCTTTTTTTTTTTCTTTTTTGATGCATTTCTTCTCCCCGGAAAGATGTCTGCTGCATTCTAAATAGATGCTGAGGTTATAGAATTATTTTCATAAACAAGTCATTTGATTTGAAAATCAATGGCACGGCTCTCGGACAGCTCCGATCACCACCATCTCCCTGCAGTCATCTTCAGGACAATACACATTTTTACACATTTTGTTGCTTTATGAAATATAAATACAACAGGAGGCAGGATCAGAAAAAAAAATTAGTAAATTCTTAAGGTATTTGGGGAAAATGGCCACTACTCATCAAAGGGCAATATGAATTATACACCTTTTTTGTTTTATATAAAGGAATGTTAATTAAGGCTGCCCAAATCCTTTGCAGTGCAAATTTGCAAGTAATTTAGCTGAACTTATAAGGCTTTATGGTTACCTCTTCTAGGTGTATATACTTTAAATTTGGCTTGGAATTGTAAGGAATCTGTTGGGTGGAGCAGCTCTGAAAAATAATGAAAAAGACTCTGAGAAGTGATTCTACTCACCAATGGCATCATCCCTTATTTGCTGATTGAAAGGCTTCTGGGCAGAACTGAATACAAGGTAGTGCTGCTCTGGTGGCCTGACAAATACCACCTATTACACGATTTCCTTCATGCTCCTTGCTGCTCTTTTTAAAGGACGGTCTTGTCCCCAGTGCTTGCTGGGCCCCTCAGCTGCAATCACACTGCACGGCCATGTGTTTCCAGTGGCCCACAGCTCCCAGGCCGTGTCCCTCTGTTCCACGTGCATGTTTTCAGCAAAGCACAAAGGCATACGCATTGAGAAATATGCATTTAACTTTGCAAAAACAGACAAAGAAAAAACGCAGAGTTGGGGCTAGAAATAGAAATAGGAAGAATGTTAGCAGTTAGTAAGAGAAAAAGAGAAAAATTCCTCCTCTGGTTCTTTGGCATGCCTTGGCCTCTTTCCCCCCTTTTCTCCCTGGCTCTGTAATGGCTTTTTCACAGCCATTAGAGTTGTCAAGTAAATTTTTCTTAGTTCAAGTATGTACAATTGATCCTGATAGATGTTAATAGCTCCCAAACTAAGGTAGAGTCTGCAGTCAACATACAGGAATAACAATTCTGTGGTTAAAAAGAAAAAAGGAAGTTTGACAATTGATGCCATAATATAGGCCAGAGGCACTCTGGGTCAAATTTCCTTGATTTTTGGAGTAAAAGTTGATCAATGATGCTCATAAGTCATACAACATTAATTATTTAGGTTTAAGTAATTTCATACTTTTTTTCCAGATTATAAAATTTGGCAAGCTACTTTCAAAAAATGAAATTTAAATATCTTGGTTTTCTTTGATCTTATAATTGTTTTTTCAGAAAGAAAGCACTATATGAAAGTTTGGTTGTAACATTAGTGTTGCAGATTTTTCTAACTGAATTTTTGCTGGTTGTCATGATTATGACTTTAGGAAATAATGTACTTTCATCACTTTTATTATGTTCTTGAGTTACTGATTTCAAAAACAAAATTTGCTTTGTCCAAAGAGAATGCATTTTATCATTGATATTCATTTATTTAAAAAATATCTAAAGAGTGAGAAATTCTTACAATCCAAGTACACCAGAAATTTAAATCAAGGAAGAAAGTCAGTTGCACAAACAGAACATTTGGATATATGTAGGTCTTAGAGTTTAGCACTGAGACCAGCTAATCTTCTTCATCACCCAATGCCTTTTGTGGCTCTCCTTGTCAGTTTCTGGGCTCAGCCTAAGAACCAGGCTAGATGAAAATTTTTTAATTGAAAGAGTCAATTAATACCTTATACTTCTTTCTGCCTACTGCATATTATCAGGCTAAGGGAAAAAAACTGGTTGACTAAAGAAAATGTATACCAACTTCAAATGTGTACCAAACTAAGCCAAAAAAGAGAACTAAAAAGAAGTAAAAAATATATTTGCCTCCATAGGCCTGCCTGGTTTCTTAAAAGACTAAACACATAAAGCAATGCCTAATGGAGACATGGTGAAAGAAAGCTCCAAGGAACTAAGTCAGTATCTTCTGGTTTCCATCTTACCATCAAGGAAAATATGTTTGCTTCTAACTTTGATGTAATTTCTACTTAATCAGGGCTGATCAATTTTCTAATGCTATGAAATGGTATCTTCTTAAACTTCATAGAAACACAAATATGTTCAGAAAAAATGCTGAAATATTTTTTTATTAAAAATTGATGCAATATCACACAATTATCAAGCAACTGAAGGCGGATTGAAGAAAATGAGATGTGAGACACAATATTTGTGTATACTTGTTAAAGGAGGAAATAACATTGGCTAGGTAATATAAGGTGAAACCACATAAAACTGCTGTTTTTGTAGGTCAGAAATGGTTGAATATCAGCAATTTCATATGGTTCAACCTAATTAGATACAGCATTTGTATTAAGCCCAAGTTGCACATTTCTTTTAGAAAAAGAAGCACATAAAATTGCTCAATGATATCCTGGTGCCTGATGAGGGGTAGTTATTACTTCCAAAGTCAACATAAAATTTCATTAAAAGAATTCAATTCCAAAAGAGTTTGAGGGAAACCTCCAGGAGTTTACATGTATTTCTGGCAGTATTATTTCAACTCTTTCCATGCCTTAGAGAAACATTTCTCCCTTTTCTACCTTGTCCTCCCCTGCTCCTTTATCAAAGTAGGCATGGTTCTCTTCTTCCTGTCTCACACTCTCAGGTCTACAGGAATTGTCAAGAAAAGCTTAAAAATAATAGTATGGTGACACTAAATAGTGATGGGGCTTTACTCAATTGCATGGGCTTGTGACCAGTACAGACACGCAGAGCCTCACACTCAAGAAGCCACCCACCCCTGGGCATTTAATGCTTTGCTGTCATTATCTTCAGACTGTTAATCATTTAATTTGTATTAATAATTTTATCTTTGATTTTGCGTTTAGTAAGTGAAGTCTAACGGGGTAACATAGGTCGCATGAGGGCTTGGAACTCAGCTGATGTGCAGTCTCGCTTCCTGCCACCTCTGGGGACCAATTTTTAGCCTGCTCCCCAGTACCTGTCCAACAACTACCCCGCCCTTCCTCCCTGGCAGGGGCCTGGGCACAAATGCAGAAACGGCTGAGTTGGGGGTGCACACCCATGAGCCCCGCATCCCAGGGCAAGGCCCTAGGCACCTGTGAGGGCCTGCACCCAGTGGCTGAGGGAGCACTGAACATTAAATAGTTTGAAAGAATCCATAGAGGAAACGAAAGCAGAGACAGACTTCCAGAGACAGTTCAAAAAGAGAGTTTGTTATCTAGCAGGTGCGTGAGAGAGCGTGTGTGTGCACGTGTGCGTGTACGTGTGTGTTCAGGAGAAAGGAAGGAGGACGGAGAAGGATTGAGCAAAGAATCTATTTGAGGGAAAGTTGAGCAAAGGCCAGAGAATAAAAATTACTTTTCTACCTCTAGTGAATGGATTAAAGTACCAATATCAGAAAGAAAAGAAAAAGAGGAGAAGGCATCAATATCATATTAAAGCTCAATGTGTCCTCTTTTCTGCTAAGATTATGAGTCAAATGCAGATTATTTCAGTGCAAACTAGCTGAGAATGTGTCAGAGGCAGTAGAATACCCTGCTGGTTCCAAGAAGGTTGAGAAAAGCTGAGAAAGGCCAAAAAACCAGAAGGAGGTGCTGGAATCTGCAACAAGAAACTTCTATCCAATTTATAGGCCCTTTGCATGAGGTGAAGGACACTGAAAAACCTGAGCTTTCACCAATGCTGGAAGATTCTATTTAATATGTGTATGTTGCTATAACACTTTATCATGTTATTTTCTGATAAATACTTTCATTTTCCAATAGCTATGTACTGAGAATGATAATTGGGTATTCCAAACATATTTCACACGGCAGCTATTTGCAGGAGTGTGGGGAGAATAAAGATGCAAGTCAAGGTAACTTGGTGTTTTTGTTGAAAAGGTGTTTCTGACGCTAGAGTCCTGTGTTTATTTGGTGCTCAGGTAAGATTCAACTTTCTCTTTGTACATCTAGAGCCCAGGCATACTTCTTAATTTCTAACATATAATGTCTTTTAATTTTAGATTTATTTGTGTGTGTATTTATTTCATCCTTTGGATTGCTAAATTCTTTGAGAACATAATCTCTTGAACACAGCAGTTTGTTCATAGTAAGCACTCAATCAAGTTGTTAACTGATTACTTCATTAATTAATTACTATTAAAGTCACCACCCAAGAACTTTTTATCTTTGATCTGATTTTTATTCTTTAGTCACTAGCCACTGTGCAATTTTTGTATATGACTTATTCCATTTAATTATGGTTTCTTCCTTCTCTTTCTGCCTACTTTAAGTCCTTCCAATTGCCAAGATCCAGATCAAATGCAACCTCCTACATGAGACTTTCTCCTGTTCTCCCAGGGAAATTCTTCTGCCTCTCTGTACTCTCCAAGCAGATTGATTGAGTTTCTGTTAGAGCAGCAATCACACTGTGCCACATGTTGTTCTATTGAAGCCAACACTAAAGAAAGCCAGTTACTCAAATACTCAAACCCTAAACTAGATTAAACTTGGGTCTCTCTCTTTCTCCCCCAGCCCCCATTTCAATCACACACTACTTCATTTTCCAATAGAGAAACAAAAGTTTCTTCATCTTCAAGAAGCCAGAGCTATAAACTAGATAAATAGATAAACTAGATAAATAAGATTTATAGCACAGTAGTATTGTTTAGTATATGCTCATTTATGAACCAGGTAAAATTATTATTCCTAGAGTAGTTAATTACTGTTCCTATAGGAAATTAAGAATGAACCCAAATTCCATAATTAAAACAAATCGAGCAATAGGTGACAAAAGTATCCAGAAAACAAACTGAAAATTATGTTAGATTGGAACAATAGGAAGAATTATAACAGTAGCATGTTAGAACTGAGTCAATTCAACTTCCTCAAGATAAACAGGGTCAGCATTTGAATAGTCTTTAGAAAACCCAAAACTTTGAAACAGTTAATACTTTGTCTACAACTTCACCTTTAAATATGGTGTCCCTTTATCTTGAATGCCTGACACTGCTATTCATACTCGTGACACAGTTCATTAGTTTCCTTTATATATTACTTTGTATTTTACACTATAATTATGCACATACTGATCTTCTTCACTGAATTGTGACATCCTCCAGAGCAGGGATCATGTGTGTGTGTGTGTGTGTGTGTGTGTATTTATTTATTTCTGCCTTTCTAACAATTGGTACAGTACCTTGCATACAGGATTTTTTGATTTTTGGGCAGCTAACTTTATTGGAGAAAAGATTTAAACATAACCGATTAGGACAACTGTTAGCCTGTTTTTATGTTTTTAACTTTATGGAACTGAGATGGGTTAATATAAACTAAAAATTAAATAAAAATTAAACCAAATAGTATATGTTCTAATTAGTCAGAAATTTATCAAGTATTAATAAAAAGGAACTAAATATGTATTTTGAGGAATGTATGAGATATCAAGAAAGGCATAACAAATATAATGGACATTGATGTATCAAGCTTAAGAAATGAAACATTATTTATATGGTTGAAGGTCCCTGTGTAACCCCACATATCCCATTCTTTCTTCTCCCATTGCCTACCAAGTGATTGCTATGTTAAATGTGGTTAACATTTCCATGCATGTCTTTATGAATTTACCAAAGGTTTGTATCTCTGAATGGTAACATATTTTGGCAAAAGTCAAAGATGAAAGTATCCTTCTACATGTTACTTCTTTTCACTCAGAATTATAGTTTTGGATGTTATTTATGATGATAAATATAGCTCTAATTTATTAACTTAAACTGCTATGTTGTGTTCTATTTTTTAACATATTATTCTCTATTTGCTAGACATTTAGCTCTTTCTTTTTTTATCACAATCAGTTGTTTTCAACATTCTTGTACTTGTCTTCATGTACAAGAGTTTCTCTTCGGTATATACCTAAGATTGTTAACAGTATTATTTTTGAATTTATTAATTTTTCCTTTATAGTTTTTCATTTTTATTTCTTATTTACAATATCATCCTTTACTCTAAGGTAATATATTTGATTATCTTCTAAAATTTTAGGAATTTCTCTTTAAGTTCTTGATGTGACTCAGATTGATTTTTGTGTACAGCATTAGAAAATTTTTTCAATATTAAAGATATTTGTGCCAGCAATATTTACTGAATAAATTTACCTTTCTTCATCAATATCAATGAAAGCTATATTATTTAATGCACATGTTTTTATTTGTATATAGGCATCTTGACTCTCTATTTTGTTCCATCAGTCTATTTTGCATTCCTACACCAATACTACTACATTGTTTAATACTACTACACTGTGTTAAAAATTTTCCTTCATAAATCTTGAGTTTTCTATCAATGAACAGTATATCTGCCCATTTTGTATCTGATAATCAATTAAATGTTATAGTTTTCTTCCTAAAAGCTTTACCACATCTTTTTATAATTTATTTTTAGATAGCTTATATTTTTAGTTAGTAATTTAAATTATATTTCTTAAAGAGTATATTGTTTATATTTGATTGTTGTTTATGTGGAAAACAATAATCAACTTTTGTATATTGAACTTATATCTAGCAACCTTTGAATAATCTTTCAAATAGCAAGTGAACAAAGAGAGGCAATATGGCTGACTTAGAGCACCAAGCGACCTTTTAACTGCAGAATAATTGAGGTTTGAGAAGCTACACTATTTGAGAAATCTCAGACTCGCAAAAGATAGAGTTAGTCTCTAAGCATCCTTCCATTCTAAAGCAATAAAGCGACAAAAGCAAAAAAGCAAACCAACAAAAATGTCAAAACTGACATGAAATTAGAACTCTGATTATAGCATTTTTGAAAAGGATATGGAGCAGTGTGAAGTCTGATCTACTGTTACTTGGAAGGCAAGCTGCTAATTTCAATTTTCAAATTATCTTGGAAAATAATTTGATATTTTCTCTCAAAGATGATCCATTAAACCCTTTACAACCCAGTGATAAAATTTTGTGCACATGTACCAAGAGATACACATGAATGTCAATAGCAGCATTATTCATAAAAGTAAAAAACTGGCAAATATAAAAATTTTCTATCAAGATAGCATAGTCACATAACAGACTATTATATAGCAATAAAGGAAAGAAAAAGCTATATATAAGAACAGGGATAAGTATCAAAAGCATAATTTTGAGTTAAAAAAGCAAGTCCCCTTTTTTTTTTCCAAGATGATTGACTAGGGACATTGGCCACCAGTTCTCCTCAGAGAGAAGATTCAAATTTGCCAGTAAAGAAGCATGACCCATGTAGAATACTGAAGGAAGACTACCAGAACCCACCAGAGGGCCCATAGGAAGAAGTTTGGGTCCTGAATAAGAAGGAACCAAAGTTTAGCAGAGATCAATACCCGAGGAATTTGGAGTCCCATGGAAAGGGTAGGTGAGGATGTTTCCATTTGCTCCCTCACCCCTGCGGCAGAATGCTGACTCTGAAATGTGGGAGAGATCCTCTACTCTTACAATCCCAAGCACTGCTTCAGTTGGTGATTTGGGAGGTTCTTAATGGTAGATCACCAGGCTACCAGCCTACACAGGGTCACTTCCCCTCTTCACAGACTTGAGCTGAGGCAGTGGGCACCATGCTGCCTATGCACCCATTGTGGACCTCTGTCCTGCCCTGGAGCCTCAGCCCTTCTGTTTCCACATCACTGGATCCCCCACAAACTCTCCCCAGCACCCACTCAGACTATGACTACCACAAATGTCCCACAGGACCCAGGAGAGCTATCGGATTCCCAGAATTCTAACCCTCAGGGCAGGCTACCACTGGGGAAAGGGAAAATGCAGTGAACCAAAGCGCCTCTTAGGACAAAGGAAACTGAAACTCATTCCCTCCTTCACCTGAGAGCTTCTTGCTTGTGAATTGAAGGTGTCTACATCCCTCTCAGTGGAGGGAGGAGAGAGGTTCTACCCCAGAGGACAAGTGGCAGTGTTGCTCAGGAAAGGACACAGAGACGGAGACTACTCCCACCACCCACTGCTGCGGACATAGCCGCGACTGCTCCCATGGGAGTTTGGCATGGATGTTCCAGGGGACAGCCAGTCCTGGGCTTGTGGGGGAGGGGGGCTGCGCGTCTACTATCAGTGTGCCCACCAAGCCTGGGTCTGCATGGATGGTGCAGCTCACTTCCATCCCTACACAGAGAGGCAGCGTTTTTGTAGCTGCTGCTCAGGGATCTTAGCCCTTGGGTCTCTGCAACACTGGATCCCCTGAAAACATTTCCCAATACCTACTCAGACTTCAACAGCCACAGGGGCCTGGTGGATCCTAGGGGGACTGTGAGATTCCCAGAGTTGTGACACTCAGGGCAGGATGCCCTTATGTGAGAGGAGAGTGCAGCATGCCCAGGAGCCCCTTGGGACAAAGGGGACCAGAGCCCACACTCTCCTCCATTTGGAGACTTGTCCTCATCCCCCTGCCCACTGCTGCTGATGCAGATGCAGCTGTTCCTGTGGAGTGCTGGCACCGGTGTATGGGGGATGGTCATTCCAGGGCACTTAGGAGCATCTGCACCTCCACTGACAGTGTGCCCACCATGGCCAGGCCTGCACAGAGGGCAGGGCCCAGGCCTCTCCCTTTTAAGAGTGTCAGTTTCTCACAGTGGAGTACAGATAGACTGCAAAGCTGTCTATTTTGGGCTGAGAAAAGTTCCTCCCTGAGGCCATCTGGGCAGAAAGCTGTGGAAAGGCTTTTTTAGCAGCCCTCAGCTACACAGGGCCTGGAGGAAAACGACAGGGTCTATGTGAACTGAAAGTCATGAGCCCTGGAACAGTATGGGAATAGGAAGGTGGATCATGCATCTGCCTGCCCAGGTCCTGGAGCTGGTGCAGTCCCCTTCCTTCTCCCGTCTCTGATGGAAACCATGGTGCAGTTCAACACAAGTTCCCCCACCACTACCACCACCACCGTGTCGAGGATGGTACCTCCACTCATCATTGGGGTGTACGAGGGTGACCTTGGTGGTCCAGCTCCGCCCAGCTTTGTCCACCTCTCCAGGGCTGAGAAGGGAACGCAGAGCATCAGGCACTTCACAGACCACTCCACCACTTGATCAAACTGAGATCAACCACAAACCCACAGGCTCTTGCTGAGGCGGGCTCCACACAAGCACCACCTACTGGCCTGGTGGTTCAACTGCAGCCCAGGACATGCCTACAACAATCAGCATCTGAGAAAACCAGCACACAAAGGCTGTCTACAACCAAGGAAAACAGACAGAGCCTTGGCCCCCGGTAAGTACCCCAAATTGAAGTTAAATAAACAAACACAACGTATATTACAGGCATATCCTCAGGGGGAAAAATAAAATAAGAAAAGTAAAATAAATAAATAAAAGAGTCTTATCTAACTGAAAGTAAATTCAAAATTAATAAGTGACAACTTCTCCAGATAAGAGTCAGCATAAGAACTCTGACAGTATGAAAAAACAGACTGATTTGACACTCCCAAAGGATCACACTAGCTTTCTAGCAATGGAATCCAACCAAAAGGAAAATTATCAACTGAGAGATAAAGAATTCAGAATATAGATTGTAAGGAAGCTCAATGAGATCCAAGAGAAAGTTGAAAACCAAAACAAAGAAACCAAAAAAAAAGAAAAAGAAAAACATTCAAGACATGAGTAAAACACATTTATAAAAGAGAGATATATTTAAAAAAAAACAAAAAAAAACAGAACTTCTGGAAATGAAAGACACATTGATGGAATTAAAAAACACAACTGAAAACTCAAACAATAGAATAGACCAAGCCAAAGAAAGAATTCCAGAGCTTGAAGACAGGTCTTTTGAATTAACCCAGTAAGACAAAAATAAACAAAAAAGAATTACAACAAACAAACAACCACCAATGTCTTCAAGAAATACAGGATTATGTAAAACATCAGTACCTATGAGTCATAGATATTCCTGAGGGAGGAGGAAAAAAAGTAAAAAGTGTGGAAAACCTCTTTGAAGTAATAATTGAGGAATATTTCCCTGGTCTTTCAAAGATACTTAGATACCCAGCTAGACGAGGCTCAGCAAACACCAGGGAGATAAATTTCAAGACAGTCTACACCAAGGGATATACTCATCAGACTATCTACAATCAACATAAAGAAAAAAAAATTTTAAAGCAGCAATTATCTGCAAAGGAAAGTTCATCAGACTAACAGCAGACTTTGCAGCAGAAGGAGAGATTAGGGTCCTATTTTCAATATTCTCAAAGGAAAGACAAATCACTGAAGCAGAAAATCAACAAAAATACCCTAAACTTAAATGAGACTCTAGAACAAATGGTCATGAATTTTGTATCCTGTTAAACTAAGCTTCACAAATGAGGGAGAAATAAAGTCTTTCCCAGACAAGCACATGTTGAGGGAATTAGTCACCACTAGCCCGACCCAGAGTAGCAATAAAAAAGGCAAAGGTCATTATATAACAGAAAAGGGAGGGATTCAACAAGAAAACATAACAATTCTCAGCATATATGCACCCAACGCTGAAGCACCCAGATTCATAAAACAAAT
Organism: Cheirogaleus medius; assembly: GCA_008086735.1. Lineage (NCBI taxonomy): Eukaryota > Metazoa > Chordata > Mammalia > Primates > Cheirogaleidae > Cheirogaleus > Cheirogaleus medius. The sequence goes on along the minus strand of VBSM01001044.1, from coordinate 14,940,074 downwards.
ACTAATAGACCTAAAAAAAAAGACTTAAATGAGACTCTAGAACAAATGGTCTTAACAATCATTTATAGAATATTCTAACCCCAAACTGCAGAATATACAATCTTCTAATCATCACATGGAACATTCTCTAAGATAGACTATATGATATGCCACAAAACAAGTCTCAAATTAAAAAAAATCAAAATCATATCAAATATCTTCTCAGACCACAGCAAAAGAAAACTAGAAATTAATTCCAAGAGGAACTCTCAAAACTATAAAAACACATGGAAATTAAAAACCTGCTTCTGAATGATCTTTGGGTCAACAATGAAATCAAGATGGAAATTTTAAAAATTTTCAAAATTAATGATAATAGTAACACAGCTTTTCAAAACATCTGGGATATAGTAAAATCACTGCTAAGAGAGAATTTTATAGCACTAAATGCCTACATCAAAAAGGCAGAAAGATTAAAAATTGGAAACCTAACATCACACCTCAAGGAACTAGAAAAACAAGAATAAACCAAACCTAAAGCTAGCCAAAAAAAAATTTACATATATCAGAGCAACTCTAAATGAAATTGAAACCTAAAAGATTACAATGGATCAATGAAATGAAAAGTTGATTCTTTGAGAAGATAAACAAAATTGACAGACCCTTAGCTAGATTAACCAAGAAAAGAAGAGGGAGAATTCAAATAAGCTCAATCAGAAATGAAAAAAGAGACATTACAAATGACACCACAGAAATACAAAGGATTGCCAGAGACTGATATGAATATCTTTACACCCATGAACTAGACAATCTACAGGAAATGGATAAATTCCTGGAAACATACAACCTCCCAAGCTTGAGTCAGGAAGAAATAGAAGTCCTGAACAGACCAATAATGAGTAGTGCAACTGAATCAGTAATAAACCCTCCCCTCCCCCCAAAAAACAACACAGGACCAGATGGATTCACAGTCAAATTCTATCAGACATGCAAAGAAGAACTGGTGCCAATCCTACTGAAATTGTTCTAAAAAGTGCATATATATACATATTACACACACACACCATGGAACACTACTAAAGCATACAAAAGAATGCAATAATATCTTTTTCATCAACTGGCTGAAACTTGAGACCGTTATCCTAAGTGAAGTAACTCAGGAATGGAAGATCAAATACTGCATGTTCTTACTCATAAATGGGAGCTAAACTCTGGGTATGCATGGTCATACAGAGTAGAATAATAGATATTGAAGACTCCAATGTTGGGAAGGCAAGAGGGAGTTGAGGGATGAAAAGAACCTATTGGGTACAATGTATAAAATTCAGGTGATAGGTACACTAAAAGTCCAGACCTCAATGCTACAAAATATATCCATGTAACAAAATTGCACTTGTAGCCCCAAATAAATTGAAATAATTTTAAAAAGCAAGTACAAGAAGATAACATATTGTATAATACCACTTTTATAGAACCCCCAAAATAGCAAAACTAAACAAAACAATATATTCTTAAACAACCAGTATTTATGACAGAATCCCATATTTTTAAAAAAGCAATGGAATAACAAAACACAAAATTTAGGATAGTGGTGTCTCTTAGGAAGGAGTCACAGTTCTAAGACAGGGGAGGAAGATATAAGCAGATGCCAATTATTGGTAATGTCCTATCTCTTAAGCTGAGTGTTCAGTTCATTAATGTTCATTGTGCCCTTATGCTTTATTAATAATAGTTGTATAACATATAAGTCTTTTATATCTGTAAAAACATACAATATAATAAAAGTTAAAATGGATAAAGAAATAAATGAATATAAAACATTCATCCATTCATTTAGTAAATACTTACTAAACACCTCTTAGTGCCAGAAACCACTGTGTACCAGGAATTAAACTTTACCAAGTACCAGAATTAAATAAAATAGAAAAAAGTCTCTGTATTTATGGAACATACATTCTACTAGATTCAACTAAACTAACTTTATGAAATAGAACTTATAAAATTAATATGCTTGTAAAATTACCTGTTAGAGAAATAAGAGAAGTCAATGTTTTTCTCTTAAACATCACCAACAATCTGGACAAAAGGAGAATGATTAAAATCCACTTAAGGAGTCAAATCCCTCCAACATATTCATCTTATTTCACCCTTCCATAAAAAATAGAGCTTCAGATATGACCAAAGGGTTTGATTTGAAAGACAAACTGAGCAAGTTATTATTTTAGAATTTAATTTCTATGTAATACTTCACAGAAGGTGAAAACCTATTGCATTTCTCCCCACACCCAAATATCCAATATCCAATATCCAATATCCATATGCTAAAGGTTTGAAATAATTGTCTTTCAAATGTAGGTTTAGACATGGACAAAGTGTATCTTGATTATAAATCCTAAACCTCTGCCTATTCCTTCATAAACTCTATTTGAGCCCCCAACAAAATAAACAGTTGTTATAATAATATTTTCCATATACTACCCCAAAGTGAAAAATATGGAGGTCGTCATGTTCAGGGTTTTAATGAAGAAGCACACAGTCAGCTAAGAACTGTGGCGAGTTTTCCTACCAGTCAGAAAAATTACTAATGTGGCTACAAAATGCGTTACTCCCAGTATGCAAGACTAATGAATGTTTCTATTAATAGATAACAAGGCTGTCCTTCCATTTAAATAGGAGTGACCAGAGGGGAGAATAAATATAATCTAGCACAAATCTTCAAGTGGTCTTGAAGCTTTGAATGTGAAAACAAAAAAGTAGCATTTACTGCTACCTGAGTGAAGATTTATAATTTGGTTTTGTATTGAATTATATTAGGTCATTAAATATGAAATGTCTGATTTCGAATCAAAAGTTTAGTTTATTGTATCTCAAACAAGCAGTACAAGTAATCAAAATATGTCCCTAAACTATCGACACAGTTTTGCCATCTCACGGTAGCTTACTAATGCCAGCGATGAAGAAGCCTAGAGAGCGAGTGGTGATGAAATCACGAAACACCTTTTCCACAGCTTGTTCAGAATTGAATATTTTTCCTTGCAAGAAGTGGTCCAAACCCTGGAAGAAGTGGTAGTCAGTTGGTGCAAGGTCTGGTGAATATGGAGGATGACAGAGAATTTCTAAGTCCAGCTTCTGTAGTTTGAGCAGCATTGTTTTTTGCAACACACTGTCTTGCAAGAGAACTGGCCTGTCTCTATAGACCAATCTCAGCTGCTTAATCACAAGCATCCTCATCATTTCATCCAACTGGTTGCAGTAGACATCCGCTGTAATCAACTGATCACCTGTAGTGGATAATACCAGCACTGGACCACCGAACAGACACCATTAGCATTTTTTGGTGAATATTAAGTTTTGGACTGTGTTTCGGCACTTCATCTTTATCCAACCATTGTGCCTAACACTTGCAATTGTCAAAAAGAATCCATTTTTCATCACATGTAACAATGTGGTGTAGAAATGGTTTGCCTTTATGTCGTGACAGCAAAGAAAGGCAAGCTGCAAGACAATTTCTCTTCTGACACTCATTTAATTCATGCAGTACCCATCTATCCAGCTTCTT
>VBSM01001044.1:14896155-14936436 GCA_008086735.1 Cheirogaleus medius | reverse complement strand
AAAAAAAAAAAAAGAAAGATAAACACAAGCCAAAGCATGTGTTTGAAAGAAGGAGGATGTACCTTCACAACAAAAAATAAAACAAGACGTGTCAAAGTAAAATGTCAGAGATATCAACTGTCAAACTTAGTACTTAAGGAAATCAGACATTCCATACTTATTAATAGTATTTATTGAACTAGACCAAAAAGTTAGAAGTACTAATCCAGGATAGAGCATTTGGCAGTAAATTTTCTAAGGTATGTTTAAAAACAAAAGATTTCTGCTAAATCCAGAAGATACTTCAAAAATGGCAAAATAAAGTTTCAAAAATCAGTGAATGTCATCTTAATGTAATATTGCTAGTTTAATAACAGCTATTAGTGAGTGGTTTTCCCCTCTGAATTAATGAGTAGAATTATACCATCTTGGGAAGAATCTGAACAGATTTCAGAAAACAACTGATCTTAGATAAACTGGAACCAAGGAATCCTGAACAAAAGAGAACACATTATTTTTCATTCATAAAAACTGGTAAGGAAGCAGAATGCACTGAAAGAAATAATGTTAACATGCAAAAATTAAAGAAGGCTGTTGTTTTGGCCAAAAACTTTCGGACTAAAAATTGAGGCACGGATAAAGGCAAAGTCAGTTATCCATCATGGTAATTAGTTCAGACTCAGATGGTTACAAAGAGTAATGGAACAAAAATGGAGTTCAAAACCAGAATCAAATAAAATACTATATGTTAAGCATAGGACCTGGTACAGGGCAATCACTCTACAGATAGATTTAGCATAGAAGTAGCAGTGTTAATATTATTGGTTGATTTAGAATTGATGATCTTTAAGGTTACTGTCATCTCTTCTGGATATTTCTCAAATCACTAAACAATATGTAGATTACAATATATTTGACCAATAGGGGCTTGACTTATAATGAGTTCAGAACTGATGAATTTGAATAAAAACGGAGAATTAATATAAGTAAAACCTACTTATATTGCACATATTGCACATCATTGTCAGGTGGATATTTAAATGAGGAAAAGAGATGTTTGGGTAATACCCTTGGAAAGCCCCTTTCTGAGGAAAAAAATAGGGGGCAAAGGCACGGTAAAGTTTTCTAAAAGTAATCTACCTTTTTAGATAAACTCTCTTCCGATACCTAGTAAGAAATTCCATCTTACTCCCATATGTTAATACATTCTTTGAATATAAAATCCAAATTAAAAACTAATTCTTAATAGAAAGCTTTTGTTAAAAGCAACATTTTGAAATGCTGTCAGTAACTATCATAAATATTTGAGAAGTTAATATTTTAATCTTCAACTATAGCACAGAAAACACTTTTAGTGACAGACAGTGCTTCATTAATGGAGTTCTGTGTGCCTAATTGCTTTAGGCACAGTGAGCTGCATTATTTTGACACATGACATGCAATTAGTACATGGTCACACGGCTAACGGGAGATTTTACACCTTTTTTCCTTCTACATTCAGAGTGAATAATTAGCATATTTTTTCTGCTTAGAATAATAATCAGAGCCTTAGATCCAGAAATTGCCTAATGAGGTAAAATTCCAGTTGTTGACATTAATACATATGACACATTTTTTTAGTTGTTAAAGTAAACCTTGTGCTACCACTTCATTTACCCTTTTCAAAGTGCCCTTAGGAGTCAGGAGTTATGTTGTTCTTAGCATAAAATTGTTGAGAAGAAAGACCCCAAGAGATGTTTAATACCATTATTTCACTGCTTCTCACACAGTAGCCACCAAATAAATACTGCTGACAAATTTTAAAAGGATAACTTTCAGTATCTTCTGTTGTCATTAAAAGATTATCAGCATTTAAAACAGAAATAAACTATGAACCCACTGTATTATTTTAGAGAGTTGTTAGAATGAAAAAAGTGGGTTATTTTACAATGCAAAATTAGATCCAAACAGTAGAAGTTTTCATCAAAATCCATTTAATTTTATTTAAAAATATTTAATGGTAATTAAAAGTCACCCAACATATCCCTAGAGCAGAGGCAGATTTTATGCAAAATTAATAAAGCTAAAGTTTCAGGATCCATCAATTTAAATAGCCCCATCTGAGGTGAACATTGTATTCCTAATACTTTTATCTTCATACTTCTGTATTCTTTTCCCTAAAAAGTTAGAAAGTCCTCACTCACATCATAGATGCACAAAATCTGGATCTGCACCTGCTAAAAATCATCATGCTGTGTAAATATAATCTGTTAGACCCTGAAAAGAGAACTTATTTCTCCTTTGAGAATGTCCTTTTTTGTGTGAAAATCTTAGTGACTTTGAGAAGTTCTACCAACCACATTATTAATTATTCGAAATGCCAGACTTTAAAATCCCTACTTCTCCAAATTTTAAAGAATTAAACTTTATTCGCTTTATTCATTTGTTACTAAGTATGATCCTATATAATTATTAAGAATTCATATATTAAACTCGGTGATCAAACATTAACTTGATATCATGAAATATGGTCTATTTTACCTAAGAGATACACACTGAAGACAAAGACTAAAAGAAGAGAAAATGCGATTGACAGGATAAAGACCTAAAGAAGCACTGATCAAACTTTAGTTTCTTCTTTAAAATAAAATTGTATAGGTCAAAATGTTTTAAAGATGCACTTAAGGAAAGTGAAAAGAATTTCACCATTGACTTCAATTGATTGATGTCAGTTCTAAGAGTCCTGGTTAATCGAGGAAATCATAATTTTTAAATGATAACTATTAATATATGAGAAAATATATGACATTAATAATCTCAGGGTTATTAATATTATTATTGCTTATAGTGAATGACGTATTGTTGTTTCTATTGATCTACATGCAAAAAAACACCAGACAAAAATTCTATCATATGATCTATCATATAAACTGTGACAACTCCTATTCAGTATCAGATTGCTTGTAAAATATTTAAAAAATGCAACCATCATATCACTATAACCCCAAAGCCAAATTAATGAAATGATAGTTAAGGTGAATTATCAGCTTATAAAGTCATATAAATGTTTGCACTGGTATTCACATAATATCCTTGTAATACCTGCTTTTTTCCTACCAAAATTAAAATATCATTATATCAGAGTGAAAATAGTTGTAAGAATGGTCTAGCATTGGAAAATTACATAAGAAATAATGCAGCTGGTATGTGTTGACAATAGGCAAAGCAAATTTCAAAGAAAGGTAGCATAAAGTGTATGATTCTCTGGCAAGAGTAAATGATAGCAGCAAGGTACATACACTCAATATTAGGAAACCTAGTGGTATAATCCATAATGGCAATGTCCATTACAAACTGAGCATATATTTTATCCAGATACTTTACATAATTTTTCTCTGATAGTGATGATACCATGCTACATGAATATTATTATTCTCATTGTATAGGTAAACTGTGGTGATTCTATACTATTCTAACTTAGCTAAGCTGGAAATATTAATGTATTCACCAGCATTCCCTTCCCTGTCTGGTTCTAGTTTAAGCCTGGCCACAGGAGAAGTTTGCATGACATTTGGAAGAGCAAAGTGGAGCAGCAGCCACTTGGCTCATGAGGTTGGCATAGACTACTAGGTGCCGCTGGGCTCTCACAGGGCAGACCTGAGCTGCTTGCTCACCTCCAGTTCTTGCTACATCTCCTCCTTTGTCTCCCTGGAGTCCTGGCTGGGTGCAGCATCTCATGATGAAGGGTGCTAACTTCCTCTGCAGGTCACTGACAACATCAGAGTTGGAAGCCTAAAGAGACAGAGGCAGGTTGCAGTTTGTGCTCACAGGTTCCAGTCTGTCGTGGCTTCCTCTGCCTGTACATCCAGCTTTCTTCTCAACTACCAGCCTTGCTGACCTGTAACAACTGCAAGTCCTTCCTCCAACACAGAGACCTTCTTGACTAGCTTCCACAATTGTCAAACCCTATCATAAATCTCTTATTCCACATACTCATGCTTCCCTGCTCAAACCTTAAATGATCCAGAAACTGAGATTCAGAGAGAAAAGCAGGACTCCCTGATTAGGCTACATAACACAGCATGTTTATACCTTGAATAAGAAAACAAAACCGATTTGATTTGTTAATGCATGCTCCCCTGTAAAATACTAAAAATAAGCATAAAAGTGTACATCCTAAGGAAGATAAAAATAGCTATTTCAATCTGTAGTAAAATACTAGAGGTAATCTTTCTTATAAAAATTGGGATCAAATCTGGTAATGTCTTTAATCACTACCTTTGATTATTATTGTCCCAACAGCATTAGACAGTGCAAGTAGAAATGAGGATCATAAATCTTGATAATGATGAGGAAAAATAAATATTTATATATTGTATAATCAGAAAGTCCATAGGAATCAGCTGAAAAAAATAATAGAATTCATTATTCTAGTTAAGTGGCAGAAAAATTCATTATCTAGTAAGTGACAGAAAAGTCTCTAAAGTAGGCTTGTCTGATTGTACAATGCTCTGTCCACTCTGAAATAATGTAACATGTGTAATATGACTTATATAAAGAAAATTCTACACATTCCACATATTTTTAAAATATAGGGAAAGATTTGATGATGTAGAGCAATAACATAGTCTGTAATGGGAAAGGTAAATATCAAGTTGTTAGAAAGATCAAATTCTTTGCATATTAACTTAAAAGCTTACTGTATTATCAATAAAAATAGTAATGAGGTTTTGAGAATTTAAAAACTGACCTAAATCTTAATGAAGAAAACAAGAGGCAAGAGTATCAAAGACAACTAAGACAAATGGCAATGCTACCCAGTTAGCCCTACCAGATGTTAAAATACTTCATTAAACTACAATAATTAAAACAGTGTGGCATGAACTAATATATATAATATTATATATTCATGGATCAAAGAAATAAAAATAATCCATTTCAATCCTTTTACATATAAGAAATAAAAGGAAAAAAAGCCATGGAGTAGCAACTTTTTTCTAGTAAATATTAAGACAATTGACTAGAAACTTTCAAGAAAAGAATGAATTTGGACTTTAATTTACTTAAAATGCCAAAAAATTTTAAAATAACTTATATATGTATAGCTATAAATATATAGAGATAATCAAATTATAAGACAAAAAATAGAAGAAAGTATTTATAAAGCTCTTGTAAGAGAGGATTTTTTAAGCTCAGAAATAAGGGAAGAAATTGAATGAAAAGAGTAACAATTTTACACTATAATAAACATTATTTATATTTTTTCAGTAGAATAAAAAGGAATAACAGTAAAAGGCATACTATAGACTAGTGCAAGTATTTATAGCAAATATAGCAAGTGTTGCTTTTATACATAAATCACCCAAATAAGTTCATAAGATATTTATTAAGAGCCCATAATTAAATGAACAAAGAATATTATCAGATAATTCATAGAAGAATTACAATTAGTAAAGAAACATGATGAAAATGTTAACTCTCACTAGCAATCCCATAACAGCAAACTTAAGCAATAATGATACAGTATTCTCCCTTACCAAATGAGTCATATGTGTGACTGTGTATTTCAATATTTTGATCAAATAATCCTGATTCCAGAAATATTTTATTAAGAAGACCCCAATACTGAAAACTGTGTGCATAAAGATGTTCATCTCAGCAATATTTATGAAAATTTTTACCATTTAACAAGTGAAAAATAACAAGTGAAATAATAATAAAATGACTATAATTAAAAATGTGATTTTGAATACCTATTAGACTAACTTTTAAACAGGTACTTGATTATAGCATAAGGATGCTATAAAAAAAGTTGCTAAATGCCTAGTTAATCATGATATACTTGATTCATCAGATATACTTTATGCAATAGTATGCAGTTATTTAAAAGGGTTGCTATGAAAATTATATGATCAGATGAAAAATACTTTTAATGATGTTAATTTTAAATAGCAAGATAAAACATATTACACACAGTATCTATAATTACAGCTGCAATACAATTTTTTTAATTAAGAAAAAAAAAGAAGGGTAGTGGGAAATATACCAAAATAGCAATGGCAAGAAAAAAAAAAAACTACAATAGTAATTGAATTCTGAAGCTCTTTAAATGTTTGATGTATCTCGTATAATCATGTGTCACTTAACAATGTGGATAAGTTCTGAGAAATGCATTGTTAGGCAATTTCATCACTGTGCAAACAGATGGTACAGCCTACTACACACCTAGGCTATATCGTACAGCCTATTGCTCCTAGGCTAAAAACCTGTACAGCATGTTACTGTACTGAATACTGTAGGCAATGGTAAATAATTGCATATCTAAATATAGCTAAACATAGAAAAGGTGCAGTAAAAATACCGTATTATAATCTTATGGGACCATTGTGATACATGTGGTCTGTCATTGACCAAAATGTTGTTATGCAGCAAATGATTATATATGCTATAGATCCAAAGTATGCTACGATCTTTTATCAAAATTCTGTTCTGGCTTACAGTTTGACGAGATTAATCTAGCATTTCCCATGATATGCCATTCCTTTTGTAGGTATTTTGTGGACCACTAAGTTCTACACGTTGTTCTGTTTGACACATACTTAGCAAATTACTCCTTATTTTGTATTTGGGCAGCTTATTTTCTTCTCTAGTATTCATTCCCTTTCTGATCCTTATGCTATAATCAAGTACCTGTTTAAAAGTTAGTCTAATAGGTATTCAAAATCACATTTTTAATTATAGTCATTTTATTATTATTTCACTTGTTATTTTTCACTTGTTAAATGGTAAAAATTGGTTAGAATAGATAAATAGTTAGAACATTAGAAAAACTGGTAACATCTATGAATAAAGGAACGATTACTTCTACCTCCTTTGTGAACTGTGTTATACAAAACACGTATTCATTAATTTAGTGGCTTTCAGGTCTATTTTCTTGCCTTTCACACTCTTTGCTTACATTATTTGATACAGATGATTTTCTCTAATTTAAATATTTGAAATAGTTAATTTCAAAGCCTCTTTCATATTTTAACAAATTTTATTTCTAGCATAAATCTGTAAAACAATTATCTGAAAGTTTAGATTATATTAGTTGATTTGACTACATAGGGATCAACAACTGCCACATTTTAAAATTTTAATTGAGTGGGTTAATATCTCAGAATACAAAGATTGAAACATTTCATCTCATGTAATTTAAACTTATTTTTAAATATAATTCAAATTTTTTGTTTCTGTTATTCACTTGGATATTACTCAAAGAATAAACAGTTTTCACATTAAGCCATGCGATTGAGCGAATCATTTTCATTTTTTGAAAACGTTCCAAGAAAGGAAAATACTAAAGTTTCAATTATTATTGAATGCTCTATTGCTTTTGTACCAACATACTCCAATTGTGTTAATTTGCTAATTTCCCTCTTACTAAAGAAGACTCACTTCTGAATGTTCACTCAAGAAAAGGAGGCTATAAAATAACATTTTAGGCTATCTCCACTCTATGAATTTTATGTCCCCAAATCCACCTGTTCCACAAAATCCACTCAACAGGGAGAACTTCCTGGGCTAATATAAGCAGAGGTTTAAATCATTCTGTGTGTGTGTGTGTTTGTATGTGTATATGTATGTGTATGGGGCCACTTAGTTTATTATTCTTTTTGGTCTCCTTGAAGATACAATTTTGTTTTTTCAACAAATTTTATTAAGGGGCCATCTATCAGAATGTGTTCATTTTTTGAATGGAATTCTGCTGAATAATTTCCAGATACTACCAGTAGCCTTTTAAATTTTTTTTCCTTCATATTTACCTTTTTCAAAAAATTTTTTTATAAAATACACATAATAGGAAATTTCACCATTTTTAAGTGTACTGTTCAATGATATTAACTATATTCATATTCATGTGTGACCATGATCACCATTCATCATCAGAACTCTTTTTGTCTTGAAAACTGAAACTCTATACCCATTAACAATAATTCCCTATTATCCCCTCCCCCCAGACCCTGGAAGCCACCATTCTACCTCTGTCTCTATGATTTTGACTACTCTAAATATCTCATATAAGTGTAATATTAAATAAAAGACAATATTTGTCTTTTTTGTGATTGGCTCATTTTACTTAACATATATCTTCAAGTTCATCCATATTGTAGCATATATCAGAATCTGCTTTCTTTTTAAAGCTGAATAATATTCCATTGCATATATGTATAATATTCCATTTTGTTTATCCATTCATCTTTGGATGGATACTTGAGTTGCTTGTACATTTTAGCTATTGTGACTAATGCTGCTATGAACATGGTGTATAAATATTTATTCAAGGCCTTCTTTTAATTATTTTATGTATTTACCCAGAAGTGAAATTGTTGGGTCATATGGTAAATCAATTTTTAATTTTTTGAGGAACCATCATACTATTCTCTACAACAGCTGTTTTAATATTCTCACCAACAGCGCACAAAGATTCCAATTTCTCCATCTCTTGCCAATGCTTATTTTCTGTTCCTTTGTTTTTTTCTGTTTTATAAGAGCCATTCTAATGGGTATGAGGTGATACTCATTGTGGTTTTGATTTGCATTTTTTAATGATTACTGATATTGAGCATCTTCTCATGCGCTTATTTGCCATTTGTATATCTTCCATGGAGAAATATCTGTTAACAAGTCCTTTGCCTATTTTTGAACTAGTTTGCTTGATGTTTTGTTGTTATTCTTACCAATAGCCTTTTAAAAGTAAATCTCTTGAGAAACCTATTGCCTCCTAATTAGTCTCTAAAATAATAGGCAATATAGCGTTGCCTTTTGTGTAGAGATTCATACCTTTCAAAGTGCATTCGCAGAGGTTACCTCATTTGAATGTCATAATCACCTGGTAAGAGAAGCAACGCCATTTTATTATATCCACTTGAAAGGATCCCAAAAAAGTCTCAGGAAATGTCTAGCCAGACACCTGGACACCCAGATAAGAGTTCATCTACAGAATCATCTCATTTGTTCACATCTGAATTTTCTTTTTCAATGTTTTGCTTTTTGGAATTAAAATTAAGGAATCCATTAAAATCTTTTATTCTTTATCCTATCTCCTTCATTTCATACTAATACCAGGCAAAAAGGGCTTCAGATGAATTCATTTTATATTTTGCCTTCTTTCAGGCATGACTTCTGTTGGCTTCTAAGATACCTAGTTATGATGATTTTTCCTCTGGATCCACTGGTTGTTTCCTTTCAGTGTCATAAGTGACTTTTGCTCTTCTGCTCCATCTCTATATATTTTTAGCATTTCTAGAGTTCTATCCTGAACTCTATCCTGAGTTCCCTTCTCTTTTCACCTGCTCACTTTTCCTGAGTAAACTCATCTCCTTGGATAGCTTTAAGTGGTGACATGCCAGTGACTCCCTAATCCATATCTCTAGCCTCAAATTTGCACCAGAACTTCATGGTAATTTATACAACTGTGTTATGACATTTTCACATAGCTGTCTTACAAGTATCTTAACATGGTCAAATTTAACATGGCCCAAAACAAAGCACTTTGGAATCCAGCCCTCCAGAAAACTAGATCCTTTCTCCAGAATATTCATCTCAGTAGATGGCAGCCCCTTCATTCAATGGTGTAAGGTAAGTCTACCTTTGATTTTACCCTTTAATGTACTACAATCTTCTTTCCCACCACATAACCATCAACAAATATACCTTGGATAGTCCACTCTCTCTGTTTCTACTGCTACCACTATGATATCTCAACTAAACTATTGACATCCCCTCCTTGGTCTCATTACTTCCATGCTCAGTCCCTACAATCCATTTCCCAAAGAGCAAATATTTGCCACTTTAGAACTTAAATCAGATCATGTTACTCCATGCTTAAAATCTTCCAGTAACTTTCCACTGCAATTAAAGTAAAATAAAATCCAAACTCCTTACACTGGATTACAAAGCCCTCCGTCATAGAGGCCAGTTAACTTGATCTTTCTTTACTGTACAGAGAATCTTGTCTCAATCTTGGTGGCATTCTCTCAATTTCTTGAGCACAGTGGGCTGTTTCTCATCTTAGGAACTTTGTGTACATTCTTCTGCCAAAATTGCTCTTCACCCTGATCTTTCATGACTGGCTCTTTCTTGTCATTTGAATATTATCTTAAATATCATATCAAAGAAATCTCCTCTTGCTAACCACCCAATCTAACATAGCCAACTAATTTCTATAACATCATGTTATATATCTCCAAATAGGATTTATCACTAGATGATCTATTTCATGGTTATTTATTTGTTTATTTTATCTCCAACCTAGTGGAGAATATGAGCTCCATTAAGACATTATCAGCTGTATTCACCATTGTATCACCAACATACAGAAAATAATATTAAAAGGTACTCAACAAATAATTGAGTAAAAAATGTAATTCCTCTACAAAATCTTCTGTGGTCCCTAGATCCAGTTGATTTCTTTGAGTCCTCTGCTAGTCTCTTCATGACTTTTCTCAAGATGTACTGCAAGTTGCTTAAAAAGACAGTCTTCCAAAGTCACATAACCAACATTAAACACGTGTAAAAAAAAAAAAAAGAACAAAACTGGAATCCAAATAGTATAATTTGACTATAAACAGCTGAACCAAATAAAGTAAATATACCCAAATCAGAAATTATATTTTCTCTCCTATTAAAGAAGAATTGATTACTTTAAAAATTATAAATTTTAGTTTCTCAGTAAATAGACTGCTAGCAGCAAGGGGAGCCAGCTTAGGAAACTATAGAACTATTTTGGCCCAATGTCTTACTTGTATAAACTTGATTTTGGCTCTTTATCTTACCTAGTTTCTACATCATTAAAATGTAACTATGTAGTTTAAGAAAAAATAATCATACTTAATACATAAAATAAAATTATTAACATGTTAGACATAATGAGATAATTTTGTAAACAAAATTAAATTTCTTAGAAATAAGAAGCCCTACAAAGTACTACTTAATTTTAATTGTGATAAGTTTACATCAAACAATGTTAAATGAGACACTTTCTGATATTTCAGAGTTTCAGGAGAGACTAAGAATCAAAACAATCAGTGTTAAATATCCCATATCCTATAGAGAAGTGTGACCATCACTGAAAAACTTGGAAAGAGGTGACCCAAATGGTTTTCTCAGCATCAGTTGATCACCAACCACTCAGCTTAATGAAAAGGAGAAGAACTCATCGAAGTATAGAACTGGAGGACAAAGTAATTAGTCTAATCTGTCCTGTAATGATAACTAGCAAAGCAAGACAAAGTATGAAAAAATAAAATCTTCATGAAAGAAACGAAGAATAATAAGATGATGAAGAATTACCAGGCTAGGTTCTAGGGAAGACACAAGCTCAGAGAAGTGAGTTTCTCAAAACATTACCAATTTGGTACTACTCTGAGGATCTTTACTGATTTGAGACAGTGTTTCTAACTGGCTGAAAGACTTAACCCTACTTTGACTACCATGGGCTAGAAAGAAAAAGACTGATGTTCAAAATCCAGCAAGGAGGTAGTTCTGGTGATTGAAAAATAGATAGGGTAAGCAGTAAGTAGAAAGACTATTACAAGGACTGCAGCTCAGCTTTGAGTCATCTCCATTGCTAAATCTGGACTATGGTGATTTCATACTGGTGGTCTCACTAAGTGCCTGATATAAACAAACAAGTCTTCTATATAAGAAAGTAACATTATCTTAGGCTTTTCAGAATACAAAAAATTCTGGAAACAAACATAAGGTCCAGCACATTAAACAAACAAGAAGATACACAAAGAGCCAATTCAATACAAATAAAGCCAGAGAAAACAACAGACAATAGAAATATACCTAAATGTTTCTATACCTAAATGAAATACAGAATTGGAGTTATCCTACTGAAATTTATAACAGCCATATTTACTATGTTCAAGGATATAAAAATTGAGAATTTTATCAGCTATCTCAAAATTTATAAAAAGAATGAAGTAGAAATTCTGAAACCATATATAATAACCAAATAAGAACTCAACAAATGGATTAACACTAGATAAGGCATAGCTCCAAAAAACTATTAGGAAACTAGAGCATAGATCAGAAGAAACAATACACAGTGAAACAAGAATAGGCAGAAGAAGGGAAAATACAGAAAATAGTATACGTGATATTTAATAGACAATACCATAAACAGACTTAACATATTGGAGTTCTAAAAAGAGGAGATGGAGAGAATAGGGAAGAAGCAATACTTGAAAAGCTAATAGCTAAGAACTTTCTAATAGTGATGAAAGACTTCAAGCCACAGATGCAAGGATTGTTATAGGATTAAAAAACAAAACAAAACAAAACGAGGTGCATTGTACCAGTTGAGCACCCTTAATCTGAAAAATATGAAATCTGAAATGTTCTAAAATCTGAAACTTTTTGAGCACTAACATGTGGAAAATTTCACACTTGACCTAATGTAATGGGTCACAGTCTAAAATCAGGCACAAAATTCACAGTTTATTCAGCATTCCCTAGGGAGGAAAAGGCTCTTCCAGGTCCCTTTAGCTGCAATATATATTTTCCACACATGTCCAGATTCCTCCACACAAGCATGTCTGCAAAGGTAATAAAGTGACATTTATGCAGGCTGAATGTGACAATGGCATGCTCCCATGATGCTGTAAGTGGGGTCAAGAATTGTGTGCATTACTCACGTTTTTTATTTTATTTCTTGCTCTACGGTGTAAAAATACTATTGAAAATATCAAAAAGGTCTGCAATAATATCTTTACACCACTGTTTTGTCATAATCTGAGTTCCCATTCTTTATAAACTTCTGCATCTCATTGGGAGGTTCAGTCTTCATTCTTCAAGGCTCCCGTGTAAATGCACTAAACAAATTTGTATGTCCTCTTCTCCTATTAATCAATCTGCCTCATGTTAATGATTTTTCAGCAAACCTTTAGAGGGCCAAGGGGCTTAGCCCCAACATGAGGAAAAATGGGATATTTTTAAGAAACTCAAATCATCCAAAAAGCACTCCAGTGAATGCGGAGCAAATAGAAAACACTTAATAAGATAATAGATTTAAACTCAAATCCGTCAGTACGTATGCTAAATGTAAATACAATCATGCACTGCATCATGGCATTTTGGTCAACAACAGACCACATATACGACAATGGTCCCATCATATTATTTTTACTGTACTTTTCTATGTTTAGATACACAAATGCTTACCCTTGCATTACAATTTCCTACAGAATTCAGAATGGTAACATGCTGTACAGGTCTGTAGCCTAGGAACAATAGGCTATACCATATAGCCTAGGAGTATAGTAGGTGATACTGTCTAGGTTTCTCTAAGTGCACTCTATGATGTCTGTACAAGGACAAAATCATCTAACAATGCATTTATCAGACTAAATCCCTGTGGTTAAGTGATGCGTGACTGTATGCTAAAGGCTCTAGTTAAGAGGCAAAGATTGTCAGGCTGAATGTAAAATAAACAACTATTTATATAAATAAAGAATATATCTAAAATATACAAATATAAAAATGTGTGATTATTCTACCAATTATTAAAAAAGCTTTCTTGGTCTTCCACTATTATTGTGGATTTGCCTATTTCTACTTGTAACTCTACCAAATTTTGCTTTATATATTTTAACATTATGTTATTAGATACCTACAAATTTGGGACTTTAAGTACTTCTCTCTATCCCTACTATTACTTTTGCCTTAAAATCTACTCCATTTGACTTATTCCAGATACATCAGCTTTTCTATTCATTTTTTAATTTTTAAATTATAAAAGAAACACATTTTTAATATTTAAAAATTCAAATAATAGGTATTTATATTGTAGTTCAGTTTTGAAAGTCTTCGCTGTACTTCTTTGGTTATGCTCTGCACATGCACTGCTTAGGGTTGACTTCAGTATTTGGGTCTGTTTAAATAGGAAATTAGGGATACCTTTCTCCAGCTTCCTCCTGCCAGAGTTTTCTACCACACTCTACTTCTCAGCAGCCCCTTTTCCCAGTTCCTCTGGCCAGAAAGTTTGCATTCTTTCAGAGTTTTAGCATCCTGCCCTCTTTCACAGTTCTAAGCAACTGGGACACAGTAGCAAAGAAAACACAGGGGAAACAATAATGGGTATTATCTCCATCTTCTAATATATCAGGAGCTCCTTTTCCAAGTTCCTCTACCCAAGGTCTCCCCTTAAGGCTGAAGGGACCTATGCAACTGTGTATTCGGAGGTGGTGCAGGGGCAAGGCAGAGAGACTAAAAAGAAAACAAATTAGGGATTATGTAGCAGGATGTCTCATAAAGGGAGTATATCAAAAGTCCTCAAGGTGTGAATTAATTTTAAATAGTCCCTTCATTGTTGATCAAGTTATATTCAGGAGTAACTTGAAACCTCTCCAAATTTCTTGTGGCCCTCACTTGTCCCATGAACTCTCATTTTGTCACCATTAATGGTCTTTTCCCTACTGCATTCCTAAAGAATATAAGTTAATGATAATGAATAAGTGAATGATAATGAGGAGAAAAAAATCAAAAGATGATATTTTGTTTGATATTCTGTTTGACAAGAACAAAATATCAACACTGCTTGTACACACATATTCTAGGTGCATATGTGCAACTTATATGACATTACCATTCAATCAAAAGCCTGTGGCCCTCCTGCTTATTTCTGACATCATTTGTGGTAATTTAGAGTTGGAGACTAACAACATTTTTCAGATGATAATTATGAGCAATAAACAAAAGCCCCCAAGAAATGGGATAACTTTTTGCTTCCATCCGCCAAGAAGGCATCATCTCTACCTATGAATCCAAGGGTCTTTTATTCAAATCCAGTTGAGTTATACCCATCATCTCCAATAAATTGAAATATTGTCTATAACAAATGTGTGCTAATGGGAGTAATAGAGTTACATTTTCATTTTATAGCACTATCATTATAGAGTAAGTTTTCTTTAAACATGACTTTATTATTTCCATAACCTTCCTAATTTGAATCAAAGTATCATAAGTTTTCAAGAGACCTCAGTGGTCTTTAAATTTTTGAGCACTGAGCATACTGATTTCTTTTGATTATCAAAAAGTTCACCCAGGAGCCCCTGGATCCAATTTGTCTATTACTATTTTTATGATAAGGTGATGCTAAGCTATTGTACCCTGAAGAAGAAAATAATGAAATGTCTCTAATATTTTCAGTTGCATATCTCTGTCAGTATGGTTTGGAATTACATTATTCTATTCTTAAAAAAATGTGAAGGCTCTGATAAGCAAAAGCTTTTTTTGATAAATTTGTAGTTACAATGAGACTATGATATTGAAATTTGACAGCAAGATACAGTCTTTTAAGCCAAGTCAATACATTGCAAATACACTGATTATATTATGATAACTGAATCTATCACAGCATTGCTAAGCTGTTATCAAGAAAGTAAATATTTTAAAAATAAAAAGAAGCAATTTAATCATACTACCAAGTATATAGTAAAGTAAGAAAATATTTATTGTCGTTAATTTAGCATGTCTTGGGTGGGTGACAATATTTTCTAGAATTAAAAAAGCCACTACTAAATTTCTTAAAGTGAGAAGTATTTCAATTTTCTAAAAGCTGTGCTATCTAACTACATGTGGCTAGTCCAAACTGAGAAATACTGTAAGTGTAAAATACACACCACATCTCAAAGACTTAGTTTGAAATAAAGAAAATAAAATATCTCATTAATAATTTTTTGTTGATTACATGCTGAAATGGCAATATTTTGGATATATTGCATTAAATAAACTATACTGAGGCATAAAAAAGTACATAATTCCATATGTCTAAAGTTAGGGGATGGTAAGTTAGAAGCTGTAATTCATTTATTCAGTCTGTTCAAGTAATATTTATTGAGGATGTCTAGTGTACATCTTAGCAGCTCTAGCTCTAGATTCATGTTGCCCCAATTCAAATCCTCTATGACTGACTGATCATATGATCTTGGGTAAAATTTTTTTCAAAATCTTTAAGCCTCAGTTTATGTACACACACACTAAAAAAGATAATGATAGTAGTAATTACAATTATAGAGTTGTTGCAAAGAGTAAGTAATCCACTTACAATGCTCAGCATTGTCAATTGTCTCAGTTCTCCAGCCAAAGACCACTGGGAACAAACTTACAGTTGACTAAGTTGGATTTATTGTTTATTGCAGCAAAACAGAGAACACGACATGGGAGCCATGCACATCTCAGTAAAAAGCGTTAGAGAGGACGTATTGTAGGATTTGGCTTTGGTTGGGAGATTTAGGAGAGGATTCAAGGAAGCAGGGATTTGCTCTAGACAGGAGTGCCATCAGAAAGTGGGGGCAAGCCTATGATTGGATATCTCAATAAATCTTATCCTTGGAGGAGGCAGACTACTGCAAGACTAAAGTTGTAATTGGTCAAGTAGCACTCACTCAGATTAGCCAGGAGAGGGGAGTGTTTGGTATTTTACACAGTAATCTTATTTTTGTGCTTAGACAAAGTTAGCAAGTGGTCTTATTTTGTCTCATGTTCTCAGAATGACCTTTTCTGATGTTAGGAAGTTTATTTATGCCTAACAGGAGAACAGCATAGCCTAGATACAAGCATCATACAAGTTCCTAGATATCAATGGCTGATTTTTTAATTATTATTATTATTTCTCAGCACTCTACCTAATACATAGTAAGTATTCAATAAGTATTTGAAATTACTTTCAGACATCAAATAAAGATGTTGAGTAAACAGAGTTTATGACTGTACTCTAAGAAACTTTTATTTAATGGCCAGGTAGAGGAAAAAGAGCTGGAATGGAAAATAAAAAATAACCAGAGAAATGGGAGGAAAACAAAGAGTGAGTGATGTCACAAGGCTGAAGGAAGAGATTCTTTTAAGGAAGAAAAAAGTGGTGAACAACTGTCAGACGTTGCTAAGAAGTCAAGGATGATGAGTTCTGAAAATTCGCAACAGGAAAACCAATGGCATCCTTAGTGAGATTTCCAGTGGAGGAGTGGTGGCAAAAATCAGGCTAGTGTAGTATGAGCGGGAGGAAGTGAGCAGGAGGAAGATGACTGCTTACAAATGGGGAAGTAAAATTAAGTTCTTGATGGATCAAAGAGGATTTAAATTATTTTTAACATGGAAATTATTTGTATATTTAATTGTTAATGGGACAGTTCCAGTTAAGTGGAAGAGGTTAAAGATACGGGAAAAAGAAGAAAAACTAGTAATGAAAGCTTTTCGAAAAAGCTGGCAGGAATAGAATCCAAAATAAATGTTAATAATCATGGGATCCATTGTTGGGTATTTTGCTGTTGTTGTGTTTGCCTCATTTGAGGTATTAACCATAATTGTCTGGATACACTGAAATTACTGAATGTTTCTCAGCTTATAAATAATATAATTAGATTTGTATTTCAGAAAATAACAGTATAATACAGAAGGTGGATTGGAGGATTTCAAACCTGGAGGCACAGACACCATTTAGGAAGCTAGTCCAATAATCCAGAAAAGGAAGGTATGGATTTGAATTAAGTAATATCAGTTGGGATAGAGAAGAAAGAAAAACTGTAAAAGCACAGTACTCTAAGACGGGAAAGTGACACTATGTGGTCATCGGTTACATGTGGATGTCAAAAAGGCAAATGAAATAGAATGTAGATGATAACTCCTAGATTTTAGACTTGAGTTACCGGGATGAGGATAGGACCATTCACTTTGTAATAATTACATGAGAAAAAGCAGATTTTGACACAGGACTATCAAGAGATGGAGAAGACTATGAGTTTGTTCATTCATTCATTCATTCACTCAACACGTCTCCTAAAAACCTGTTTTATGTCAGGAATCATACAAAACTCTTGGGAAACACTCATGAAGAAGAGAGCCATGTCTTCTGCTTTTGTTGGGGCTTGCTTCTTTTTTTGAGTTAGAGAGAATTTTAAGATTTCTAAGTAGATATATTTAACAAACTGATCAGTTGGACAAAGTAATGTAGCGTTCAGAAGGTCTGGGCTGCAAATTTTATATATATGTATATATGTATATGTATAGATAGATAGAACAAATTAAATACTCAAATATTAAAATTTCTAAGTAGATATGTTAATATATCAATCAATTGGAAAACCTAATGCAGAGTACAGAGGTCTGGGCTGCAAATTAATATATATGTGTATGTGTAGAGAGAGAGAGAGACAGAGACAGAGAGAGAGAATATTAATGACAGTCTTCTTAAAGTATGGATCCTCACACCCAGCCAGCCTGAGCAAAGTAAATTAAGGAACTCATACTTAAATTTAGCCTGAGATCTGTGGTTATTTTTGTGGTCAGATTATGTTAACTATAATTTTGGCTTTTATCTATAAATAAATAATTTCATACTAATTCACATGGCATAATTGAGTTGCATATCCTTTGGGATTAGACAGAGCTGAGTTTGAATTCTAGCTCTACCCCTTGGTAAGAACACGGGTCATCCAGTGTTAATTGAGCACCTACTCTGTACCAGCCATGTGGACAGCACTGAAGTACATGGTTAATAATCCATTGTCCTTGCCCTGGAGAAGCTTTGGATTTGTGAGGCAGGTTCATTTTCATCCTTGCCAACATGAGCAAAATATGTTTCTCATAGAGCTGTGGGAATAAATGAGGCAAGTATGCAGAGTGCCTGGCCATATGCCTGACATGTATTTCTTTGGATCACGCTATAAAGATAGCTGAATAGTGCATCATCTTTTAGGGTCACAGTGTCACTAAAAGTACATCTTCCAAAAATTAGTTGCTACTTCTACCCCTGGGATTGCTTTTAAGTGTTCTCAATAACATGTTATATTTATTGGCTTGTCTTTAACTAATCTTAACAGTAGCTGAATTTTCATGGATTGATTCTTCAAGCCAGAGGCAATATTTTCTTTCTAGGATATAGTTATGCAAAGGCACAAATCTGGTATAAACAATAAATGGCATGTCCTATGGGGTTATGCCCATGGAGTCTTGATAAATTAGCTTTATAACAAATTACTGCTTATCTGCCTCATGAAATGCCTTCTCTAAAAGGCTCCAGTGCATAATCATTTTAACAATGTTTCCAGAAGAAAGAGAATGACTTAGAAAGGAGATAATTAAGGACAGAATTCAAAATAAAGAGAATCACAGAAAGTAGGTATCTGCCACACATTTTCATTAGTGTTTGACAGTTCAGTGCAGTGATTAACAAAGTTTTTGGACATCAATATTTCTTAGCAGTTGCTTATAAATTCCCAGCCCTTTAAATAATTATGTTTAAAAGCTGAGGATACTTTGACTAGTCATAGCACCTTAGGGACTACTGGCCAAAGTCCTTCTTGGCTTTCTGGGATCAGTGAACTATCACAAAAGGCCTGGAAAGTTTTCACTGTTAACTTTCTTCATGCACCCATGGGTATGCTGCTCATGAATCTCTGTGCAGTATTGCATGGAATGTATTAAAAAATTCTTAACCAGAATTACGTTAAAATCTTCTGGGAGGGCTGATCTCTACAAAGAGTGATTCTCATAAGGAAATTTTTTTCCCCTAAAGTGAGCAATGTCTAAGAAACATAACTATAGTTCTTATAAGATTAATATTAGAAAAGGGAGAGGAGGGTGGGGGTGGTGCTGAAGCTCACATGTCCTAGTAAACTCAGCTTTCTTTAGAAAGAATACATCCTGAAACTTCACTGTGCATTAACAAAGTGATTGACTCTAGGGAATATTCCAGAAGTATTTAGAGCTTTTTTTGTTGTTGTTCACATGGAGCAATAGAGAAAATCACATTAAACTGCAATAAAGCATACAGGTATTTTAACCCTTTTTCCCCTCTCTCTTCTACCACATCTCTGGAAGTGGTGTAATCTATTACCATTTCAATGCTTGACATCAATGGTGCAAGGAGATATACAGATCTATTCAGCACCAGGCTTTCTTTCTGGTTATAGATTTTAAATCCTTTTTAGTACTAAATCCTAAGGCTCTAGGGGAAATTGTTACGAGTGAGATTTGACTATACATTGGTCATTTGGAGCTTCATGTACTTTTCAGGTGGGCTATGTCAACTTTACCTAATCCATGTGATTTTTCAATACAGTGAAATAAAAGGGGAAAAAACACAGACTTTAGAATTAGAAAGAACTAATTCATGTAAGTCCTCTATCCCTACAATCTTTGTGACACTAAAAAACAATGTAAACTTTTTGATCTTTGGTTTCTTTCTCTATAAAATGGTAGTAACAGTAACAATACCTAGTTTTTGTAGAGTATTTAAGGATTATAAAGGGGTTTCTATGCAGACACATAGATGTTCAATAGATGGTAGCTGTTACCTTTAATTATAAATATCATGGCTTTCTAGCAAAGACATCCTCCAAGGTGCAACGACTGTAAGAAACAGTGGTGCTTCATGTGCACTTCACATTAGAAAGGATTCTTGAAATCAGTTCTTCTTGTATATGATGAAAAACAAAGGCAAAAGCAAAAACAATTGGGTATCAGAATGTAATTTCTCTATGACAAGAAAGAAAATGTCTAGCAGTCCTATTAGTTTTAACCTTCTTCCCTCAATCTGTAGTCACATAAAATACTTGAAATACAAATTTGTAGCAGGCAGAATTTTAAGATGGCCACATGATCTCTACCCCTTGTGTTACACTCATGATCCCAACCCCTTATATTGCAAGGGTGATGGGATTTTGTAGATGCAATGAAAGGCCCAGATTAGTTGACTTTGTCAAAAGGCAGTTTATTCTGGGTGGGCCTGACTTAATCAGTTTGAAGCCCCTTTAAGGGAGGACCTAGACCTTCTCTGAGGTCAGGTTCTCTTGCTGTCCTTAGAAAGAAAGCTTCCATGTTGTGAGAGGAGGGTCACTGAGGGTCACATGGGAAGGAACTTGAGGTAATCTTTAGGACTTGAGGGTAACCCGTGGGCATAGCCAGCAAGGAAAAGGAGACTCTAGTCCTACAACTGCAAATACCAGAATTCTGCCAAAAATTATGTGAGCTTGAAAGGGGTCCTCAAGCTCTAGAAAGAAACACAACCTATCTGACCTTTGCTTTCTTTTAAGACTCCTGACCCACAGAAACTGTGAGATAATAAATGAGGGGGTTTTTTAGCTGCTAAGTTTGTGGTAATTTGTTATAGGGCAGTAGAAAACTGATACAAAATTGACCTTCTTCTAGTCTTCCTACAGGCTATTTTTATGGTGGTTGAGGTGAGGATAGCATCCAATGGTTTGAGAATCAGAGAAGATGCAACTGGAACAAACTAGTTTCAGTGAGCAAGTCATTGCATCTGCTCAAAATTTTCAAACATTTTATTATAGTAGACTTAGAATTCAGTTTGGAGGCAGGAAAATGTTTTTAAAGAGGGATAAAAAACTTTATTTCCAATTTCTTTAACAACCTACTCACCTTTATCAATATCTAAACCAGCCCAAGGTATAGTGGTTCTTAATTAAAGACACAGCAACTTGAGCACTGCCCTATTAAAGTAGTTTTAGTATTGGTATACACTCAATTTAATTGGGAGAAATGACTCTGTTTAACAGCATAATTAATGTAAATAATCTCATAAAACTAATTATAAGTGATAAGAAAACCTTAGGAGGGTTTATAGTGGATTAAAATGTAAATCCTTGTGTTTGATTAGCTGTTTTAACATTATATGACTTAGTCTAGAGTCAGCCCTAGGTATTCATGGGTTATAAATATGACCTAAAAACTTAATATCTAGATATTAAGAAGTCATAAGCTTTGGGAAAGAGGAAAATAAACTTGGGAATTACCATAATGGCCTCTTGTGTAAAATCTGTATATGTTTAAATGAATTAAGTGAAATAGACCACACAATTACATAATTTTTAGGTGTGAGTTCATGACAAAGATTAGGGAATTAATTAATTGTTTAGTGTCTTAAAATCACCAAAGAGCAGAGCAAGCTGTAGTATCACCCTTCAAGAAATATATTGGGCTCACAACTATGAAGAAAGGTAGGCTAAAGAATTGGAGGCAAAAAATGGTTTCTGAAAAACTAGCAAGAAATGAAAAAGTACCCATGAGCCACAAACACATGTTTTTCCTTGTAACTAAAGAACACATTAATCACTTAACAGGACTTATGTGAATAGCTTTGGTCCTTGAGAATTCAAAAATTTAAATCTAAATGTGTGTGCGTATATGTGTGAGTGTATGCATGCATATGTTTGAGTATGTGTGTGAGTATGAAAGTGTGTGTGTGTGTACATATAAAAGGAAAGATGGAAAAAACTTACAAGGAAAATCCCTCAATGTTCTTTGCCCCTTTCCTAAATGGATGTAGAAGCTATGTGAACCAGCACAAAGAAAAGTAGATTTGCAGTTTTCTCTAAATAGGTCCTTTTAGTGTAAAGGTCACATTTCAAAATCCCCCATTTTACCTTATTCTCAATCCAGATCAACTTTCCAAGAAAAATCTGTATCAGTGTTTAGCCAGGGAAGACGAAAACTTCACAGACAGTAAGTAAACTCCATTTTCTGACTCCATCAAAAGCTTGAGAGCTGGCGCCATCCACCCACAGTGTTCAGGAGGAAGTGTGAATGTCTTGATGGCTACTGTTTGTGAGTTGGTCACCACTTTGAACTTTTGAGGAACATGAAATAATAATTTCCATCAATGTCAAGCAAATAACGTACACGGCTTCTCTGGCTGAACAAATGAATGTTAAATTTCAGTTAACACTCCTCTAAGATAAGATCTAATTTTCCTACTGCAAGGCTTTGTTTTGTTTTGTTTTGTTTTTTGTGAACATGAGCAGGAGATTAGCACAGATTTCATCATCACTTTTTCTACTTAACAATAACCAACTTAATTTCTAAATTTTTCCTATACAAGAATATGTGTTCATTACAGAAAACCTAGAAAATACAAGTGAAAAGAATACAATTAAAAGTATTGATAACCGTCCACTCATTTTAGTAGTATATTCTTCCCCTTCATCTATGAGAAATATATATATATACCTATGCCTATATGCATATCTTTTCAAAATACAATAGGTAACATAAAAATTAAATAAAAATCCTTTGGGTAGCTAAACAACTCTGGGTTTTATGGCAACATAAGTTGGAGGGTGCAGTGAAGAGCCCTCATGGGTCCCCCAAATTGCAAGGGCAAGTCCATTTCATAGAGGTGAATATAGGTGACATTTATCAACAACAATGTCTATCATTTCATGGATCCTAGCAATAAACATAATACTTGTCACATATTTAATAGGTTAAATTTTATCACAATATATTGATACCATACTTGTATACAAGACTTGCTTCAGGGTGTAACTGCATTCAGAATCAAATAGCAAGCTAATAAAGCTACAGCAGAAACAGTTTTACAACCCTCCATTGACTTGTGTTTTACATTATATTATCTTATTGTAGACATCTGAATTAAAGGTTAACAAACACTATTTAATGGGTTGTCTAGATGAATGTACAGTGCATGAATACATGCTTCTTGCAATTTCTATTGGTTTTAATATTACTCATGCTTTATGATTTGGGTTAACACACAACTGTAAGTGGGTGATGGCTCTTGACTGACTCTTTTAAGTAATACGAAATAGCACATTTTGTTAGACTTCCTCCAATTAAGTGCATATCCACCATTAAAGCAATCTGTCATCATTTTAACAATGTCATTAACATCTACAATGTAACTCACAGGCGCTTTGTTCTTCTTTCAAAATTAGTAGCACATACATTTATATATAATAGAAAGCCTGAAATACAAAAACAAATTTAAGAAGCCTTCAACTCTAAGCTACACAAATATTTTTAAATGAGTTACACAGAAAGTATGACTTTATTAATAAAGAAAAGCCCACAGAAATTATATATCCATTAAAATTGATTAATGATATAAAATGTAAATTTATTTTCTTTCTAATATAGCAATCAAGTAATATATTTTCTTTATAATGTAGCAATCAACTATATTTAACTCTACTGTTAAATATACTTGAGCTAATGAAAGTAATTTAAGTTATTGGGCTATTGAAAGTAAAAATTAGTATATAAAATTTATGATTTTAACATATAAATGATTATTATCAATCTTTAGAAATATTTTGGAAAAAATTTAATTCATAAAAATAATATACTAGGTATTAAATAAAAAGATAAAATTTTATTAGCAAATTTAGATGGTAATATCAACCTTTAATTGCTAAAATACATCTTATTTACTGCTGTGGCTTAAATAAATAGATTACGAGTCAATCAATAATAAATGCAAGGAGAAATTTTAAATTCACAAAACAAAGAGTGGAGATTCTGCACCGGGAAGAATACCTCTTTCTACCTATATTCACACAAAAGTAGACACTATTGTATAAACATAAATTAGAAACTGAATTTGTTTGCTGTCAACTAAGGTTGTCAACACATGTTCAGCCAATTTTCCTCATTGATAACTATTTTATAAATAAAATATCAAAGGCAACCTAACTAGAAGGATAGAGACATAATAGTCATTTTTCAGGTAAAAAAAAACATATCTCCCTTGTTTGGACTTGTTTTCCTGTTATATCTTGCGTGCCTCTAAGAATAATCTACTAAACATTTACTTAGTTTCACTCATGTTTTTTCTTCCTTAATAGAGAATAAGCTTCTTTAAAGTCAGGATTAATATTTTGTGTCTCTCCAAAACTCTCACAGAGCTTTACCTAGCACCTTGCACATTAAACTTACTAAAAAAATAAATGCCCTGTCATATCTCACACATTATATAGTCAAAATTAATTCACTATTGCTATTTCAATAGCTCTTCTACTCTATTCCTCATCTCTGTAAAGTTTCTGATCACCTAGCCTGCCAGCAAAAAAATCTGAGAGCCGTCTTTGATTCATACCTGTTAGTCTCAAATTTAATCAAAATCCTGTCTCAATTTTAAAATCCCAACATTTATCAAATCTGGCTTCTCTTTTCTATCCCTACTGCCATCACCTCTTGCTAGTCCCTCTTTTCCTTGGCATCTTTCTTGATAGTTCAGCTATTCAATACCTTTCTGATTTTAACACTTGGAGTTTGTTTGAGTCCTATTTCCTAAGTTCAAAAACATGATCCTCTGTGGTATGGAGGAGACTTTTGTTCAGTCCATTCAGCATTTGTGAGTGGGCATTTCTCAAATTGGCTTCACAGCGACCATTCTGCAACCTCTTTTACCTCTCATTTCTTTCCAGAATTCTTCCCTTTTTTCTAATTATCTCCATTAGGAGTGACTCAAAATTCATTTTTGGTAGCTCCAAAGTTCCTAATGTTACTTAAAAGATAAAGCTGAACCCTACATTAGATTAGGGCCAAAGAGGGTTTAAAACTGGCAACAAAATGCTATATAAATAGGCAAGGATAATCCATTTTAGATTTGAAGAACTTTTAACTAAGACCAAATTTCTGCTTTTTCTCCAGTGGAAGTTTTCAAAACACAGTAATTAATTTCTAAGAAATCTTTTCTCTGAAATATAAGTGGTCCTCAACTCAAATGAAGTCAATTATTTCACTTCATCCCCTATATACATTTTCTGCTCTATAATAACCACCTTGGCAAAGGAAAATAGTGTCATAGTGATGATTTATTATAATGAACCAAACCAAGTTAACTCTTTTTGATACTCTTTCATGTTAAATCCAGACAATCAAAATCATATGAGAGAATTAAGTACCTCTTGAATTGCCTCTTGTTTTGAAGAATATTATGCCACTAGATTTGTTACCCTAAAAGTCTAATGGTAAACAAATATCCAATTCATTCATTCATTCAACATACATTTTCTAGGCTCTTATTTGGTACAAGCCGATGGACTAGACGTGGACCACTTGTTTGCTTTGATTCTTTATGCCCTGTTAACACACAGAAGCAGAATAAAGGTGACCAATGTATGACATTTAGCAATCGTTTTGGCCTTACGTAGGATTTATCTAGAGATTCTAGGTTAATAAGACAGCCATATTGGAAATACCATATTGTTTAGAATCAGAAGACCACAGTCTGAAACATTAATTAGACTCAGACTATCTATTTGAACTTTTAAAATTCACTTAAACTCTCTGGCCTTGAGTTTTTTCATTAAGGAAGCACAGATAACTATGGCTAACAATTATTAAATAGTTGATGCTTGCACAATGCGGTGCACAATTGTTGCACTAATCCTCACAACAGTCCTATGAGGCAGACACTATAATCTTCATGTTATGGATGGAGAATCAGAAGCATGGAGAGGAGAGGAGAAGAGAGGGAGGTGCCAAAGGGCAATAGTAAGCAGAAGAGCCAGAATGCAAACCAAGGTGGTTTGACTCTGAGTTAATACATCTCACCACATACTATGATATTTACTTCACTGGGTCATTGTAAGGAGTAAATAAGATAATTATGAAAATGTGTCTTATAAACTCTAAAGTAACATACGAGTTATCATTATTTTATTACTATTATTAATAAATAATAATATATTTTAATCTATTACTAATCCATTAAGTGAAATTCCAGTGTATTTCAGAGATTGCCATAAACTTGTGTTAAAAACCCAGAGTGGGAGAATTCCTCTCATATCTCTCTTTGATAAGTGAAGAAAGGGAGGAATTTAAGAAAGGAAAACGGTTACTGTTCTTCAGGTGTTTTCATTTAATACCTCACTGACTCTCAAACTACACTGTCATGACTTAGGTGTCGTTATCCCATTATATAGATAAGGAATCTGAGCTTGGAGAAGTAAAAAAAAAAAATGCTAAGTTTCCAATACAGAATAGGTAGAACTTAAACTCAGGTTCATTTGATTCAAGAGCCAGGTTCTTTCCACTCTATTACACTGTCTTATGAGGTTACAGAGCAGGTATCTCCACAATTACCAAGCTAAAAACCCAGGTCAGTATGTCTGACATTTATTTGCTTTTATTTTTTTATTTGTACAAACTTATGAGGTACATATGAAATTTTGTACATATATATATACTACATAATGATCAAGACAGGGTATTAAGGGTATCCATCTCTTGAGTACAATACATTTTTGTTTAACTATAGTGACCCTACTCTGCTATCAAACATTGGATTTTTTCCTTCTATCTAACAATGTTTGTACTCTTTAACCCACTTCTTTTTGTCCTCCTCTCCCCTTCTGGTCACCCTTCCAAGCCTCTGCTATCTTTCTACTTCCATGTGATCAGATTGTTTAACTCCCACGTATGAGTGAGAACATGTGGTATTTGTCTTTCTGTGCCTGGCTTATTTCACCTAACATAATGATCTCCAATTCCATCCATGTGCTACAAATGACACGATTTCATTATTTTTTTATAGATGAGTAGTATTCCATTGTGTATATATACCACATATTAATTATCCATTCACTCATTGATGGGCATTTAGGTTGATTCCATATCTTAGCTGTTGTGAATAGTGCTGCAATAAACATGGGAGTGCAGATTTTTTTTTAATATATTGATTTCTATTCCTCTGAGTAGATACTCAATTAAGGGATTGTTAGATTGAATGGTAGTTCTCTTTTTAGTGTTTTGAGAAATCTTTATGCTGTTTTCCACAGTGGCTGTCCTAGTTTACATTCCCAACAACAGAGTATGTGTGTGCATGTGTGTATGTGGGGTTTTTGTTTGTTTTTTTTGTTTGTTTTGAGACAGAGTCTCTCTCTGTCACCTCGGCTAGAGTGCCGTGGCATCAGCCTAGCTCACAGCAACCTCAAACTCTGGAGTAGCTGGGACTACAGGCATGCAACCCCAAGCCCAGCTAATTTTTCTAATTTTAGTACAGACGGGGTCTCACTCTTGCTCAGTCCGGTCTCAAACTCTTGACCTCAAATGATCCTCCCACCTCAGCCTCCCAGACTGCTAGGACTACTGGTATGAACCACTGTGCCTGGCCCCCAACAACAGTATTTAAGAGTTCCCTTTTCTCTTCATCCTCACCAATATCACTTTTTCTATGTCTTTTTAGTAATAGCCATTCTATCTGACGTAAGATGATGATATGTCACTGTGGTTTGATTTGCATTTCTCTGATGGTTAGTGATGTTGATTGAGTATTTTTTCATATATCTGTTGGCTTGTATATGTCTTCTTTTGAGAAATGTCTATTCATGTCTCTTGGCCCACTTTTAATGGGATTACTTGTTTTTTTTACAGTTCAATTGTTTGGGTTTCAGACATTAGGCCCCTGTAGATGAATAGGTTGTAAATATTTTCTCCCATCAACAGGTTGTCTCTTCACTCTTTTAATTGTTTCTTTTGTTATGAAGGTGCTTTTTAGTATAATTAAATTTCATTTGTCTATTTTTGGTTGTGTTGCCTGTACTTCTGAGGTCTTAATCATAATTTATTTACCTAATCCAATGTCCAAAAGAGTTTTCCCTAGGTTTTCTTCTAGTATTTTCATAGTTTTGGGTCTTATATGTGATCTTTAATCCATTTGGAATTTATTTTTACATATGGTGAGAGAGAGAGAGAAATCCAATTTCACTCTTCTGCATATGGCTGTCAATTTCCCATCACCATTTATTTAATAAGGTGTCCTTGCCTCAATGTTAACTTATTGTTGGCTTTGTCAAAGATCAGTTGTCATTAAATATGTGGCTTTATTGCTGGGTTCTCAATTTGTTCCATGGGTCTAGGTGTCTATATTTATACCAATTCCATGCTGTTTTGGTTACTATAGCCTCATAATATATTTTGGTGTTAGGTAATGTTAAGCCTATACCTATGTTCTTTTGGCTGAGAATTGCTTTGACTATTTGGGCTCTTTTTTGGTTCCATATGAATTTTAGGATTGTTTTATTTCATTCTGTGAAGAATGGCATTAGTATTTTGATAGGGATTGCATTGAATCTGTAGATTTCTTTGGACAACATGGTCATTTTAACAATATTGATTCTTCTGATCCATGAGCATGGATGTTTTTCCCTTTGTTTGTGTCATCTTCAATTTCTTTAAGCAGTGTTTTGTAGTTTTTCCTGTAGAGAGCTTTCACCTCCTAGGTTAAATTTATCCCTAGGCATTTTTTGTAGCTATTGTAAATGGGATTGCTTTCCTGATTTTTTTCTCAGCTAGATCATTATTGCTGTACAGAAACACTACTGTTTCTTGCATTTTGATTTTATAATCTACAACTTTACTTAATTCATTTATCATTTCTAGATGTAAGAAATTTTTGGTGGTCTTTGGTTTTTCTAGATATTTAATCATATCAACAAGAAAGAGGGACAGTTTGACTTCCTCATTTCCAGTTTGGATGCCTTTCATTTCTTTCTTTTGCTTGAATACTCTGGGTGGGACTTCAAGGACTATGCTGAATAGGAATGATGAGAGTGAACATTCTTGTCTTGTTATAGTTCTTAGAGGAAAGGCTTTCAACTTTTCCCAATTCAGTAGCTGTGGATTGTATATGGCCTTTTTCATGGTGAGATATATTCCTTCTATGCCTAGTTTGTTGAGTGATTTTATCATGAAAGGTTAATGACTTTTATTAGACACCTTTTCTGTATCTAATGAGAAGATCATAAGGTTTTTGTCTTTCATTCTGTTGATGTGATGTATCATGTTTATTGATTTGCCTAAGTTAAGCCATTTTGCATTCCTGGTGTAAATTCCACTTGATCATGATGTATTATCTTTTTCATGTACTGTAGGATTCAGTTTGATAGTATTTTGTTGAGGATTTTTGCATCTATTGTCATCAGGGGATACTGGTCTATAGTTTCCTTTTTTTATGTGTCCTTGTCTAGTTTTGATTTCAGAATGATGCTGACCTTGTAGAATGAGAATTCTCTCCTCTTTAATTTTTCAGAATAGTTTCAGAAGGATTGTATTACTTTTTCATATGTCTGGTAAAGTGCAGCTATGAATCTCTTGGTCCAGGGATTTTCTTTGTTGGGAGACTTTTTTATTACTGATTCAACCTTGTTACTCATTATTAGTTGTTCAGGTTTTCTATTTTATCAATTTTGTTTATTTTTTAATAATAAAAAATAACCATTTTGTCAATCCTTTGTATTTGTTTGTCTCTATATCATTTAGTTCTTTGCTGATATTAATTATTTTCTTTCTTCTACTAATTTTGGGTTTGGTTTGTTTTTGTTCTTCTGGCTCTTTTTGGTTTATTTTTAGAATGTTAGTATATAATCTTTCTACTCTTTTGATGTAGGCATTTACTACTATAAACATTCCTCTTAGCACTGCTTTTGTGAATCCCACAGGTTTTGGTATGTTGTGTTTTCATTTTCATTTGTTTCTAGAAAACTTTTATTTCCATCTTAATTTCTTCATTAACCCAGTGGTCATTAAAGAGTGTGCTGTTAAATTTCTATGTATTTCCATAGTTTCTGGAGTTCCTTTTGATATTGATTTCCAGTTTTATTCTATTGTGGTCTATGAAGATACTTGATATGATTTTGATTATTTTATATTTGTTGAGACTTGTTTTGTGGCTTATCATGTTGTCTATCCTGGAGAATGTTCCATGTGCTGATGAAAAGAATGTATATTCTGCAGTTGTTGAATAGAATGTTCTGTAAATTTCTGTTAGGTTCATTCAGACTAAGGTCCAGTTTGAATCCAATATTTACTTGTTGATTTTCTATCTGTGTAATGTTGATAGTGTGGTGTTGAAGTTTACCACTGTTATTATATTGCAGTCTATCTCTCTCTTTAGATCCAGTAATATTTGCTTCATGAACCTTAGCACTCATGTCATGTGCATATATATTTAGAATTATTATATCTTCTTTCTTGAAGGATCCTTTTATCATTATATAATGACTTTATTTGTCTTTTTTGTACTATTCTTGACATAAATTCTGTTTTATCTGATATAAGTATGGTTATTCTTACTTGCTTTTTGTTTCTGTTTGCATGAGATAACTTTTTATAATCCCTATATTTCCAATCTATATGTATTTTTACTGGTAAGTTGAGTTTCTTGTAAGCATCAAACAGTTGTATCATTTTTTTAAATCCATTCAGTCATTTTATATATTTGAAGTTAAGAATTTTGTCATTTATGTTCAAGGTTATGATTCATATGTGTGAGGCTTTGTTCCTATTATATCGTTAATTGTCTTCTGGTTGTTTTTATATTCTTTGCCCCTTTCTTTTTCTCTTTTTGTTTGTCATTGTAGTTTGGTGGATTTCTGTGGTGGTACTATTTGAGTCCTTTCTCTTTTTCGTTTGTGTGATTTATGTATTTGTGTGTGTGTTTATGGTGGCAAATGTCATCCTTTTGCTTCCAGATTTAGAATTTGCTTGAGCATATCTTATAGGGCCAGTCTAGTGGCAATGAATTCCCTCAGCACTTTCTTGTCCAGGAAAGACTATTTCTCCTTCATTTAAGAAGGTTAATTTTGCTGGATATACTATTCTTGGGTACCAGGTTTGTTCATTTTTTGTTTGTTTGTTTGTTTGTTTTTCCTTTCAGCACTTTAAATATATTACTCAATTCTCTTCTGGCTTGCAAGATTTCTGCTGAGAAATCTGTAGGTGGTCTAATAGGTTTTCCTTTATAGGTGACTTGGTGATTTTCTCTTGCTGTTTTTCAGATTAGCCATCTGTCTTAAACTTTTAAAAGTATGATTATAATGTGTTGTAGAGAAGTCATTTTTGCATTTTATCTGCCTGGGGATCAATAAGCTTCCTGTATCTGAATGTCCAAATCTATTGCTAGACTTGGGAAGTTATCTTCTATTATTTCATTAAATATATTTTCTAATCTTTTCCTTTTCTCTTTGTTGTCAAGGATATCAATAATTTGTGTATTTAGTCTCTTTATGTTGTCACAAATGTCACAAAGGCTTTGCTCATTCTTTTTATTCTTTTTTCTTTATTTTTGCCTGGCTGTGTTATTTCAAAAGACAAATCTTCAAGCTCTGAGATTCTTTCTTCTGCTGATCTAGTCTATTGTTGAGGATTTTAAATGTATTTTGTATTTCCTTCAGTGAATTCTTTAGTTCAAGAATTTCTGTATAGTTTTTTTTAAAAATGTCTATCTCTTTGATAAATTTCTCATTCATGTCCTGAATTGTTTTTCTGATTTTTTGTATTGTCTTTCAGAAGTCTTTAGTACCTCACTGAACTTCTCTAAAAATCACTATTTTGAATTCTTGATCTGGGATTTCATGAATTTCTTTTTGATTTGGATATGTTGTTGGAGAATGGTTGTGTTTCTTTGGTGATGTCATATTTTCTTGCTTTTTCATGTTTCCTGTATTCTTATGTTGATATTTGTACATGTGGTGTAACAGTCACTTCTTCTAATTTTTTGAAATTGCCTCAAAAAGGAGGATATTTTCCTGAAGAGATATATATGTTTTTGTCTCAGTAGGGCACTTTCACTTTGGGGTGCCTGTGGTAGTGTAATCTTTGTATGATTTCTTTAGCAGTACACAGCTTCACTACTATCTGTGATTTTCTCCATGGCCTAGTGTATGATTATTAGTGGAGGCTGTGGTGAAATTTTTCTGGGGACTAGAATGCCAAGTGGGTCAGTATTTGGGCCCCAGTGGTGGCAGTGATGGGCTAAGTATGCCTTTTCTTGGGCCATAGAGTGGCTTATGCTAGTACTGGTGTTAGTGAGCCTTGGAGAGCTGATTCTTGGGCCTCCAGTTGCCTTGCTTGGATCACAGTAGTGGTAGTGATGGGCTGGGCATGTGCATGGGTTCTCATGCCCCTGGGAAGCTGGTATGATGTGACTGATGTTGGTAGCAACGGTGGAGCAACCCACTGTAACCCAAACAGTTTGTGCTGGTTTTGGTGAGGGATGCAATTGGTTGGGATGCTCAGCCCCCAGCCTACTGGTGTTATGTTCAGGTGAGTGTCAGCTGTAATGGTATTGGAAGATTGGGTCAGCCCAATCTCAGATCCCAGCAGGAGTGGCCAGTCCAGTGATGGTAGACTGTGCTAGGCAATTTCCAGGCCCCTGGATGGTGTGCTCTAGTCCTGGAGGATGAGACCAGCCAGTAGACTTGTATTTAGGCCCTCCTTGTACTGTGTTCAGGTGCTGGCTTTGATAGGCAGTGGTGGGCTAGTCCCCAGGCCACCCACAGATGCTCAGGTATGGGCTGTCATGGCTGCACTGTGGGCCTGCCACAGGGGAGGATGGGGCTCCTCTCAGCTGGAGCAGTATGGACAACTAACTGTAAAATGCATTCTACTGATGCCTTGGTCTCACAGCAGGCCATAGCAGCGGCAGTGGGATTTGTCCTAGGGGTGCATAGGAGTGTCTGGTCTTCCCTCTTTCTCCTTGACCAGGAGCAGTGGCTATGTCAGTCTGGCCTTAGGGCAGGTTGTAGGCCTCAAATTAGAGTCTAAAACATTTCTCAAATGGATAGAGAAAAAAATATGATGAGCAAAATTAACTTATTAATCTATTTGAAGGCAAGGGATAGACTATAAAATTGTATGAGATATGTTGCTAACTTAAGATCAGTGATTTTCTTATCTGCAAATTAAAGCTTTTATTTAGAGACTGGCTCCTTTCACAGTTTTTTAGTGTCACTGAATTGAAAGAATTAAAATTTAAATATACATATATTTTTCACTATTACAAAACCACTTCTATGGCTTTATTAGGTTGTGTTGGTTAATTTATTGACTTTGAACCCTACCTGTGAGTCTTAAGATAAACTTTCAATTTTAGCTTTAAGTGAAGTTTTTCTTTCTATTGAGAAAAAAATCATCATACCTAGAAATTTGCATAACCATTTATTCACTAATTTACTTATTCATTCAGTAATAATTTTTAATATCTGATTCGGGCCAGACCTTCTGATAGAGGTAAGAGCTTTAGAAGAGAACAATAACAATGTAGCAGGCATGGTTCCTCCCTTCTAAGGATATATTTCACTGTCTAATCTTGAGGATTGAGCTGGGAAGAAAAGAGAATTAAATAAGTAACATCAACATTATGTAATGACTATTCTCATAGGAGAAGTATAAGTTGCTATGCGAGCACTTAACAGGGGATATAACTTATTCTAAGGAGTCAATGAAGTTTTCTGAAGGTAGGAATATATGAGCTAAGGAGCTGAAAAATGATTGCAGTGAGGCTAATAGGGGTGAGGAAAATTGATGTAGGTTAGTTAGATGGAACTCCAGAGAAAGCAACCAAATTGTACATGGTTTGGTTTTCCATAATGGTCTTGATAAATATCACACATGTAGGCCCTATATCTTGAAGAACAATCAAACTATTTTGTGGATTTCAGTAGAATTACCATTGCGTATATAAAATCTATGCTCGAACAGCACTCTGAACTTGGATTCCAAACCTGAACTTAGATTCCACAATGTACACTCTTCAAATCAGGACTGAGCCTATCTGTCAATACTAAGTAATTTACCATCACCTTTAGATAATCAAGCATCTTGTTCTATTGAGTGACATGTCAAGTACTTAATAGCACTAGGTATCATGGCTAAAGCAAACAATAATTTTTTTTGTGAGTTTAATTAAGGGTCTTCATTTGATGTAATTAAAACTTCAGGAACATTTTAAACGCATCACCCAAATAAAGTACCCTAATATTTATATATTTATTATATCCCTGAAGAAACCAAAGTCTGTATGCGTATATGTATATGGCCAGATTATCAATAAGTATTTCATTATTTTCATGGACAGAATTGTTCACTAATAGGACATCAACATCAGATGGAGGAGCAAATGCTTTAAATTTGTGAGTTCTCATTGCCCATTATCTGTCTATTAAGAATTGCAAGTTCCAATTTAACGGACAATTCCATGTTAAGCACATGCTTTATAGTGAGATTGTTTGTTATCATTATCCTTCAACAGGACTGACTCAACCCTTCAGTACACTCACTAAGTTGATATATTTTACCTACTGTCTTCACATCTAGTACAGCATAATTTTTAAAAAGTAACTGAAGAAGAGTATAACTTATTTTTGACTTTGCTCCATAGATGTCCTCTCTGCTTATAACTCTCTGACATGCATAGGTATCCCACAGAGGATAAAGGAAATATTCATCATAAGAAAGGAGTTACTTAGCTCTCTGCAACCAAATCCAATTCTGTTTCCATGCCATTCTAGAACAAATGAACGTCTATTAGGTAAGATACTGCTTGCTATATTAGATTATTAAGCTCATTTTAAAATTATTAATTTTCATATATATAAATATACATACATATATGTAATTATCAACTTAGTAAAGATATGTAATCTCAATTTTATTTAAGAAATCAAGGCTTAAAATGGTTAAATAATGGTGATATAGGATTCAAAGCCAAACAGATGATCCAAACTCTGTAATAATAATCTACACACTATATCTCAGTTATTAAAAAGAAAAGGAATTTTTTAATGAGAAGAGTGATTTTGTTTTTTAATATGAGTAACTAAAAAAAATAAAACATAATAAGCCTCCAAAATACTACCTTGAGTCAAATAGGTTCCAAGCAATTCCCCTCTGTATTTAGAGATCAACAGAAAAGGAATTTTGAACAGCAACTTTTCACACTGCATTTTACCTCTGCATACTCAAAGTCTGGCTGTAAAGAAATATTTGCATCATAATATTATGGAAACATAGTAAACTCATCATAAGGTCGTTTTATTGAAGAAGCAGTTTTTACAAAGAAAATAGAGATGAAAACAGATGCATAATAAAAAGAAACTACACACTTTATTTCTTCCTATTCTGATTGCCCACATGGTCTGCTACAAGAATATGTCACTACTTCCTCTTCTGGTTACCTCAGAGCACACTACTAAACTAAATTAGTATATCCAGTGGCTATTTTTAATGTAGGGAATGAGTACTCCATCCACAGAGAGCAGTTGAAGATTTTAGTCCTAAACTTATGATTTTTTTTTGCTGCAATATTTGTGACTATTCGAAAGCCCAATCATAATTTCTAATCCATATAATATTCACTTCCAGATATTTTTCACATCTATGAACTACATTTATCTTCATGACTCTGGGAAGTAATTAAGTTTATCTCTACTTTACAAACAGGGAAACAGAATTACAGGTCAATGTAATCCATTTAAGTGAACAGACTTGCAGAAAAGATAGTTGCTTAAAACATAATTAACTGCCCCTGGTCCACTTTCCAAATTGTCACTGAAATGACTACTCATGTATAAAAATAGAGAAAAGCCTATATCAGCACTGCAAACTGTCTGTGAGGACACCACACACCAGAATTCCTGAGTGGTATGCTACTGCATACATTTCTACAATGAAAGAAGGGCCAACTCAATCCATAGTCACCTGAAAAGTGACTGGAAGGAATCCCAGCAGAAATCCACGAACATCTTTTAATTTGATTGGGTGAGAATCACTGGCACCTTGAGGATATATATAGACTAGAGATCACTAGAGAGCAGAGATTACATGGCAGGGCTATTTCTCCTGCCGCGCCCAACATAGAATGAAAGCACTGCTGTGGCAAGCTTCTACTGAGGGCGGCTATAGTGAGATTAACACATGGCCTCCAAATTCTTCGGTATTCCTCTCATCGCTTTGCAATTGCTCGGTTTAAAGGACGGCATATATTCTATTCCTTTATATTGACCCACTTTTCAGAACATCAGCATATTTTCATATGTCAAGAGATGTTTTCTGTGTTTCTTTGCTTTTCTTTCTGTTTTTTGTTTTGTACATTTAGCTATCCTTACTGAATAAGCTCTATGCTTGTTTAATATCAGGATATCAGGTGGATTTTGTCTGAGAAAATGTGATTCTAGGTTTGACTCTACCTTTTAGGTCCAGTTAAAGAGATAAAAACAAAGTCAAGAATTGGCTAAAATTTTACTTTATCATTTCAGAAATTCAGTAACTCAAGTTGCGGACAGCTATAGTAGGGATATTTACCTTGGTACCAAAAACATCCTAAAATTGCCTGGAGTATTACCCTTAGTTTTTCTTTGGTTTAGTTGCTGTTCTGATTACCTTCTGCTAGGTAAGGGATATTGAAGGCAGATCAAGAAAATAGTACACACACACACACAAAGAAATGAAAACAATCAATCATAGGAATTTCTAATTTTAAAGAGAAATACAAATCAAATAGAAAGAAAATAAGGAAGAGAAAGAGGGATGAGGAGGAAGAGAAAAAGAAGAAATTTGCTGAACTGAAGAAAGACTTCTGGGAAGGGAAGCGGGGAGAAGGGATGAAGAAAAGTTGGTTAAGGGGCACAAAAATACAGTTAGATGGAAGGAATAAGTTTCAGTATTCAGTAGTACATTAGGGAAATTATAGTTAACAATAATTCATTGTATATTTCAAAATAGCTAGAAGAATTGTAATATTCCTAACACAAAAGATAAATGCTTGAGGTGATGGATATCCCTATTTCCCTAATTTGATCATTACACATTACATATAGGTATCAAAATATAACATATAGCCCCAAAATATATACATTATATATCAATTAAAAAATAAAAAAGAGAAAGACTTGAACCTGTGGGTTGAAGGAGGGAATATGTTAATACCAAATTCTAGGGGTTTGGGTGTGATGCCCATCCTCCTCTTAGAAAATCACAAATAAGACAGAATACTCAGGTAATGAGAAATAGAACTATCAGTTGATTAGCAAGGCTAATTTGAGAATCTGGCTTAAATTTTAGACCACAAGCGTATTCCTAGTAGTTTAATCCTGAGTCAGACAAACATGCCAACCCAGTCACTATCAAGGATGTTCAACTGCAGGCTTCCAACATAGGCTGGCAACTAACCACAGGGGTCAGAAAACACCCAATATGTATCCTCTGTGCAGTCGGGAGAGAGAGAAATGTTCAGAAGGGGCGACCATCAACTTTCAAACACACAAATCATATAAGTAACTACTTTCAGGGAACTGGCTTGCTAGACAATGGGCAGGGAACCTACAAGGGGACCAAGAGACACAAAAGACCCTTCATAAAACCATGAGGCAAAAGAGATAGAGTTTACTTCTCCTATACATACATATATAAAATATATTGAAAAGATCCATGTACTTTGATATATTCTTGGGATTTTAATGATAAGAAAATTATTCATACATCTATTCATGCAGAAAACAAAATTTAAAAATATATTATCTCTAAGAAGAAAAGAAAAATCAGGTTGTCCTCAGTTTTTTATTCTCTATAACATTAACTCTCCAGGACAAAATGGAGAATATCTATACAGTTTAGAGGAAGGAGTATGACACTAAGCAAAGTAGCAACAGAAATACATTGCCAGGCATGTTGGACAAACAATAGGAATGCATTGCTAAGAATGCAGGGCTTAGAAAACTTACCACCCATGTTATATACTTTAAAAATTATTCAAGACTGTCCTCTAGCTGATGGAGAGATGGACTTAACAAACTTAAAAACATAAGCCATTACATTCTAAAGGTGCATTGGTAATATTAAAAATATTAGTTAAACAGTTTTGCTTGAATAATTCTTATAAATATGTCCATCACATTTAATACAAGTGTCATAATAAGTATTGAAAGGGAAAAATATATATACTAAAAATGAAAAATACCTGGACTTTAAAATCCAGAATCCAGAATCATTATGTTATGATTAACCAGAAATTTCAATATAGAAGGGAAAAAAAGCACTAATGGAAGTACAAGTACAATAAATTTCTCATTTTCTTGAAATCACTTCATTTTGTTTTAATAATATTAAAATTGTTTAATATCTTAAAGAATACTAGTAAAACATATTTTCCTCCATACTCCAAAGAACTAAAAGGATAATAAAAATTAAACCATGTGAACAGTAAAGAAAGAAAAAAAAGAAAAATAATCTCTTGATTTGTGAGTTGAAAAAGAAATCAAAGCTTCAATAATGGGCTATATGAAAGTTAATATAAATTAAAAAGCAGTATATATAAATTTAGATAATTTAAACAAAGATGTAATCACTGTATAGATTTAAGTGTTTTAATATAAAAAGAAAAGAAAAAATAAATAAGAAAATAGATATCTGAAAAGTTAAAGATATGAGGAATAGCTCTTAAACAACAAACAATAGAAAGAATAATACGTGAAACAAACATAAATGCTGGTTCTTCCAATAAATGTAAAATAGGAAATATTTTGTAAATCTGCACAAATATAAAAGGAGAATAGAGAAATCAGGAATAGGTTTAAAACATAAAAGAAAACTATATGTAATATCATGCTTCTTTTTTGAAAAAAAATCAATGAGATGGTTAATTTTCTGGAAAAATATAAATTAACAATATTGATTTATAAAAGAAGTAGATAATGCTTTGATAAGAAATTTAGTAAGTTATCAAGTCATTATAGTCAAATATGTCTTTATTCATTGATATATTTAGAGATCAGGCTTTTTAAATTTTATAGAATAAATTATTATTATTATTATATCAAATAAACAATTTCAAAAACCAGAAATAGAGAAAAACATTTTCAATTCACTTATATGTAGTTAAAATAATGGAAATTTGGCAAATATAGTATTTTTTAAAATTCTGACGGCTAAACTTAAGCTTACTCCTGAATATATATATGTGCATGCATGTGTATGTTCATGAATATTTATATATAGTCTCTCTTTGTTAGCTCTTTCTTTCATTCCATTGGTTTATTTGTTTTTTGTTAAGCAAACACAATGCTAATAGACTACATTTGTAAGGAATTTCAGCTAGAGCTTTGATAAAGCTATCAATAAACTAATATTATACATTACTGGTATAAATGTTAGCCTCTTATATGTCATTTTCCCATCAAAAAGAATGAACTATCTTTGCATTTCCTGAGTTTTTTATGCTTTTTATACAGTTTTAACTATTCTCCACAGAAGTCTTAAAAGTGCTTTGTTTAAATATAAAATATTTTATAGTTTTTGTTGCTTTTTTGAATGTAATCATATGTTTAATTAAATTTTCTGATTAGTTGTTACTATTGAGTTTATGAATAATTGTCATAAATAAATCTTATATCTAAGGCCAGTCTTCCCATTAGCAACATTAAATTAATTTTAAAAAATGGGAAAATCTTTAAAGAACTCAAAAATGTATAATTCTAAATCTGTGGCCAGACAAATGGTATAAAAATATGAGAATGAAATGAAAACATTTACCAATCACAAACTGACAAATATTCTCATGTATGATGTAATTCAGCAAGAATAGTAATGGATTCAGGAGGAAACAATAATAATAAATAAGAACTTTTTAAAAATTTATTATTAAGTCAAAATAATGACTTAATTAACTTAAAATTAATAAACTTTAATTTTAAAGTTTATTAATCTGGAAATAAAATTTCAGTTGTCAACATG
>VBSM01001044.1:14873523-14887032 GCA_008086735.1 Cheirogaleus medius | reverse complement strand
TGCAGAGACGCTCTAACTGGCGGTGTTTCTCGTCTGCCATCTTGCTCCGCCCCTCAAGTGACTTTAAAACATGGTACTTTGATCACATGTCCCTAGTGGGTTATGCCCTAAGGATTACAAGTAGAATAAAGGCACCCACTCAAAAAAAACCCCACAACATTAGACTTTTGGGGGGAATCATAAAGTTAGTGGACATGCTGGTATTATTATTGTAAGATTGTTGTATGATTAATATGAGATAAATGAGAATTATGTTGGTGGTTATTAAAAGCAGGGATTTTTTAGAGAAAGGAGATACTATTGTAACACAAATGACATTAAGTTGTCTTGGACTACATAGT
Source organism: Cheirogaleus medius (assembly GCA_008086735.1). Classification (NCBI taxonomy): domain Eukaryota; kingdom Metazoa; phylum Chordata; class Mammalia; order Primates; family Cheirogaleidae; genus Cheirogaleus; species Cheirogaleus medius. Next base: position 14,886,691 of record VBSM01001044.1, on the reverse strand, counting down.
CTTGAATTTGGATCAGAACTGTCAATATAAATTCATGATTTGTTTTTCTTAGGAAATATATTTCCTAACTCTATCCTCCATAATGTCTTGAAACAATGACCAGCCCTGCTGAAATGAGTGCCTCAAGCCCCCAGAATATGAGCCCTAAATAAGATACCTCACTAAAGGAACCGGGGATCCTTGGATAAATCGCTGATTCCAGGTCCAGGTTTTGGGATGGGGAATGTTTGGGTATGAATTAATGGCTAAATAGAGCAGTTCTTAAAATGTGGTCATTGGGTCCTCAGTGCCAGCATCACCTGGGCACTTGTCAGGAATGCAAATTCTCAGTCCTTCTAAATCAGAAAATCTGGGGTAGGGCCCAGCACTCTGGGTTTTAACAAGTCCTCCAAGTGATGTTAATGAACACTGAGGTTTGAAAACCACTGGCCTAGGACAATGATTATCAATGTCTCTTAACATCAAAAACTGAGAAGCGACCAACATTATATCCTTCTGGCACAAGTACAGACTGCCAACCTAGGAGGTGTCCTTGCCCCTCCACCAAAACCAAAATTGAACCTGAGTCAGAATAAGCTCTATTTTTACTAATCAAGTTATAGAAAATAGAGAACATGTTATGCAACTGCAAAAGTCCAGACTAAGGGAAATTCTATATAAGCAGTCGGTTTTCCCAACAAAGAAATACTAAGGGAAAATTTATATATGGGGAAAAACCTATAGATTAGAAGAGAACAATTATAATACTACATAGACCTTATCTGATCCCAAGTCAAATAAATAAACTGGAAAAAAGAACATTTATGATTATCTAATTATAGATATCTATTTGTAGATATTATGATATCTAATGATATCTTATGATCTAATTGTAGATATTTTCAAACACTGACTATTCAATTATGTTTAAGTTTGTTGTTTTTTTTGGAGGATGGTGATACAGTGCTTTTTTCTTTGAGATACTGATAAAATTATATGCTGTCCAGAAATAATTTTGAAATCATGCTGGGGAGGGAGTGGGGAAGCAAATGAGGTAAATAAAATTGGCTTTGAGTTGATGATTGTTGAAACTGAGTGATGGTTACTTAAGGGATTATTATAATTTTTTTTTCTATTTTTATATATTTGAATTTTTCAATAATGAATGGTCTCACATCAAGCCTCATCTCTTCCACAAAACCCTTCCCTGAGCACTACTCCCACTGTGATTTAGGCAACCTTTGTCAGCACTTCCCCATGGCCCTGTGTGTAACTTTGTCTTAGCTGTGATCAGTTCCTTGAGAAGAGGCCTGGGTTTTATTACCTTTTATGACCCGGTGGCTACTATAGAACCTGCACACAGCATCTTTTTCAGTTCAGGATCCTTATGGGAAATGGAAATCACACTTGAACACAGTAACTGAAGAGGACTCAACAAAATAATTATTTACAAGGATATAATCAGGGTTAAGAGAAACAACAAGGGTTGGTGGAACTACAGGTCCGTCAACAGCAGAAAGGCATTGCCTCATCTTGCCCGGTGGGCAAGAGGATGGGAGAGCTAACTGCAACCTAGCAGAGACTGTGGCTTTAGGAAAGGGCTCCTGAGAGGGGTGGTGGCTTTCGTCTGAGAAACAGATGTAGCCCTACAGGGGGGAGGTTTCAGGGAAATATATCCCTCAAAGCCGCTCCAATATCCTGCTGGTACCTTCTATGGGTTGAATCCAAGTAGGAGCAAGCAACCCTTTTAATGCAGTCAATAGGGAGAAGGAGGGGACAGAGAGTGGATTTTGAGGGTAAGAAAATTCAGCACATCAATACTAGTTTTGAATAAAATAATGATGCCTAGAAGCAGATAAAATCTGGAGGCAAAACCGAATTATAGTCTAGAAAAGTAACCAGTATTAATGTTAGAAGCAGGTGCAATGTCACAGATAAGAGGCTTCTGACCATCCTCAGAGATTTAGGAGGTTTCCAAATCCTGGTTCTTAGACTGTTTGGTGCATGTGTGCACACATAGGTGTGTGGGTGTACTTGTAGGTGTGTGTGTGTATGTGTTTGTATATGTGGAGGGAGGCACATTTGGTGACACCTTTCTCAGATGTATTCTCTTGCTTTCAATCCACAGGGCACAGATTTTGAAAAAAATCAGAATTCACATGTGGCAGATTATTAAAATGGCCACAGATGTTTCTATTAATCATTAAGAGAAAAAAATCTTTGTTTTTTCAACCAGCTTTTTCTCTCTAATAGTGAAAATTTATTTGGATGCATACTGTATCACCTCCAGTAGTATTTTTAAGCAACATGCTAATATCAGAATATCAGTGTAAATACACCTGCAATTGTCAGTTAACCTCATGCTATTATTTTCAGACTGCCTGCGGCAGTGTATCAGTACTGTCAGAAGGAAAAACTAACACAGAATGAGGCATTTTCACATTCTTTTCCGCAAGCCAAGACACAAAATGGGCTCATTATCAACATGTGGTTGCCTACAGTTCAGTATTAATATATCTTTAGCTCTCCAATAACTGCTGTGGAGTTGTTTAATTCAGCAAAATATAAACATGTGCTCCCTCAGGAATGATATGCTGCCAGGCAAATGAGATTTTTTTCCCCCCAAAATCCTCCCTTGAAATAAAGTAATCAAGTTTGAAGATTCCAAGGCACAATTCTGGAGAAAAATATTTTTTCTAAAGATCCTGTGATTTTTAGATTATTGCTAGTGCTTTTACCCAATTAGTGCAAGCTGATGACCTTGTTAAATACATGAGGCCTAAAAACATTCATATCAAGAAGAGATTTTTTTTTGTACCATATTTTCATACGACCTTTACCTGGTAATATTTACTAACATCCATGAGCACTAAAAACAAATTTTCCTATTCTAGAACATATAAATCTCCATACTTTAGGTAATATCTGCAACTATATCTCAAAGCACCTCTATTTACCTGGTAGCAGGGACTTAAATTGTGAATATTTAGTCTACAGTGCTGGCTTTACAAATCCAAATCTTGAAGCAATACTAAATATCCAAAGAGATGATAATGAACATTTATTCTTCTTCATGCACAAAGATGATTTAGTCTTCTACAAATTAGATGGAAAGCCTACATTCTTGGTTTAGTAAAGGTGATACATTTACCTCATATACACAGATACCTTGTTCTCCATGAAACTAGGGAGCATTTAGTTGAGTTGTAATTTTGGCTTTCACTCTAAATACCTACACAGGATACAAACTTATACCTACACGGGATACACGGGAATCAAACTTATGACTTCTGCACAGGGGCCACAAAGCTACAACCAGCTGAGTTCCCTAAGGCATCTGAGTTTTTAAAACTAACTGTAAAACAGGGTGGTGCAGTTAGAAAAGCACATGATCTGCAGCCAGGACACTTGTGGTTTGGGTAATACCTCTGCCATTTGCAAGCTGCATGAATGTAGGCAAGCCACTAAGCATATTTGAATCTTAGCTTTCTTATTAATAAACTATTTATAATTATTTCTGTCCTACAGAGCCATTGTGAAAATCAAATAATATAATACACGTAGAAGAACTTTATAAGTTGCTGAGTGCCCTATAAGGTAAGTTTACTGCCCTTTGATTTAATTGTTTTATTTAATCAATCAGCATTATTTGAGATTTGCCAACATGGGATTTCTGATGACCTACCGGTATTTCGGTTTTCTATTCCTTCCATCTTTTCCATTGATGCTCTTTTTTCAGTTTTTCCATTCTCCATTCTGATTTAAAATATTAATTTTCAATAAAAAAAACTTCAAATCTAGGTAAATTTTATGGCAAGAATATTTTAGCAACATTGGCTCTCTCTTTACCCTTAAAAGTGAATCTATTTCTAGCCCAACCTTAAAGATTGAAGCCAGAGAGATCGCAAATGTAAATCTAGGCTAAAAGTCAGCCTCAAGATAGAGGACCCCAAAAGTATGATGAGGTCAAAGACCAACCCAGAATAGTTCAGGCCTGACAAGAGGGCATGTCTCACAGAGATGAGAGCCTATGGTGCAACAGGGTTGCAGGGTTGGGAAACTCCAACACCTTGCGCAAAGAGATGCCAGCAAGAAGAAAGCAGAGTCATCTTAGAATGTGTTGGTTCACCAGAAATTTCTCTGGCCAGTGTAAGTTTCTAAAGAACTGAGAACAGCTAAACGCCATATCAGGAAAAGCATATGACTAGCAGTAAGAACTAGCTTGAGCAAGTCTTGTTTGGTCTGTCTGGGCTTCAGGTTCTCCAACTGAAAAGTCTAGATTATGTCTCAATTTCCTTCAGGCTGTAAAACACTCCAGTAGCCATGAGTAATTCATTTCTATTTTCTCTATGCAAAATAAGATACATTTGCCAAAAAATAAAAAAAAAATAAAATAAAAACAGTAATAATCACTAAAATTTGTGATTAATAGGATTTTGAGGTTTTCCCATTCATCCGGGAGAATCCAAGGACCCTATATAAAAGGGTTCCATAAGAGTCAAATTAATATTATTTGCACCTATATCTGCAAGACAACCTTCTTCACAAGAATCCTAATAAAACAATAGGAGCTTCTGCCTGAAGCAACCAACCACAGTGTATTATTACTGTAAATTCTCATGCAATCTCAGGCTGATAATTTTTTGTTAAATAGGGTACGCGGGATTTTTAACTTTCACATATAGAGATAATTATAATCCTTGGGACCTGAAAATTTTAATTAGAAACCTCTACTTTCCCACATTCCAAAGTTCTTACTGGTTTTGCAACATTGGCCACAGAAGAGGAAGGCACAAGGTCACTACTGGAGAGTCCTTCACTTAGCGTAAAACCCAGGCCTTGACCTTTCTCATGTGGACAGGAACCCTCTCTTCCCCATAACATATCCTTTCATCTTTCTTATCTTCTTTCTTGCACCAACGAAAAATTATTGTCAGAGTTTTCATATTTATAGGCTATTGAAGAGACAATAGCAGATAAGAACATTTTTTCCCTTCATTTTAAATTTGTTGTTGTTTTCATCCAGGAAAACATTGAATTAAGTTAGTGAAAAGGGGAGGAGAATGAACCTAGCCTCACGAAGCGTGGGAAGATGTTAAGCCAATGATTTGTCATGCAGCAGGGGTGTCAATAAATATTTTATGTTGATAAAATCAGAGGCAAGTGAGCTATGTGAATGTATTTATTATGTCATAAGATACTGTATAAATAATATTATCGTTATCCATATTTTAAGCAGAGCAAAAATGGAAGGGAGACAGAAAGAGATTCTTGCTAAGTGCTCAGTGCTACTACCTCCACCAACGATGTGTTTTCAAGGCTAGAAGTCAATCTTTTAAGTTTCCTTTCTCTGCATGATGCTAAAACTCTTGCTGTCTTTTGAGTTTCTTTATCTTCCCTTCCTCTACCCACATTGTATCGATGCCTAGATAATGCTAGTCTCTGTTACATACTCAGCTCAATTTTTGGATCCACGGGTCATAGGTAGACTCTTATAATGCCCTGAAAGAAGCTCATGTTTAATTGAAGATGAAGGAGGTCATTCAGAGGCCCCCTCTTTAAACAATTGCAAATAAATGGTGTATTCAGCTCAGCATCTCAGGGGCTCTGTCAGAAAGCACACATTTTTTAATCTTCAGGTACAGTTCCTCTCTGAGGCTACAATGGCAAAGGTAAGCCTATTAGTTTTTTGGGTTTTTTTCCTGACCCTTGGTTTTAGACTGTTCCACAGCTTTGGACATCTGTCTTCTAAGTAGGCATGCCTGGTCTCCAAGGACACTGGTGAGAGGATGTGGATGCTTGGGGAAAATCCACAGTCCCAATTGGGATAAAAATATAGAAAATCATAGGCATTTCCTGTATGTGGAGGATGAGCAGCATCACCTTCCTATGTGCAGAACAATTTATCTCTTCCCCAAACCATTATGCTGGTGTTTTTATCCATTGCTGCCCAGCCTCCTATTTCTGTTATTATTGGCATTAAAATAAATAATGACAATGTTGTTGAATGTTGGTCCCAGGAAACTCAGCCTTTACGAATATTTCCAGTCTGCAACTAGCCTTCCTGCCATATCTGCAAACAAAGAATTAAAGGGATTTGAGGGGTCCCAGAAAGCTCTTCCTAGCTGTCATGGCCCATCCTTAAATGTTAAGAGCTGTTGAATCTCTGTCTGCAGAACTTGATGCCTCAAAAACATAGATGCATAGTTCTTAAAGCCCAGGTAGAACACAGGCCTGCTGCCGTGAATAGTGATGATTTTTCCCAGTTGCAGGACTTCTGGGATTGGGGGAGGGGGTAGGACAAAGGGAAGGAAACCTCTCCGAGTCACAACAACTAACTCCCACACCTCTGCGGAGAGACAGTTCCAACCGCCAAGTTCACTGTTAGGCTCTGAATAGAATTACCTACATGTCAGTCAGTCAAGGTAGTTTAAAATACCTGTGCTCCTAAAGCCAAGGTGTCATTGTAGATTTAGCACTACTAGCAGCGTTCTCTTTGTCACACAATGAAGCAATATGGCTAATTAACGCTCACTAGGGAGCCTGAAATAATGATGCCTCTCTCTTCCTAGAGCCAATTACCCCAAATATTCAGATTACCTACCTACTATTTCACTGAAAGAAGTGTCTGGGATTTTTTTTTTAATTCCAGCATTATGTATCATGTAACGTCACATTATGTGATGTTGTGTCACAGCCTGACAGCTTACAACGAGGGATATGCTGAATATATTGGGTAGTTAATACCTGTCTGAATTAACAAGACAACCAACTTTCCAAAGAAAGAAAGTCTGAGAAATATCTGCTGTACCTCCTGGGATATCTGGAGGGAGAACATGTCTGATTCACTCAATCAACCACTGTGTGTCACTGTTGCTTCTCGTAAAGACAGATAAAAGGGTATTTGTCTGCAGAAATGGCACACACATCTACACATGAACTGTCGATGGGTTTGTGCAGGGTCCTTAATGGACACCCATTCATAAAGATTCTATTTCAATACTGTTTCAATGATGTCAGCCATCTAGGAGTTAATTATTGAGAGTTAGGGTAATATGCTGGAGAGGGTATGGGGTTGAGCAAACCAGCTGAGCACCTGGTATATGACCTTTCATTATTTATTCACCTATTCATTCAGAATTTATTTACTGCACACCTGTTCTCTACAGAGGTTCTGTTAAGGACAGATGGAATATATTCCAGCTCCATCCTTTTTGTTGTGCCTCAAACAAGTCAAGTATGATCCTGCCTCAGGGCCTTTGAACTGGCTGATCCCAGGATGCTCTCTCCCAAGACATCTTTATGATGAATTATCTCACCATCTTTAAAGTTTGCCAAAACATTGACTTCTCAATGATGCCTACCCTGGCGAACTTATTTACAAATCCCACCCCTCTTTCCTTCTAGTACTCTTTCTTCTGTTTTTCTCCCCTAGAAAAAGAAATTTAGACAAACTTTTCAGAGGAACTCTCCCTAAGAAGATGACATAAAAGCAAGAGAGGTAATTGATGAGGGGTAATTAGCTTTGAGAGGAAAGAAAAGAAGAGATAGTTCACTTTCCTCCTCTGTAACAGGGATAAAGACCACCTATCTGGTAAGGAAAGGATTAAATGAGATAATATATGCAAAATTTGTAGAATGTACTTTCTAAATATTCTAATTATGCCATTTACCTACTCAAAACTTCAGTCTTCTCATTTTCTTCTGAACAAAATTCAGACTCTTGGATCAATACAAGGTGGTTCATGACTCCATTGCTCAGTTTCTCTTTCAGGTATTTTTCTTTCATCACCAAATTCCATCAACTTCTACCAACACATGTGCACACACATTCTCTCTTTCTCTCTCTCTCTCTCTCTCATATCAAGCCATATTTAACTCTTTATAAAACCCACAAGCCAATGTCCTATTTTGATGCTCTACCATTGTCCCTCCCTAGAATATTCAGTCTGCCCTGCACAAGCTCTCCCTGAATGATCCTCTACTCCCATGTGTCCCCTGCACTCTCTGCCTTCCTCTATTACTTGTTGTGCAGTACTAAGACTGGTACTCTTATTGTCCTTCTTTGGAGCTACACTGTAAGATCACTGAGGGTAGAGCTGTCTATTACCAATCTTTCTATCCCTAGCTCTCAATACAGAGCCCTAGACATAGCAGACCCACAATACATAATTAGACTCAGTGATGGAATCCATCCCATAGACCAGCGCTACATCATGGCTGTAAACATAGTTTGTTCATAACAAATGTTGACACCCTCCCATCACCCTCAACTGACTTATTTAATTATAAATGTAAGCATTCAGTTTTAATCTCTTTAGCTTACATTGGTTATATAAAGTTGTACTTATATCAAATTAGACATTAGTTAAAATATTTTGTTTGACAATGTAACAAATATAGTTTAAGAGCTATTATAAGCCGAAAACTTATTACTTGGGTGAAGAACAGGCATAAAGTTACGGAAGATAAATGTTAAGATCAGCATCTTCAATGAGTTTGTAATCTACTAAGGAAGACAGAGATATGTGAACAATTAACCACCTGTCATTTGGAACAAAATACATTGTCATACGACTAGTGTACATGAGAGAAAACAGTTGACAGAGTTACACAAGAAAGGGAAAATAAGAACAAGAAAAAGATTGGCCTTAAAGGAAATGCTCTGGGGGTGAGGCTGGGGCATCAGATACATTCGAGGGTGCCGGGTCAGACACGTGGAACCACAGGACTGAAAAGGTAGATGAGCTCTAGGTGGGGGAATAGGGGATGGTAGAACTCATTGCGATGTTTGTTCCACTATCTGAATGCTCAGGAGTTTGGAGTTCATTTTGCAAGCACATAGACTTTAGTGTCGGTGTGGTGATGGAATTGAAGAACTTGTGGCGGCATGCAGAGGATAGTTGAGGTTGAGCCTGGAGAAGGGGAAGGGGGAAGGGACAGCATCCTGAAGGCAGGAAGGCAGGTTAGGAGCCTGTTGTAAGAGTGGAAAAAGGTGGGGAGGGAGTAAACTAGACCACCCCAGGGATGAGTGGAAAAGAGTAGTGTGAAGGCAGACCACACTGCGCCTGACAAGTGACTGATGGGATCAAAGACGATTCCAGGAATTCAAGCAGACGTTCCAGGGGAATGGTGAACACATTGTCCTAGAATGAGAAATGCATATTAGGCGGCAGAGGGAGGGGCAGATTTGCTAATGACTATTCAGTCTTGGACATAATTGGCTGAGGTGTTAGGTGTCCAGGGGACACTCAGATAGAGGTCAAATAGAGCAGGCAGTTAATTATAAACTGGGTCAAGATTTAGTCAGGAAAAAGTACATTTTTGCTAATATAAATAAAGCTACGGGAAACATTTACATGAAAATAGTTTTGGTTTTTTTTTTCCTTTCTCTCTTTTGAATTATTTCCTTAGGATAAGTTTCTACAACTGTACCACATGTCTTTTATAAGGACCACTCCCAATCCTCTAATCCTTTTATTTGGAACCAGTAAAATATACCTACCTCAGTGCTTCTTTAGAAACCTTGACATTTGTTTTGCTTTTAGTTCTGTTCCAACATCCTAATATACCACATTCTTTATGACAGTCACCAATAATTTACAGCAATCACTTTAATAATTTTATGACATGCTCTCAAGACAAGATCTCAGTAGATTAGCCAGTATTTTGAGAACAGTTTCTAGGGCACTGTTATAATCTTGTTTCCAAAACCTCATTAACATAAGCCAACTTTGTCCGAGGGTAGTGAGAGTGAAACATAATGAAACACTTGAGTTTTTGGACTAAATCCATAGCACTACTATGCTATTAACATATAAAGATATGAATTACTAAGAATCAAATTTAGATGTGGGATTTGCAAGTTTGCATATTTCTGTTGAAAAACATAATATAAGCGTAGAAGCCATAAATAATGTTTTTGCCTTTCACAAACCTTGGTATATCCAACAAACATATCTCTGTGTCTTCCTCTTGTTACTGTAAATGCAGACTATCACATTCTAAGCAGGTAATCAGTAAGTATAGAAAATAATTCCTATTTTCATTGGCTGCAACGAAAATCTGGGACAGACATAGCCTTCCTGAGTGTTGACTCTGATGAAGGCTTCATTTTGAAACGTGGATTCAATAAAACTCCAAGCTAATTACGTTAAATGCCTTACCTCAGCATGCTAAGTCAATCGGTAGTTTAAGAAATTATATTTTACATCTTTTGAGTATTTTTTGTTCTTGGTTCATCAGAATTGTGCTATACTTATTATTTTTTTAATGTCTGGAAAAATTTGCTTTTATAAAGCTTTCTTCTTACCCCTTTTAAAAAGGCTAAATAGAAAATTATATTTCCCAAGAGTAAATGAAAGGCTTCAATTTAGTTCAAAATTACAAATCCAAAACATTTGAGAGATTTAGCAAACTGGCACAGCACGTTTTATTGGCCTTGTAGGAACAGGATGATCCCAGGAGGAGAAACAGCTCAAATATCAATATCAGCATCTCTTGACCACAACACGGAGTATGTGAGATTATCTTGCTCCACTCCCAGAAAACTTGCTGGGCCTTGATTGTCATCTCTTGTATGCCTGCAAATGTAAGAGTCATCTGAGTGCTCACTCACCAAGTGATGGCCACCTTGCCCCATGCGGAAAATACAAAGCTAAGACACCAGCCATACATAGAGAGGTTAATAGAGCACTTTGCCCAGCTAGCCTTCTGCTTTTCTGCCTGTCAAGCTTCTTTTTTTCCTCCAATACCCAGATCAAATGTCACCTCTTCTGTGTAGTCTTACCTAATGCCTCCTCTCTCTGAGCTCCCCCATGACTCTAATCATCCTGCATTAACTTATCTTGCTGTATTTTAACATATCTGCTTATGTTTATCTGCTTATATTAATAAAATTCCTACAGGGCAGGGGCTGTGTCATATTTATTGGAGATAAGAAATACTCAATAAATAGATGTTGGAGACAGGAAGGGAGGCAACATGCCCTACAATCCAACAATGACAAGCTCAGACTAAAGTACCAGGTCATCTCAGTTCAAATTCCATCTGTGCAACTTTCTAGCTATGCAATCTTGATTTAGAGCTGGATGAGTTACTTAATCTGTGTGCCTCAATTTTGTCATCTGTAAAAGGAGAATATAATAGTCCTCATAAAGTTACTGCTTGACAACCTAAAAGACACAACTTTATAGAATGAAAGTAGAGGGAGAAATCTTGGTTTTATTACTCATTTCTACCCTATGAAAGTAATCATTAAAAGAGTCTACTCTTTAAATATGGAGGAAAAATAAATTTAATATAGTTTTTCTCAAGTTTTAGTGAAACTTTCACAGTGTATTCATAAATCTATTACTTCTACCAAAGGAACAAATTGCACTGAAATGTTATTTTAAATGACTTTTCTCTGACTATAAAATTCAACTTGTGATCTATCTACCTATTTGAAAAATAAGAACAAAACAAACATCACCCATAATTCTTCAACCCAACAGTTCTTCAAAAACTTTTGTTAAAATTTTATAACTTTTCTTCTGTTCATACGTTGGCTCATAATTCAATTTTATTGGATAGATTTTTATATAACATTACTTAATTCAAAATTTCCCAAGTTATTAAATGTTCTTTGAAAATATAATTATCCACCTATATTTGTTTAATTATTCCCTATTATTAGATATTCAGGCAGCAATGTTTTCACAAACATCTTTTTTTTTATAAGTTTCATATATGCATTTTTCATATATTATGTAACAAATTTCATTTTCATGTATTATGTAACATTTTTCATTTTCATAACCTCACCATGATAGATCAAATGTTAAAATCTTTATAGGAGAAGAAACAATGGATCAGTGTTTCATGCTTTTCTTAGCAAGTCTATGGTAAAACCAAGACCATAAGGTAAGGCTCCTGACTCTGTTTAGTGTCCTTTCCACCATATCACTTCTTGTGTAAAAGTAAAGTGACAAAACTATCATCAGTATGAAATGAACATTGATGTATGTGTTTGTGACTATTGATGAGTATGTGCTCATCTACTCACACATCTTCCATGATTCCCTTTGTGATCAGTGGCGAAAAGTAGGTGATACTGCCCCCTTCGCCCTCGGGAACCAGAGACCCCACCTTGTGTTCACATCAGCACTGGATTCTTATCCTCAGAGCTAATTAGCCTATTTCTGCACTTAGAGGTTACATATACATTGGTAACACTAACAGCTTCACTGAGGAATACAAAAGGGAAATCCTCTAGTAGACATAAATTTGAGTGGCATGGGTTTTCCACTTTACCTGGAAGAAGATATGACCAGAGGTAGGAATCTACATTGATTTTTGATCAGTAGCTAATAATTCGCCTGTATGATCAAGGAATAGAAGGAACACGATTGGAGTGCTGATTATGTAAGTACTGTAAGGCCAGGATTTTGCTCCCTACTATAGCCTATGTACTAATAAGAGCTTAGCATATAAAATACTCTCAAAAATATGTGTTGAATGAAGATCTCTCAGAAAGAAATATGAGGATATATCTCTCATAATTGGCCCAGAATTTCAGGGCATTTGTGTCCCTTATGAATTGTCACCCAAAGATACCCACTACACAGAAGCAGATGCCCTTTAGTAAGAATTTATCAAAACTTTCTCCCAATCAGCTTTGTCCCATAACTACTTAAGGGTTTGTTCAAAGTACCCATAAACAAACTGGCCATGGTGGCAGGGTTTGATGTGTGTACACACTCAACCATAATGATTTATCCTACCTATAGCTATTCTGGAAAGGACAGGATACTCTGTCTTCCAATAGCAGAAATCAATCCTAAGCTTCCGACACGGCACCAGTTCCTATGGATGAGTAATATTGGGCCTATCTTCCAAGGAGGGGCTGGAAATTACTCCCCACTGGAAGAAAACAAAAAGGATTTGCCTATTTTGCCTGAACTGCATCTACAAGCTCGTTATCCACAGTCTTACTTTATTCCATATTTCTCATCACTATATCTTTTCATTATCATCAAATAAGTCATCATACTGAAAAAATAAAGTAAAGCAGTGGGTTGACACCCATGGGATTCACTGGTCTTTTCACATACTCCCTCATTTGGAAGCAGCTATACTTAAAGAATTGTGGTACCAGCTGGGCGTGGTGGCTCACGCCTGTAATCCTAGCACTTTGGGAGGCTGAGGC
>VBSM01001044.1:14862327-14873423 GCA_008086735.1 Cheirogaleus medius | reverse complement strand
AAAAAAAAAAAAAAAGAATTGTGTGTGGTACCAAGTGAAGAATAACAACCTGTAAGCTTGGCGTTGGTCTATGTGATGCCTATATGATGTGGAATATGCTGTCAATCTGTGACTATAGATGATGCCATTTTTCCCATACCGAGAATGAATGAATTAGAGAACTAAAAGGTAAAGTAGGTTCGTGGTTCCTCTCCCTATAATACCTAATGAACCACGTGCAAATTTTGTGTTTTTCATCACTGCAACTTTGGACCCTGCTGGTTTTGAAGTATTCATTTCTAAAGGAAAAAGGCCTCAGCAAGGGAAGGATATGAAAATGAACTTGATGTTGAGATTGCCATTTTCATTTCCTCTTGTCACTGAAACAACAGGCAAAAGGTAGATAACTATATTGACTGAAGTGTTTGATCTTAATCGACAAGAGGAAATAAGATAGACAATGGAACAAGGAAGCTTATGTCTATATGCAAGGGATCATTGGGGGCTGCCTCTAACACTGTGTCTAACAGTACAATTGATTGGAAGACTGAAGCACACTGGAAGGACGACCAATGAGGCGTATGCCCTCAACAATAGGTTGGGTCACCTTTCATTCATTGAAGAATTTACAGGCTGAAGGAAAATGGATTTTTTAAAGCACAGTGGAGGAAAGAGGTTCTATCAATTATGGTTTTGTGACTAGTTACAGTAATAGATTTCATTAGTGAAATTTTCTTTCTTTCTCTATTTTATGTATATTTGTGTATATTAACCAACTTCACATTTCCCTTTCTGTCCTTCTGTTTTTTTATATCGCATGTATAAATTTATAATTTATTCCTTAATCTATGGAATATCAAGGTAGGATTATGATTGAACCAAAGGGAAATGAATAGTACTCAGAGATTCACTCACAATTAATCACAGAAGGGTCCGCGTTTGGATGAGAAGTTATGTACTTTTTCACTTGTAAAATGGATATGTTGCAGTACGTGTGGGATTGTGTTGTTTCTTTTTTTGTTCTTTGGTAATGTTTGTAATTAATTTATAAAATTTACCTACATTGAGTAACCAAAGGGGATGATTATGTTTGATATTTTGAATTCACACTCAGCCTCCATTCCAACATCTTTCCAGTGTATCTCTCTCTATGTTAGAGGCTAGAAAACTAAAAACTTCTTTTCCAAGTCTCCCTTGCAGCTAGAGTCCTGAATATGGAATTAAGTTCTATTAATGATATGTACTTGCAAAACATTTGAAGGTGAAAGTTAAAAAGAACAACCTTGCTGCTTTTTTGGCTGTTGCTCCTATGAAGCAAGGTTATAAAGATGCCAGCTGTGTCTACAGAAGCATTCTGATGCCTGGCATTTGTGGTGGCAGCAATATCCTCATCATTGGACCACAGCAATAGCAACGGGTTCCTGAACTTGAACGCCCACGATTGCCTCTTGATTCTCCACAATTCATAATAGCAGCAGAGTTACCAACTCTCCTGACATGTGATTTCAACAGCCTTCTTCTAGAAGTCATTCCTGGACACCCAACTTTGAGTCCTTTTCTGTAGTACTTCCAATAATTTTATAGTAACTAATTCTCCATATTAAAATAATATTTTGCTTAAACTAGGAGCAGTTTAGTCATTGTAGTTGAATTTTAATAGAGCCCAATCTACAATGAGCAGAAGAAAAATCTCCACCTTATATGCAAATAATATTTACTTCAAAAAATAACACAAACAGGATATTTTGGGTTATCTTTTTTTAAACTTTGATTTCCAATCCTGCTCTAATAATTTGCAGCAGTGGCACCACCATTGTTCTTGTCACCAGCATAACATCCTGGCTTCACCCTTCACTATTTTTATTTCTCCCACCTAAATTAGTCAACATATTCTGTTGACTCTTCCTTTGAAAACATCTATTATTGCTGTTTCCCTGGTCTGAATCCTCTTTACTTTACATAGTATTTCTTTTATCACTTTCTAACTTTGACTCCAATATTCCCATACCAATAAAACAAAAGCAAAAGCTGGTGGAAACTTCTGGTTAAAGATAGAAAATTTAGAACTTGTCTTTTCTTCCAATTACTTTCCAAACCTCATGAAAATTAAAGACATTTTTAAGACATAAGCCCTAAGAACAAAGATACTAGATTAAAAGGCAATAGCAACCAAATGTTGACAGAAAATAAAAGAGTAGCAAATGACATAAAAGACATGAAAAGGCTGAGTTGTTAGCCAGAAATAGGGAAGCCTAAAAGCAACCTACTTAACACTGCAGAGCTCTCAAAACATTCAGAATTCCACAGTGCAAAGTTCCTTTGGAAGCAGACTGAAGGTGGATCCAAAAATAAGAGAATTGATTAAAACTTTGGTTAAGAAAAAATAAGGCACAAATCCCTTCCATCACTCTGTGCCAGTGGGCCACTACACTCCCTAATCCTGGAAGAAGACTAAAGCTTTATCTTTTTAGAGACAATAAGCTGATTATTATTGACTGGGAATTTCAGATGTTCCATTCTGTAACTGGAAAGATTAAGGCAGTGTATACCCTGAAGGTTGAATCTCCCACCTTTGTTGGATCTGGGAATGTGGACAGCCAGACTTACACACATGAAGCATGAGATTGAGTCATGTTTTTTGCAGCCCAAGAGGAAAGACCTAAAAACTGTGCTAAAAAGGCAGCCCAGCCAGGTGATTCTAAAGTGAAGACCCAAGGAGTCAGCCTTGTCCATGAGCTCAGACTTTCCACTGAAATTTGGTATTTCTCCTTCTTAAATATGAATCACCTGCTAGAAAATTTAAGAAAAGCCTCTGGTGGGAAAGTGGGAGGCCAAAATAGACAAAAAAAAAAAGGGGGGGGCCACATATAACAAAATCTATGGTGGGAAAAAAGGACTTTACAACTATTATTGATATCTTTTGTAGATAAGAGATGTTACAGCTACAAATGAATAAAAGATGCAGTCTAAAAGATGTTTGAGAATACATGAAGGCTTTTGGAAATTAAAAGCAAGAAAGCAGAAATGAAAAAAGAAAGCATTGGAAGGATCAAAGATAAAGCCACAGGAATCTCCTAAAAAGTAGAGGAAAAGGACAAAACATGTAAAACAGGCATGAAAAATAAGAAAATTAAAGGAAAATTCCAAATAACAAAAGGACCCAAGGAAAAAGAAAATACATGGAGGAAGTCATCAACTACATAATTGTAACATTTTTTCCAGAACTGAAGTATGTAAGATTCCAGCATAAATGTTCTACTGAGTGTCCAGCACAGTGCATGAAAATAGACCCACACCAAGTAATATCTCTGTGAAAATTCAAAACAGCAGGGCAAAAAGAAAAGCTTAGAGGGAAAAAAATGGTTTCAAATAGCTACATTGGAAGGATCAGAAGACAGGAAATGGGTGTCTGAAAAATCAGAACATAGCCATATAACCACGTTATTTAGAGGTAGGTGAACAAAAAGAATTTGAATTTAAGAGTGTGAACATGTTTTCTTTCAAGAAGTAGAAGAAAGAGATCTAGAGGATCACTGTTTTTCATAAGAAGCCTTGTAGAATATTTGCACGTTAAACTATATCCATGTATAATTTTGATGAAGTTAAAAACTAAAATATAAAAAAAGAGAAAGAGAACCAAAACCAAAATTTTCTATATATCATCCTGCACAATGCCTTTGTTAAAATACCACTTGTGGCATTTCGTTCCCTATTTTCTAGCCTTCACTAACTCCCATTTAGAATTCATATTTCTGATGTGTAAAGTCATCAAAAATGTGCTTCTATGGCTCATTTTCTTTAAAATCTTTGTTCTAGTCAGACTATTCTTTTTGGTAACCCTTAACTATAAGACGGTATGTATCTTTCATTATTCTCTCATCACAAAATGGATCAACTTCTCCTTTTTCTCTTTTCTATTGACATCCAACACACATTACTCTCTTTCTTGAATTCCTCTCTGTGTATATTCTTTTATGTTTTATATCACTCTCTAGTCCTCACGTGTTTTTTCTATTCATGACTGCTGAGTGGATGTATGATATTCCTCATGTGTCCAAACAGGGTTTGAAACAACACAAATTATAAATGCCAAAGAATTGTTTGTGAATCAGGATTGAATGGATGAATGAATACATACATACTTGCATAAATACATACACACATGCATGCCAGAAGCTAACAAATAAATAAATGTTCAACTTGAACTTGTGGAAATTTAAAAACCATGATATACATTTTCAGCTTTAAAGAAAGAATACATTGCCTTCAAATTGCTATTTTTCAGTCTTTTCTTTGAACTAAGGAGATATTCTTAAAGATTTGTAATCACTCATATTTTATGGACTATATAGGTTTAAGAAATGAAGAACCAGCACCCAATGGAAACTTCTGTTAATCATCTTAGTCCATAATAATGAACCACAAAAATCTTATGATTATGGGTAATTTTGATAAAATTTTCTAAATACTTTTTCCAGTAATAAAATATGCAGTTGAGACATAATTTCAAGTGCCATGACAAGTCCTTTTCTAGCTGATAAAAAAAATAAAAGTATCCATTGTCATTAGGGAAACAAAAGGCCAATCGCTGGAGTGTTCACCAAAGAAAGTGTCTTCTGGAGGGATCACTAGCCAGGACAAGTAGTTGACTCAGCCTTGGTGACAATCTGGTATCCTCTCCTTTATTATTACCTTCCTTAGCCAAACCACAAACATCCAGGCTTAATCACATTTATAGTCTTAGCCAATAAACATATTCCTCCACCCACAACAGACACACACACACATACATAAAAATACTAAAATATCAATCCCTTCCTATGCCCTAAAATTATGAAAAACTATCATATATATTTTCTACCTCTAATTTAAATGTCATGATTTAAATATGACCCTAAAAATTAAGTACTTGTATTTTAACCAACAAAACTTCTTCCAAATAAAACTCAAAGAGAAATTTTTTTAAGAAGGATGGTGGATTATTAACCACCATTGAACTAGAGTAGACGGATGTGAAGGAGGCACAAGAGTAAGTAGAGCAGATTGGTGATAAAGCACAGCAAGGCGAGGAAGACATGCCTGAGCCGCACACACACAGAACTGAGTCTAGCACGAGTGCAGTGCACGTCAGAGATGTGCATTAATAGGGAGACATTTCTCTGTTTGAAGCCCCCGCTGGCCACTGGGTCACCACGGAGTCCTTTGTGAAAGTCATGTGAACCCGAGACTCAGATCCTTTATTGAAAATATATGTTTGATTATTTGAAAAATAGTAATGCCTGCCATTGATTCTGCTCATTTCTGTTTACTAAGAGCTTTTCTAAGCAATAGTCTATCCTATCTACTTTTGATAGCAAACCTGTGAGGTTATTCCACTTTGCAAATGAGGGAAATGAGGCTCAGAGAAGTTCAATCATCTCCCCATATTCACACAGATATGAAGTGGAGGGTGCAGGATTCTTACTCAGTTCCCTTTCATCCCACTCTGAGTACAGATAGAAAAAAAAATTAGTTTAAAAAAGACTTTTATTCTCAAAGCTGCAAAGCAACTTTTGGGGTGGTATGAACAGAATTTTCATATCTATTTTAACTAATAACACAAAGAGATGGTGATTTGTCCAATGTGAATTTTTAGCTGAACTAAGATGATATCTCACATTGTTTAGCTTCTAGTTAAAAGTCATTGCATCAGAAATGCTTGCCATCAGAGCTTGGGGATCAGCTAATTCGACACTCTAATCATAAATGGGTAAGAAACTAAGGCCCTCAGAGAAGAAGGCACTTCCTAAAGGTCACACAAAGCCAGGACTGGCCTAAAACCCAGCTGTCTCCCTTGCAGTCCAGGGCTCTTTCCCTACAGAGGGCAACACCTCTTACACACACACACACACACACACACACACTCTCTCTCTCTCTCTCTCTCTCTTACACACATACCCATTTCTGCACACTCTGATAATGCTAATATTCAGGGTCTTTTGTTTAACAGGGAAATACTTCTCTTTTTCAAGCTCAGAGGAGGCAATAGCATGACTATTTCTATTTTTAATTTTCCACTGTGCACAGTGCAATGGAGAGACTCTGACAGAGATTGGCAGTGGCAGCACCCACTGCAATGACACAGACCTGTCAAGATCAGAAAAGAGCCCAACACATAAATATTCGGAATCTTCCGCTGCTACATGGTGTCTCTAACATGTCGTTGATGAGCCCCACCCCTTCTCCCAGCCATCCATTGGTTCTTCCCGTCTGTCCCTGATGCTATTACCGTCATGTATCTTTCATTCTGAATTTCCAAAGCAAAAAAATATGTGTGATGTTTAACATTTTTGCTGAGCCAAATAGAAAAATAGAGAGTGAGGGTTAGAAAAGGAGGAAGAAAAGTGAAACTTTTTCTCCATGCTAATAACAAAACCACGTACTGCTTTCAGCCAGTATCATTCTCTATTTGCAGTCTATCCAGGGATCATGGAATTCACCACCACAATAGAGCAACCCCTGAGGTGAAACTCAGCAGTCACAATAGCCACACAGCTCAAAAACTTAAGGCTGGTGAAAAGAAAATAATGTTTAAGTCAGCTGAAACTGCCAAAGTAGTGGCATCTCAGACCTTAGATTTCATCAGAGGCATCATGTAGTCTGAGACCTGGAAGAAAATTTAGGTAACAGCTCTAATCTGCGTGTTATCCCCACAGGAAAACCAAGGCTGGCAGGGGTTGAATGCTTGGTCCAAGATCACATTGTCAGAGCCAGAAATAGAAGCCAGGTTACAAAATCCTACTCTGCTTTTATTCCACTTGAACTAATGTGTCATATTAAAGGAAACTTGGGAATAGTTAGGACCCATTGCTCAGTTCTTTTATGTTGACACTATGGAGGGTGACTGCCATATCTCCACCTAGAGTCCCTTCCTGCACAATAGAAACTGACCCTCCTAAGCTAAGTAGGGGATCCTGATTCTTTAGCAAGGAGCAAGACTCTTTATTTCCTAAGGCTTTGATATTGCAGGGACCAGAGGCATATGCTATCAGTGAAGCACTCAAACAGGGCAGGGAGTAGATATAACTGCTGACAATATCCTTTGTCCTGCTGAGATTTTCATAAAAATTAGGGATATGGCCACAATAGCTACTACACAATCTTAGCTACTATTAGAAAAGAAAAATTAATACATTTTTACATGATACTTGTACTGATGTACCATTTGCCAGAAACTATGCTGGGTACTTTCACATTGTTCCCTTGTTAAAACTTTACATCCTTGAGAGGTAAGAATAATTATCTCTATTACAGTGAACACTGTAGGTTGATTACCTCTTCTTTTGTCTTCCTAAGAAAATATTTCTTGGTATCCACCAAAATTTTCCACAGTGAAAACTACAGATTCAGTCTTTCTAGAAATGATAATTTAAATCTTATACAAACTCTTCTGTGAATTAAAGAAAAAGAATTACCATAACACAATTATGAATTTAGCATAACTTTGATACCAAAGCCTAATATTGACAGCACTAGAAAAGAAAAATGCAGGCTGCCATAAACAAAGACTCAAAATTCCTAAACGAAATATTAGCAAAACACATTTAGCAATGTATGAAAAGACTATAACCTCATGACCAAATAAAATTATCACAAGAGAAGATAATCCTAATCTTAAACAAGGTTGGATTAAAATTAAAAAACAAATCAATTAATTAATCTATCAAAATTAAAATTAAATAATGAATAATGCAATTTTTAAATAGAGGCAAATAAATCACAGAACTCAACATCCACTAATGAAGTATATTTTAAAAAAAAACTCTTAGCAGCCTAGAAATAAGAAAGGATTTCTTTTTTATATACAAAAAAGAAAATAAACATAATTGAAAATGGTGAAATATTGAAATCTATTCCTTTGAGATTACAAACAAGAAAAGGACATAGGTCAAGAACTTGAGATCCTAGCCAATGCAGATTAACAAGGAAAAAATAAATAAAAGGATTGGAAAAGAAATAAATATCATTTCTATTACTAGCCTAAAACATAAATCAAAATTTTTAAGATGGCTACTATTTAGAGTATCACAAAAAATATGAAGTGCATAGAAACAAATCTAACAAAACATGAATAAGATCATTATGAAGAAAATTATAAAACTTTACTGAAAAACACTTGAGTAGCTCTAAATATAGGAACAGATATACTATATTCATGGATTGAAAGAAAATATTTTAAGGATGACAATTCTCATGAAATTGATGTATACATTCCATGTCCTGTTGATAACATCACAATACTTTTTGAAGAAATTTAATAAGTTGAACCTGAAATTTAGACCAAATATCCTGAAGAGCCAAAACAAGCCAAGACATTCTTGAAGAAAAAGGATAAGGCAGTAGGACCTTCCCACCACATATCAAGTCTTATTATAAAGCTGCCATAATTAGGACACTGTGGTACTGGTGTCAGATAGATGAATGGAATGGAGAATAGTGTGGGTCAAAAGACCTACATATGTAATGGACATGCTAGGTAACAGAGGTGATATTGCAAAACTATAAGGAGGAAGAATCTTTTCCAAACAATTGTACTGGGGCTGTTATTTATCTTAAAAAGGGAGACATGCAGATTCATTTACATGTTTTCTTACATTAAAAAATTGCAAGATAAGTTATGAAATAAAACTACAAGTTGCCTACAGAAGAGTGAAGGAATAGAGTAAGGGGACAGAGATAGATGCTAGACCTCTCTGAATATCCATTATTTTTTAGATTTGAAATGCCCAATATTTTATATAATTATAAAACCAAACTAAATTAATTTGAAAACAATCTCTAAAAGCTAAAGACAGAAAGAAACAAACAAACATAACTGTATCTCTAGTACATGAAAAAACCACTGTGTAGTGAAGAATTAATTTTACCCAAAGAAAAATCTGGCCATTGCCCTCAGCTACTATGAGGAGCTCTCTAGCCCCTTGGAACTGGTTGCCTAAAAGGAGGGTCTTCGCTTGCCTGGGGGCTTTGGCTCCTGAACAATCTGACAATGTGATATGTGATGGAGACTTTGATCCATGACATATCAGTTCTAACCTCCAAGGGAACTGGAAACTCTAAACACATCAGTCTGACCTCTAGGAGAATGAGTCACAAGAGCAGTTTGTGATCAAGCCCCAATAAACACTCTGGACACAAAGTCTCAGGTGACAATAACCTTTGAGTATTGTCTCACATCATAGCCAGGAGGATGTAATTCCATCAGGATACCATGGAGAGAAGATGGCCAGAAACTTTGCATTGGCCCTCCCCAGACTGAAGTGTCCAACTTATGTGTCATCCCCTTTGGCTGGTTCTGATTTTTATCCTTTCACTAAAATAAATCTGTTATCACAAACACAGAGTTGACCTGAGTTCTTTGAGTCATTCTAGTGAATTATTCAACCCGAAGGTGGTCCTGGGAATTCCTGAACTTACAGCCAGATGACCTGAAGTAAGGGTGACCCTGGGGACCCCTGAACTTGTGGTCAGCATCAGAAGTGAGGGCAATCTTATGGGGACTGTTCCCTGAGGCTCTGCAGTTTGACTAAACATCTGTGCAACCACATGGAGCTCAACTATTCCAAACAACTCTAAAACATGGTAATCATCACTAGAAGATAAAAAAGACATACAAACAAAAATAGTTAACTGTATTTAGTCAATTATATTATTGGTTGTAGTATTGGCTTGGAAGACCTTCTAAGATACGGCCCACTCATTAGTGATCTTGTTTTATGCAGATTATGAGTCAATATCCAAATCCTTACCATGATAAACTATGTCAGCTTGGCTATGTCTCAAGACATAAATTTCTGTCTAAAATAAATTTGATGACATTGATCCAGATGTTTTGACAACACCAAGATTAAATGATAACAGTAACGATCACAACAATGATAGTTAAGGTTTTGGAGTGTTTGCTATATACCTGGCATTATATGCTTTACATACATTATCACATTTAATTCTCACCAAAATCCTACATTATTAATCCACTTAAGATTGCCTCATTACAGCATTACCACAAATTTCCTTGAGCTGACAGCGCTTTATGAAAAAGAATAACCAAAATTTGTGCCCCAGGTCTCAATGTCAAGCTTCTTAGAAAAGCAATGCACTGTGGCTCTAACATGTGACAAGTATTACTATTGCTCTGCTAAAGATTTTTTTTTTCTGTACAGTTAAAAATGAAGAAAACTATATAAATAGACAGTGAATGTGGTACACACTAATATAAAGATCTGTGTCTTTGTTACTCTTTTCTTCTCTTTATCCCAGTCACCCAGTATCATAAGAGTGAGAAACGGCACATCATGTGAAACCAAACAGCAATTAGCTTCTCAGCATGCTTCTGCAAACAAAGGCTTTGTCCACTCTAAGTATTTTCATTTCTGACATACTACTTTTTCCTTCCATAACTTTTATTTTGTTTAGTGGATTATTTCAATGATTTGATCAACAGTGAGAAAAAATTTCAGAAATGGTATAAAATGCATATAAATACAGCTCTTTAGGGCCTGAAAACAATATATAGGCTCTTAGGCATAACAATTTAAACTTTACCTTAGAGCTAATCTAATCTAACACACACATTTTACAGAAATATAGATATAGATATAGATGTTCCTCAATTTACAGTGGGGCTATCCCATTGTTGTTAGTCCCAACAAACTTATCTTAAGTTGAAAATATTGTAAATCAAAAATACATTTAATATACCTAATCTACCAAACATCATACCTTAACCTAGCCTATCTTAAACATGCTCGGAACATTTACATTAGCCTACAATTGGGTAAAACCATATAACAAGAAGCCTATTTTATAATAGTATCTTTAATATCTCATGTAATTTATTCAACACTGTACTCAAAGTGCAGTTTTTATCGAATGCTTATCACTGTCACACCATCATAAAGTTGAAAAATCTTAAGTTGAATGCTTGTAAGTTGGGGACTATCTCTATAAACATACACATGTATATGTATATCTACATGTGTATGTACCGAGTTGATTCACTCTCCAACTCTTTGGATGACAGTTTTTCATTATTTTCTCTCTCTTTAAATCTGAAAACATCACTTCTTTTTTTTTTT
>VBSM01001044.1:14851353-14862227 GCA_008086735.1 Cheirogaleus medius | reverse complement strand
CCCCACCAAATTTACTCACCTGTCTGAATTGGCCCACACAGTTGGCACAGCCTCCTCCTGTTCTAGTGGGTTCACAGTGTGTGCTCTACCTAATGGCAACCCCTCTGGGTCCCAGCCTCTCTCACCTACCCCAGGATTTTGCTCCTGTAGTTGCTTCCCACTCCTTCCTGTAGCATCAATTTTTCTATCTCTTCTAGATTGAAAATATTTATCATATTACTGTACCTTCCTATTCTCCACCATCTTATGGGTTCTTATACCCAGAACAAAATCCAAAAATGACAAGACCTCTACCCCAGTTCTGGCTTGTTTATTCTGTTCCTCACACCCCAAGCCAGTTCTCACCTTGGGGCTTTGTTCTTCCCTTCCTCTGTTTCTTGAGAATTCACATTTCACTTCCTGCTTTCCTTCAAGCCATTATTACTTAAATGCCTCCTCCTCAGAATGGGCTTCCTTGACCCCCTTAGATCAAGTTGCATCTGAACATGAACTTTTACCAGCCTAGTTAATACTTTTTCATAGCATTTGTCATTTCTTGACATTATTTTGCTTACCTATTTATTGACTTACCTATTCAGTGTCTGGCACCCATGCTAAAATGTAAGCCATTTAAGAACAGAGAATTTGCCTTTTGATTCACTAGTATATTCACAATGTAGGACAGAGCATGCATTCAATGAATGTTTGTTATCAGAATGAATGAATAAACACAAAATGCATACATACAGTCTTTCATTATTATCATTTAAGGACAAATTCCATGACACATATATAGATTTAAAAATTCAAATAGTATATGTTAAGTACGTACTGAGAGAGTTTCTAAGTTTCTTCTATTAATCTATATGCCTTTTCACATAAAAAGTGGGATTATAAATTCATGTCTTGTTATTTTTAAAATGTCTCCTACTATGGCAAGATTAGGCATTTGGTTTCTATTTTAATAAAAATATTGACACTAAGAAACAAAAATATGTAATCTTTAAAGATATAATTTATTTTGTTCATGGCTAATGGTTCCTATAGATTAGATATAAATTGTTTTCTAAAAAAGACATGCAGTTAATAAAAAATGCAAGCAAAATATGATTCCTCTGTATCGTATCCTTAACTACTTGTGTGAATTGTTGAACCAGATGCTGTCCAAGGTCCCTTGCAGCTATAACATTCTATGAAACCAGGAATTATTATTTTTTTGTGGCACATTCAAATTATCTCACGTCACTCAATTATCATTAGCCAAAGGGGAAATGATAAAATAGTGACTTGTTGATTCTTGGTCTCTTTGAGATGCTCAAAATGTTCTAGAAATCTCACATTAATTTTATTTATTTATTTTTTTTTATTTACTTTTCTTTTTGAGACGGAGTCTCACTCTGCTGCCAAGGCTAGAGTGCCGTGGTGTCAGCCTAGCTCACAGCAACCTCAAACTCCTGGGCTCAAGCGATCCTTCTGCCTCAGCCTCCTGAGTAGCTGGGACTACAGTCATGTGCCACCATGCCTGGCTATTTTTTTCTACATATTTTCAGTTGGCCAATTAATTTCTTTCTATTTTTAGTAGAGACGGGGGTCTCGTTTTTGCTCAGGCTGGATTCGAACTCCTGACCTTGAGGGATCTGCCCGCCTCAGCCTCCCAGAGTGCTAGGATTACAGGTGTGAGCCACCACGCCCGGCCTCACATTAATTTTAGAAAGAAAAAAAAAGAATGAAGGCTTTATTTCAAGAGCCAACCAGCATTGATTTTACAATCAGTTTAGCAAGGGGGTGGATAATATTGTAATTTTGTCATTATTTCAGAATGTTCTTAAGTAAAGCCACATGAGATAATCACACTTTAAGTTCTATTTATACTGCCTCTTTTCTTACTCTCTCCTTGCCCCTGCAGTCAACCACTGAATATATAACAAAGAAGCACATAAAGCCCCCCACTTTTATGAGACTGACGCGCTACCTACTGCGCTAACGAGGCACCTAAGCCCACCACTTTTAATGTAAAGTTCCTCATGCATTCATGCAAAACAAATAAAATTTAGAGTTGATTTTTATCTTAACGCCAGTATTTTCATTCACCCCAAAAATCAAACCTTTAATGAGTGACAATGGCACATAATGCCACTTGTCATCATTATGGCACTCACTTCATTGACCTGCATTATTTTCTTACTGCTTAACAATGAACAATGGATCCACCAATGTTTAATCATTGACTTAACATCACTCAAATACCTAGGAAAAAAAATCTGCTTTCATTTCTCTGCCTGGTAGCACGTCAATTTTGAAGGTAGTGCTTTCTAGGACAAATAGTGACTTTATGCATTCTCCATTTCCTGCCCAGAACAACCAATCTGCTAAAACATGCTTAGTCATGCCAGGTTGTTATGGGCAGTTTAAGAGTACAGCAGAAAGATCCCACAGAGGGGAAATATGATAACCTGTGTCCCTCCCCTGAGCGATGCAGGAGTCTGGAATCCTCCATAATACTAAGCTGGAAACAGGCCAGGTGGGTCTACGTGCCTGAAACTTCCTCCCTCATTATGTATTATGGCTGCATCATCCAGAAATTTACTCAAATACT
This sequence comes from Cheirogaleus medius, assembly GCA_008086735.1. Lineage (NCBI taxonomy): Eukaryota > Metazoa > Chordata > Mammalia > Primates > Cheirogaleidae > Cheirogaleus > Cheirogaleus medius. The sequence continues at coordinate 14,859,652 of VBSM01001044.1, read as the reverse complement.
TTAACATATTTGGCCTGAATCACATTTCTTAAAAGTATATATTATTTAAATTCTGCTACTCTCCACCATAACACCCCTTAAAAATATAAAGTTACCACTAAAATTCTGTACTATGTCTTAGAGTAACATACTTTATAAATTTATGATTGACTTTCGTTCCTTATGTTTCATTAAATGATACACTACGTTGCCATTCACTGCTTTGGAGGCATCCAGGGAAGTTCTGACTATAAGCATAAACTCATAGTTTAAGACAAATCTTTATCTCAAAGTTGGGATGAGATGAGATTACTTCAATTAACTCTTAGCTTCACCTTCTCATTGTTTGCAATGAATTTCAGTGATTTGCCTAAGTCCTGGCTGTGATGCCATGGAATCTCTAAATGGCTGTACATCTCACACTCCCTCCAACACTACTTTTCCCAAATTGATGTATGTCTTGTATATTTAGATCTTTGCCCAAACACATATTACTCAGACCTCCTGGTTTGATGATAAAAACTCAAGAAAGAAACTTATCTAGGGATCTGAGGCATGTTCTCCTCCCCTATAAGGGACACAAGCCCACTTGCTATCAGAAAAAAACAGTACCCTATAACCCTAATGTTGACTTGAGGCTCAGTCAAATCAAGTCCAGACAGTGCCAGAATTGCATCTTCATATACTTCTCTAAGCACCAGTTCAAATACCATTTTATTTATAGAATTTCTTCCATAAACTTCCAGGCAAAAGAAGGAAGGATTAGAGGTAGAAAACAAACTGTTCTACCAAAAGTAGAAGGGTTTATTTGAAGACTTATGTTTTTCTTTCAAAATGAATGTGAATTGACATTCTATGTTATTTTTAACACATAAATAATGTTTTAATTATCATAAATAAAACATTTGTTAATTTTCTCATTGATTAATGAGTAACATGACATTGAATCTGTTTAGGATAGCTGGGCTGAGATGAAGCAAGCTGGTTTAGCATTCAAGCACTGCTTTCTCTTTGACTTGACTTCACACTACTTTGAGATAATATAGTCACATAAATATGTGCACAAATGGCAACATTTTTAAAAAATTATTTTTCAGCTATTTTAGAGAAAAAAACACTGCACTGCTATGGCCAAAGAGATGGTAGAAGGCTTGATACTCATAGTGGGAATTTAAATAACAGTATCTCACTACAAGGTCAGATCACATGTGCCTTATTATGAAACTGAGATTTCTGTGGTACATTTTGTTCTATCTCAAGGAAATATTTGTCAAATCCCTTTTCCAGTAAATAAAAGACTTGTAATTGCATTCTGTAATTGATACTAATTCTGACATTTTCATCAGCTATAAGTGATTTAGGTCCCATAAACTTCATAGTGCATGTATCAGTTTTCTTCATTCAACTCTCAAATTTCAATGTCAGTTAAACTATGTCAGGTGATGTAAAATCATTTAGAGTTCTACCATATTGATGTTGATTGAGAGATTCTGGCTAAATAAGTCAATATGGTCAGCTACTTTTTATCATACGGGTGAGAAATGTGTTCATTCTCTGCAAGTTTTTATCCTTTGCTGTAATGTCTTATTTTCTCCAATTCAAACATGTACACATAGATATACACATATCAAACTAAGTTACCTTCTGCACTTTTTCCATGCTAAGTCAGTGTAATAATAATAATGAGGATGGTGGTAGCTAAAATTTATGGTATATTTGCTATGAGCCAGTAATGTGCAATTGCTTTATATATATTACCTATTTAATATTTTAAGCAACACTATTTAGTAGGTATTATAATTACCTACATATGAAAAATCCTAAGGTCTGACAGATAGAAGCAGGATTCTAACACACGATCTCCAGAGCTCAAACTATACCCATTATGCTATATTGCATCCTTCTACTACAAGAGAACACTTTCAAAATCACTTCCCATTTCATGATGAATTTGATGGGATAAAAATAACTAATGTATGAGAATTCCAAACCTTTCCTCTTTCTCCTTTCCCTGCATTTCTAGCTTGGTTTGCTTTGGCATTTTGTATGCTTCTGCCCTTAAAGTAGTTCCTTCCTCCCCCATCATTTCTTAGGCTTTTGTGAATGAGGAAAAACAGTAAGAAAAGAAGACAGGAAGTGATTCACAGGTAAGGTCTCAAAGGATATTTCTGAAAATTTTGAGAAAAGAAGAAAAGGAACAACTATGGCTTAATGGGTAGTTATGGGAAAGAAACAAAAATGTTTCACTACTTCTCTTCATTTTGTTCAATAAACACAAGAAATCATTTTGAAATTACTTTTGGTTGCAGGGACTGTGTTCTTCAGACCAAGCTATGACAGGACTCCAACTGTAAGGGTTGATATTTACAACAAAATTTTCTTAAAAGAAAATTTTTCAAACCATTTTGTTAAACAAATATTACCTTTTGGCACCTTGTACACACCAAAAAAAAAAAAAAATCAAGAGGTCAACCCTCTGAGCATGGTGTCTGTTCTGCTTGAAACTGTGGTGGCTGCTTTTGAGGAGAAGGCAGCACGGCCCTCACAGCAGGTTTTTCATACTTTAGATTCTTCCCCATCTGGGCTCAGGTGCATGTATTTTTCCCAGTCAACATTCTGATTTTGAAATCGCTTATCAGCTGAACACTTCTTTGCCACTTATTGCAACACTAAACACTTATTAAATTAGCATGGCTTCTGTATGCCATCTATATAAATGTAGAGCACAAGGATAAATATTAATATATATTTTCATGCCACATTTAAAGAACTAGGCTTACCTTAGTTTTTCAAACAGTTATTCAAGAATATACTTGAGCCACAATGAAATGCATCATTTGAACATTCGATAAGGGCAACTCTTTGAGTCCAACTGCTTCTTTGTGATCCAAAACAACCAGGTCTATAACATAAAGTATCACTTAACTTTTTCCTGTTATTTGAGATTCCCTTGGTAATTCTGAAATTGATATTGAAGGAGGCTTCAAGCCATTTTGGCTGTTGCTATTTACTGTGAAAGCAACTACAGTGATTCTGTGCATGTCCTACTCCTCTCCCCCCTTCCTGGGCATTGATCTTTATACACCGAAGGCTGCTTACTAAAAACACCTGCAGCTCTCTTCCTGGGATCTTCCTCCAGCTGCGGGAGCACACTCAGGGAGCAGGACAAGCTGCAAGTGCCAAAGAGAAACAGTCCATGGACACATTTTCAAATATGACAGATGGAAGCAATGGTTAAATACCCCACTGTCCTGGCCCCTATCTCATGCTGAGATGTCTTCTATGCTGTATCCCAATATTCCACAGTGGGATTGCACCTCAGTTTCCCATATTCAGTAACTGGCTTAATAACACACTCTTTCCCTCTATGGGTTCCCTTCATTTCCTTGACTCATTTTGCCACTTCCTAGTCCTATCTCCCAAGATCGCTTACCAATTATGCAAATCTTCGTCTTAGGGTTGGATTTCAGAAGAACCTAAATTGAGACACTACCCCTATATATAGTTTTATAGACCAGAATTTGATTGATTGATTGCAATTGCAGAAAGAAGATGAACATATTTATCAGTACCAGTGATGTTTCATGTAATCTGAAGGTTTTTAAATGTTATTTTGTAATGGGATTAACTTAATTTTCATTAACCAAGGATTATATATGTGTGTGTTTATGTGTGTGTGTGTGTGTGTGTGTGTGTGTATGTGTAGGCCTGAAGACCTGGTGAAAAATCACACATTTACCCTCCAATATTCTATTATTTTGCAGATAATCCTTAATGGCATAGACCAATCACATCAGCATAATCTTTCACCGCAGTCTTTCACCCTGTTCATGGTGACAATTCTGTACTATTTAATAGCACTCCATACCCCCATACTAAAGAAGAACTATGTAAATGTTTCATTACATAAATGTTTTCTTCTTTGACATTCTACTTTTGCTTTTGCATGCATGCAATAAAACCTTTTAAAAAGTTCAGAAACTCAGAACATCTAACTCTGATCTCTAGTAAAATTGACCATCTAAGGAGATGCACTGTTTTTACTGTAGCATCTAATATTCCCAAAACATTATTAGACACCTCTGGGGTCGTGCACTTGGCAGTTTGAGAAGCACCAACTTAAGACAACCCCTGGCTCTCTTCAGAATGGTGCTGATCTGCATTGTCCAAACCTTAGAAATGCTAAAAATTCTAAAAGTTTTACATGGGTAGCTGGAAATTATACTTACAATTTTGTCTGTCAGGCACATTTGTTTATCTTCTTAGTCTGTAAAGTAGAAAACATCCCCCTAAGCAGCATCTGTTGAAAATAAAATTAGTAAGTGCCTCTTTATTAATCTTCCCCACCCCCCATCAATTCTTCTACTATTTCGTGGACCCACTCCCCTCTGTGCTGAATTCTCTGGCAGATGTGATTATTCAGATGATCAACAGGAGCATTCGCAATTGATAAACCCTCCCCGACAGGCTGAGAGCACATGTTGAGCACAAGTCGTCTTCATTCTCAAGGGCTTGGCAGTTAAGAATAGCTGCAGTAGGTAGAAACCTCAAGACATTGGTAAATTGACAAAAATCCACTGAAAGTGGCTATCAGAGAAGATTGCAATTGATTTATATGTGTTTAATATTTTTATTAAATGTTAAATTCTGCTAATTTCTAATGAACAAGTTGATTGGATTTATAAAAAGCTTTGAGTATGAAAAAGAATTGCAGTCTCATTATGAAGAAATAGGTAGAATAATTCAAACTAAGATGATAAAATATTTTCCAAAATAGAATCTTAGGCAACCACTATAACAGATAAGAATTATTTGTAATTAGGGTATTGTTTATTTTTATACAAAACACCTGAGGGTAACTTAGAAATTGCTCTCTTAAAAGTCCATCTAATTTCTGTTTATACTGTTAATTTATATTTGCTAAGAAAAAAGGATTTGGAGTATCTGCTTGGTTTTTTTGTTTGTTAAATAAAATTTTGCCTTTCTTCTTCCTTTCCCTTTTTAATAATTGGACTTTGAAATAATGAGACTTACTAGACTGAGAATTAGAGAGAGCCCTTGTTATGGGTTGATTTATGGCTCAAAATTCATATGTTGAAGTCCTAACCTCCAGCACCTCAGAATGTGACCTTATTTGCAGATAGGATATTTACAGAGGTAATCAAGTGAAAATAAGATTATTAGGTGAGCCCTAATCCACTATGACTGGTGCCCTTACATGAAGGGGAAATTTGGAGATAAGACATTCACACAGGGAGAACACAGTGTGAACATCAAAACAGAGATCGGATTGATGTATCAACAAGTCAAGGAACACCAAAGATTACCAGCGAACCACCAGAAGACAAGGGGAGAATCTTGAAATAGATTCTTCCTCACACCTCTCAGAAGGAACCAACTCTACCAACACCTGGATCTCAGACTTCTAGATTTTAAAACTGTGAGGCAATAAATTTCTGTTGTTTAAGCCACCCAGTTTGTGGTACTTTATTACAGTAGCCCTAGCAAACTAATATAGCTACCAAACGGGCCCTTCTTCCTTTCTGCTTAGAGTGGTGAACTTGAGTGGGGAAGCGTTAGACTAGGCATCTAGAGACCAGTATTCTGAAGCCAGTTTCATCTATGGCTGACTATAGGAACTTGGGATACAACACTTAATTTTCCCAGATCTTGGTTTCTTTGCCTGAAAGATGGTGATACCGCCCAACTCAAAAATTCTAAAGTGCAAAAATTGCCACAGATTTCTTTTGCAAGAGAGAATATTTGTAGATTCAATTGTGTTTCATCCATTATATAGAAATACAGACTTAGAAAACAAAGAGTTAATATTAATAAATGACTATACATATAGCAAGAGTTTCTTTATATTAAAACTAAATCGAATACAAATTTTCTTTAATGATGGGTTTCCTTTCTCTTTTAAGCACAATTCCATTTATTAAATTTAATCCTTAATCTGAGCCCAAGGGCATGCAATCAGTACTGACCCAGATATTCTAGGCCAGCTTCAAGATGGCTGGAAGTCGGCCACAACCTTTAACTGCTCTAGAGGTTAAATGATTAAGAGGAGGGTATCCAATTTAGTGTAATGAAGCTGCCACTGAAATGACCAGAAGGAGGAAATTTCTCATCTCCAATCTCATAGCATCTTTTGCTAAGTAGTCATACATATATGAGGAGAGGGGAGATTCTTTTTTTATTTTTTTTACAAGCTCAAAAACCAGCCTCCACTATCAGGAAGCAGAAACCTTGATGAGTGTGTGTAACTTTTCTTTCTTTTTGGCAACTCAGGTCTCTCCTTCAAGAAATAATAACAGACCTCTTATTATGTATATAATTCTCTGATTAAAGTGAACTGGAACCCTTTTCTACCACAAGTGCATGTTAATTATAACCTCTTTAGAATAGGAGGAAAAAAAATTAAAATGTAGTTGAGTCCAACTATGAAATGGCTCCTAAATGGAGAGGTAAATAAAGTCTTGCCTGCTTTCAAGTTGTAAGTGACTGGTTGGCCTAAGAGCTGAATATATTTAGTTCAGGTAACCACTTCAGCTTGACTGATACAGTTGTTGTTTCAGTGCTTGGACAAATAGCCTTTTATGTTGCAATCAAGTAATAGATACAAGATTGACAAGTCACAAAGAAAAAGAGCTTTCAGTCAACATGGACTAAAATCCATTATTGTGGTGTGTACACTGTGCCGGGGACCTGTAAACACATCTTCATTGATCCCACAGAAAGATAGAAATATCTCCCCTCGTATGGCTCAATCAAGGCCCCTTTCACAAAGGTAAAGTGCAAACAATATTGAAGAAGCAGAAAGAGACTGACATTACAGTCAAACAGTAAATAATGGTCGGGCTCAGCAAACCTATCTATAACATTTCAAATTCCTGTCAGCTCAGATGAAATGTATAACCTCTCTATTGCAACCTCAGAACGATCAGAACATGGGGGGCTGAACATTCCTCTCATTGTCATCCCCCTTTTACCAACTGACTAAATCAATAAGGGTAAAAAAAAAAAATCTCATTTTACAGTTTTGCATTTTCATGGGTATCTCAGTGGATAAGCCTCTGAAAAAGATCTCATCTGTGAAGGTCAATAATTCATTCCTCCCCCTTCAAACCTCCACATTTAGGATCTGCTGCCATTTATGTGAACACATTTTGTTGATTATAACATAGAAAAAAAATTAACATGCAGTGGAAGTAGAACTGGGTTTCCCTGCCAATTTGAAGTTTTATTAGAATTGCCCACTGCATCAATTTTAAACTTCCACTTTCATTTATGTTTAAATACTTGTAATTAGGAGAAGCTATTTGGGAGCTGTAGACACCAATAAATAGTTTGTATGGTTTTCTAAAAAGGTTGGCAGGATGGTCTGAAGCTCAACATAGTTTATAAACAGATTCATCTGTTATGTAAATCTCCATCCATAATCATTATTTATCTATTATGGCTAATCAGCATTCCAAGAAGAGGAAGAGTGAAAAGAATTGGTAATGTATTAAAAACATTTGCTCTTATACCTGCAGATTCCTTAACTTTAGCCATCAACTGACTAGACATTTAATCCTTTGTTCCTTTTTTTTAAAAAATGCCTAAGAGAAATGAATATCGCACATTTATAAACAATGTTGTTATTTAGATATAGAATAAACAAATAAACATTGGATTACCCTTTTTTACCACTTATTATTCTGCATCCTCTTTTCCTCCTTTCCTTCCCAAACATAAAATTCCAAAGAAAACAAAGACTCATGTAACTCAGGATGAGGTATAGGTTATGCCCAAGTGTAAGGAACAGACATAATATCATCCTTTCAATACCTGGGATTCTTGTGCAGGGAGTGTTAATGAGGTGCTAACACAGCTCAAGGCATAGTCCTTTGATGTAGATTTAAAATCAGTGTCCCAAGCAAATACTCAGCATAAGGCAAAACACAATTCAATTTTCAGGATTCCAGGAAAATGCTTATTAGAACAAAACGAAACCTAGTCAGAAGTAAACTGAAACACTCCAGTGTTTCACATTCTACCCCACATTTCCAGTAACGTTCAAGAAATTGGTGTTCCTTTAATAAATAATATGCTTATTGACCTCCTATTATGTGTTAAGCCCTGTGCTACCTGTGGTTAGCTTATGTTTGAAAACACTAGCAATCATATTAATACTTGCACAAATTTAAGTCCCCTTTTGAAATATGGAATAAGTAATTTTTTTCAAGGCCCTGGAACAATGAAAAGGAATACATTCCAGAATTTTTTTTTATTTCATCATATTATAGGGGTACAAATATTGTTAAGGTTACATATA
>VBSM01001044.1:14808094-14851253 GCA_008086735.1 Cheirogaleus medius | reverse complement strand
CTCACTTTGGATAATGGGCTTAAGCTTAATCCAGGATAGTATAAGCAGTGCTAGTTCTCCGTGGTTTCTTAGAATTGAGTAATTGTGAACATATACCAAATTTTAATTATCCACTCCTGAATTGACGGGCACTTGGGTTGTTTCCATGACCGTGCAATAGTGAATTGTGCTGCCATAAACATTCGGGTACAGATGTCTTTATAATAGAATGTCTTATGCTCTTTTGGGTAGATGCCTAACAATGCTATTGCTGGGTGGAATGGTATTTCTATTTTTAACTGTTTGAGGTATCTCCAAATTCTTTTCCACAAAGGTTGCACTGATTTGCAGTGCCACCAGCAGTGTAAGAGTTTCCTGTCTCTCCACATCCTCGCCAGCATTTGTTGTTTTGGGATTTCTTGATATAGGCCATTCTCACTGGGGTTAGGTGGTATCTCATTGTGGTTTTGATTTGCATTTCTCTAATGATTAGAGATGTCCAGGATTTATATACACTCAGCTAAAACTTGTAGTAAAATTGTACAAATAAATATTACACATATTATAACATTTTCTTCTGATTCCCTGGTTTCATTTCTTTCTTTTTGGGAACTCAGTTCTCTCCTTCAAGAAATAATAACAGACCTCTTATTGTCTATATAATTATCTGATTAAGTTGTGACTGGCACCCATGTAACCATTTCCCTAATTTCATTCTCTACTAGGTGAACATTTTCCCAGCCTCTATGCTCTCCAACCCTTTGACTCCAACTTTCAAAACCTAACTCTCCTCCAAGTCCCAGTGAAAAAGTTATTCCCTGCATAGTCTCTTTACAAATTCTTCACCCAGCAATTTTTTGTTGGATGACCCATCATGACCTATACGTATCACATCTGTCATTGAACAAGTTTCTTTTGGCCCATGGCTCACCTTCCTTGCATGGCAAGAGCTGTGTTTTATTTTTTTTCATGCCTATGCACAGCACTTAATAAACTACTGTAAGCATAGTAGTTTTAAATAAATACCTACTGAACTGAATCAGGCATGTATAAATTCAATGCTAAACCAGAAAGGAAAAAGACCCCTCAATTTCTAATTTAATTAACTTCAAAAAGTTAGCTCCAAATAAAGATTTCTCTGAAAGGTTATATCAATAATAGTAATTTTATAAATAAAAAATAATTAGCAAAATCACCCTAAATTTGTTCTCAGATTTTCTAACCAGAGTCTAATTCTGAATTCTTCAATTCTGAAAGAAACTGAGTTGAACTCTGAAACTTAAAATTATCCAATGTCAATCATTTGTGATGGGTTTTATTATGGGTAAAACATAAATAACTCCTTAGGGGAATAATATTTATTGCCTATATGTGTATATGTCTCATAGTTGAGAATCCATCTTCATTAAAATTGGTCCTGAAGAATGGGAAGAGTTTAACTTGTAAGTGAGCTAAATGGTCCCAATTTCAGGGAGAGTAGGAATCCAATAGCCAGAAACTATACAGAGCCCCAAAATATAAATCCTGTTTCATCACTTTTCTCCTACCTGCAGCCTAAATAAATCTCCCAGTCAACTACTGTCTCATTTTTCTCTTCCACACCAACTCATGTGCCTCGAACAGCATTCCAGATCTGAAACACCAAGCCACTTGCTTTCCCTCAATTTAAAACTATTTTAAAGTCCATCTTTAAGAAGCTTTATTTAATAAACTAGGAGGCCAACTACTAAAGATGATTTATGGCACCTATTTCCTAGGCTGGTAATACTTAAGATCTAAGAATTAAAGTGGATATAAAGAGATGATGGGTTGGCTAACTCTTTCCAGTATATAGGAAAGCAGAGCAGTGACAAGCACTGATCTGTCATTCAGAAGACAGAGACACTTTGGTGTCATCCAGAAGCTTGTCTTCTCAGAACAATATGAAATTAATCAAGACCAAATTCAAAGAATAATGGCTTAGAATCTTTCTTTCTTTCTTTCTTTCTTTCTTTCTTTCTTTCTTCCTTCCTTCCTTCCTTTCCTTTCCTTTCCTTTCCTTTCCTTTCTTTTTTTCCTCCTTTCTTTTTCCTCCTTTCTTTTTCCTCCATGCCTTAAGACTTCTAGGGAAATAGAAGAAATAGTCCAGAATAATATAAAACCTTGGTGTTTATGTATTTTGCATTCAAGTTTCAATTATCTGTGAATAACCCCAAAGACCCATGACATGCAGAAATGTATAACTTTGCTAGACTGGAATGTAGGAATGAATCCTTGGCTAGTAAGCAAGTCTTCCCATCCTCCCAACAGTTTTATTCATCTCCATGTAGGTAGTTGTCTACTCTTGCTATCTTGTAAGAATTTTGGAACATATTTTATTCACTTTTTTGCATGTGCATTTGTAACATTCTAAATCCTTTGTTATCATTTCAACAATATCCACAGCATCTTCACCAGGAGTCAATTCCATCTCAACAAGAAGCAACTCCTCATTTGTTCAAGTTTTATCATAAGATTGGAACAATTCAGTCACATGATCAGGCTCTACTTCTAATTCTAGTTCTCTTGCTGTTTCCGTCACATCTGCAGTTACTTCCTACACTGAAGTCTCAAATCCCTCAAAGTCACCGATGAGGGTTGGAATCAACATCTTCTAAATTCTTGTTGAGCATTGATATTTTAACCTCTTCCTATGAATCATGTTCATAATGGTATCTAGAATGGTGGTGAATCTTTTCAGGTTTTCAGTCTATTTTGCCAAGATCCATCAGAGGAATCACTATCTATGGCAGCTATAGTCTTATGAAACGTATTTCTTAAATAATAAAAATTGAAAGTCAAAATTACTCCTTGATCCATAGAACACAGAATGGACATTTTGTTAGCAGGCATAAAAACAACATTAATTTCCCTGTATACCTCCATCAGAGTTCTTGAGTGACTAGGTGCATTATCATTGAGCAGAAATACTTTGAGAGGAATCTTTTTTCTCTGAGCAGTAGGTCTCAACAGTAGACTTAAAATATTCAGTAAAAAATTCTATAAACAGATATGCTATCATCTAGTCTTTGTCATTCAATTTATAGAGAATAGGGATAGTAGACTTAGTATAATTCTTAAGGGCCCTATGATTTCCAGAATGGTAAATGAGTACTGGCTGTAACTTAAAGTCACCAGCTTCATTAGCCCCTAACAAGAGAGTGAGATTATCCTTTGAAGCTTTGAAACCAGACATTGGCTTCTTATTTATAGCTATGAAAGTCCTAGATAGCATCTTCTTCCAATATAAAGCTGTTTCATCTATATTGAAAATCTGCTGTTTAATATAGCCACTTTCATCGATTATTTTAGCTAGATCTCCTGAATAACTTGCTTTAGCTTCTACATCAGCGCTTGCTGCTTCACCTTGCACTTTTATGGAGATGGCTTCTTTTTTGAAATCTCCTGAACTTCTGTTAGCTTCCAACTTTTCTTCTGCAGCTTCCTCACTTCTCTCAGCCTTCATAGAATTAAAGAGACTTAGAGCCTTGTTCTGGATTAGGCTTTGGCTTAAGGGAATGTTGTGGCTGGCTTGATCTATTCAGACCACTAAAACGTTCTCCATATCAGCATTAGGATGTTTTGATTTCTTATCATTCATGTGATCTCTGGAGTAGAATTTTTCCTTTGCATTCACAACCTGGCTAACTGTTTGGTACAAGAGGCCTAGCTTTCGGTCTACCTTGGCTTTCAATATGCCTTCTTCATTAAGCTTAATTATTTCTGGATTTTGATTTAAAATGAGGGACGCGGGGCTCTTCCTTTCACTTGAACACTGAGAGGCCATTGTAGGGTTATTAATTGGTCTAATTTCAATATTGTTTTGTTGCAGGTAATAGGGAGGACAGAGGAGAGGGGGAAAAATGGGGAAATGGCCAGTCACTGGAACAATAAGAACACACAGAACACTTATCAATTAACTTTGCCATCTTATGTGGGTGCAGTTCATGGTGTTCCAAAGCAATTACAATAGTAACATCAAAGATCACTGATCACAGAACCGTACAAATATAATAATGAAAATATTTGAAATATTCCAAGAATTACTAAAACATGACACAGAGGCACAAAGTGGGCACAAGCTGCTGGGAGATGGCACCAATAGACTTGCTCAATACAGGGTTGCCACAAACCTTCACTTTTCAATAGCTGCAATAATTGCAGCATCTGCAAAGTGCAATAACTGCAATAAAATGAGGTATGCTGGTATATACCCTTTGTTGTTTCACAGGGCAGAGCATGGACCAGAGAATGGAATCTTCAAGGAGTCATATTTTTACTCAATAGAGAGTTTATAACAAAAATGTAACAGGCTAGATTAGGTAAGTTCCACATCAAGGGATATTGCATGTGATAAAGCAACAACAGTAACGATAACAATAGTATTTACTGGCTGAGTACCTGTAATGTACTAGACAGTGTGATAGGCATTTGCATAAGTATCTCATTAATACCACAATTTTGTGAAAATACTATCACTATTCCCATTTTTATAAATAAGCTGAGGTTCACAGAGAAATGTCAGTGGACCAATATTACATATTTAGTAAAAGGCAGAGGTAGGAATTAAAGCCAGGTGTTTCTGACTCTAGATTCCCACTACCACCATGACCACTATGACCACCATCACCACCACCACCACCACCACCACCACTGTCACCATCACCACTATGACCAACACCACCACCACCACGACCACCACCATGACCACCATCAGCACCACCACCACTTCTCTTTCCTTAAGCCCACATCCCTTCTCCATGGCTAAAGAAGTCTAAAGAAATGGTCTCTAAGACTCCCTTTCAACTCTGAGTCTGTAATCTTCAACTCACTTTTTCAGGATGGTTAGGGGAATTTAATTATGAATGTCCTGCAGAAAGACAGCCTAGTGAGCTTGAAATCTGAGGCCTGACAGGTAAATAAATGCCATGTTCTCTTTAGCAAACATAAAGCTATTACAGGCCAGCATCATAAAACTGATTCCTTTATAACTTTTTAAGAACACTGACAAAATAACACTTATTATTTCCCATATTTTAATTGCCTCTATCTCCTTTGTGGTTCACCCTTCATTTTATTGTTGCTCAGAAAAAGTAAATTTCATTTCAGATTATTATATGTTAGGAAGATTACAATTTGGAGAATGGATTAAATCTGAATTTGCAATCTATTTTCATCCTATTAAGAATAATTATTTAATTCTATCTGGAATTCACCACAGAAGGATGATGTTTCCTAGGTTATAAAAAGCAAGGTGTCATTTCCCTGGGATTTGTCACACCTCAAGGTAGATTATGACTTTCCTACCCAAATAAACTCTGACTAAGAATAATTGCTAGTGAAAGTCTTCCTGAGAAAGTCCTATTACGTGAACTTGTCCTTATTTTAAAGAAAGGTCAGCATTCGGATGCTTTATTAACATTTCAGTTAGACTTTACTTTGATAGAGCTACCAAGGCCCTTCTATAGTTAATATATTCAACATTCTGTCTCTTAAGTCTACACTCCAACAAGTTGGTTTAACCAATGAAAATAAGGATTGTTTCTCATCTGTATTCTTCACAACTCAAGACTCTCTTCTATTCCCTATGCCACCATCTCAGATTAGGTTTCTTTATCTCTCATCTAAACTATGAAAACCATCTTCTAACTAACTCACTTCCAGTCTCTACTATCACACTTTGAGGCTCAGGCTCACCTTTCCTAATAATAGTTCTTAGCATGTCACCTCCTCAAAACAAATAAACAAAAAAACCAAAAAAAAATACCAGTGAATTTCTATTTTGTAGTAAATATCATTTAACCTTTTAGGCAAAAAATAGGATCCAAATATTGGCTCAGAATTTACCTTCGTGACTTATATCTTCTATTTCTAGCAGGATAACAGACTAAGTACCCCAAATTGCCTTCCTAAATAACCTACATGCCAAATAAAATGTAAAAATAATGTTTGAGGTTAATCACTGAACTATCAAGAAAAAATATTTCAGAAGACAAAACAGAGGTAAAAGAGAGACTCCTGGTATATAAGTATTTACCAAAGATTCCATTTGTCAGAGAGTTTTCTACTGATCCCAAGTGATCTGAAGTTCTTCCTTGATGGCTGTGCCACACATGAGAGGCAGTAGAGAAGCCATAGTCCTCGCTCAGAGGTGAGGATGGGTAACTCCCACATACACATAGGATCCCAAAGAGTATCACATTTAGTGTAAGGGTGGCAGGAAATAAACCTGCCACATAAAAGGAGAAAGCCAGAAAGCTTGTCTACATTGGCTTGGGTGCTGAAGTAGAAGAAGGAAATATGCCTTGAGAAGCAGACATAGGCTCTTCTTATGGTATTATACACTTGAATTCCTGATGCTTATATAGGTCAAAAAACTTCAAATGAATAATCCATGTAGAGTGATCTTACATTGGTGGTGCCACCACACAACTCTCAATAGCAAAGGCAATTCCTCTCTGGAAGAATCTGCTGCAATGTAGGCCAAACAAACTCCCATACATACATGTCCAAAGAAAATGTGTAGCTCACAGTCAAAAATCTAACAACACACAACAAATTGTCCTTAGTGGGAGGGAGCAGAAAGAGGAGATAGCAGAGTCCAACGTGTAAAGATTTCAGATAATGTAATTATCAGACACAGATTTTTATTTTTTTATTTGTATTAAACACCATGTTTAATATAGCTAAAGAATCTTTAAAGTTTAAAAATAGAGTAAGGAATAATAAACTACAAAGAATGACAAAACAGATTTGAAAAAAATAGAACTTCTATAATAAAAACATAATTAAGATGAAATTATACCCTTCCAAGCTCATCTTCCACCAGATTTCTAATTGTTCTCTAAATTTTCCCTGAACTTTCTTGTCTCTGTTCTTTTGCTCCCAGTACTCTTCCATTTTGAATTGTATTTTTCCCTCTATCTGTATTTCTAACTTATATCCATTGATTAAGGCTCAGTTGCAATGACAATCCTTCCATTTAGGCACCATACACATTCTTCCAAGTGAAATTATTCATGTGGGTCTCCATATTTTGTTTACACATTATATTTGACACTTAGAATATCTTTTATTAGTTATCTGTTGCTCAACTTATTTGTCCAATTAGATTATAAACATAAGGGAGAGAGGTCACAATATAAGCAACTCTATTTATCCTACCTGGCTGAGTATCTTACCTGAAATAGATGTTCAATATATGCTGATTGAACTGACTGGAGCTAAAAATTCTTTTATTCCTATAATGTACTTCATTCTATAGTCATAGAAACTTAAGCAATGAGCAACAATTGCCTAATTCTCACTGTGCATTTATAAAAATGAACCTAAAATTGCATCCTCTGCAATAGTCTATATCCTGCTATCTTTCCACTGAGCTAGATTTCCACTATCATAAGAGACCTATATTCTTTCTTGTATCAAATTAAGTCCCAGCTTTTCTCAATTTCTGTTATGGGATTATTATTATTATTTATATTATTATTAATGATAAAATACCTATTTAAGACCAATTCTGTTAAATATATTTAAGGGGATTTTTAATCATCGACACAAGTTATTGAATTAAATTAGATCTTAAAGATCTTTTTTGTGCTATGAGTGAGAGGTGAAGTGATATAAGGTAGGCGGTAGGTATATTGGACACTAAAAAGACAATGACTTGGAGTGAGATTCTTCATAGGGAATATAGAAGACTTCGAACTAAAATGTAGGTTTGTCTATGGGTTGGACACTAGTAGGAAAGGTTTTAAATAGAGAAGGAAAAAAATAAAAGAGTTAAGTAGAAAACATGAATAATGAAAAAAAGATTAAGAAAAGATGAAAAAGCAGCTACAATGGGGATTAAAGATGGTGAATGCCTTTTAGAGAAAGGAAACTGTTCACTGAAAAACAATGTAGATAGACTTATAAATATCAGGTAAACAGTCAACCATTCTTTAATGTTCTCTTTCTCTTGGATAATACCAAAATGGTTTCAATTTTTAAAAAGGAAATTTGGCATGAAAGGGTTCTGTAACATGGCCTGCCCACTTACGGGATTTAGGGTAAAAAATGTAAACCAGCTGTGATATTGAGGTTTAAGAATCATCTGTTGTCCATATTCAGTAGCTTTTCCCATGGAATTACAAAAAGAATTGTATGATGGATAGTCTACATCCTAATTATGTAATTACACAGTGGAAAAGAACAGCTGAAGAGGAGCCATTTCATCTTTGTGTCCAATGCCTGCATAATCTGTGTATCGCATAATGGATGGAGTTCCTACTAACAGTAAACCATAATTTTATTATGAAAGAATGAAATGTTGGTTTTCATATGGGATTAGAATATGTATGTTCAAGCCAATAGAAATAAAATTAGAACTAATCTAAAGCATCAACCTTGAATATCAACCAAATCCAAATGAGTTATTATTAAGATTTTAATATATTTTTAGGGCAAAAATGTTTTTGACTTAGTTCCTTGGCTCTTTTCAAGTGCATCCAGTCCCCAAACAGGAATATCAGTGGCATTCCATCAGATAAAGATATTAAGGGTGAATGCCAAAACTTTCTAGGTGTGAACCTAATGGAAGTTTCTGAACCTAATGGAAAATCTAAGTGCTGAGCTCAGAGTAGGTAATCAATCATCTATTTTATCAACTATTTCTGTGCTCTTGATGTCAAGAGAGGTTATATGTGCTGTATCTCTTCTCATAGAAATCTCTCCATTCCGTGTTACCAGAAAGCAATTCTAAGTGTGGAAAGTGTTATCACCACTATTAGCTATTCAAGAATAGCAGAATATGAAGTCAGAATAAAAAAAAAACAAAAACCACGCACATTCACAAGCTCTGCTACCCTGGAAACATGACATAATGGAAAATATTATTTACAAAGTGTTAGAGGAGAAGTACAAGGGAAATAAATTACAAAGGGAGCTGCAGAAGCCTCACAGAGAAAACTAGTAGCAGGTGACTTTTCAAGACACCTGTAGCAGAAACATTTGCCTACTTTAATTCTTAATCTTCATTCAAATCACAATGAACACCAGAAATATTTGGGTAGGTAGTGAACAGAGAAGGGGGAGTTTGCCAAAATAAATAGAAGTGAAATAAATGCTGGCAAAATCTGCCACTTAATCTTTCCAGGGTAAAACATCTTGGGCCCAAGAGAGTAGGAGCTTTTTATTCCCTTCTCTGCTCATTTTCGTTCTTTGTGTCTTGGCCTTTCTCCATCGTGTGGGGTTTCTGGCCAGCCTGCAAAGCTCTCCTTGCAGAGCCTGTGTCTTTGCTTACTGCAGCAACATGTCTTTCACTGCTACAGCATGTGACATGCTTAGGCTTGGAAATGGATTCGGGATTTAGTCCTGGGCCACCGGTACAAATTGTAGAGAACAGCTTGCTCAAACTCTGGGGGAAAGATGCTGACTTACAGTAATTGATAAGGTCATTCCTGCTGGATGATCCTCCAGTGCAGAAAAGGTAGCTACTGTGCTTAGTGGAGAACTGGGAACATCAGTTCCAGAAAAAAATGGCTTCGCATTTCACATGACATCCAAGAATTATATCACTCCCTGTAGCCCACCGTATAATAAGAAGTCTGTAGCTTTCATTCTGTAAAAATTATTAATCATTGGTGGCTGAAAAATGAATCAGTGAAGTTAACCTACATTGTCAGGTTTGATTTATCTGGAGGTAAACAACATTCTAAGAGGATTTAGTGGGCCAGTGTTTAGTAAAAGGGTATGTCCAGGTCGTGGCACTACATAGATTGAATGTCCAAACATTTAAAAGCTCTTTCATCATTGGACTGAATACGAAAATGACAGCCATCATTTGGTGACCTTAGAATGTCCCAGCTATTTGTAACAGACTTTCAGTAGTGAATCTAACCTTCCATCAGGCTGGGGTTAAATAAATGACAAGTTATTTTTCTGACTTTAAGATTAATATTGAGCTGCCCTGTTATAAATATGTTCTTCTGAATAGAACATTAAATTACAATTATTTGGAGGAGTATGTGAAGGAGGAAAGAAGAGAGAGGTGAAATTTTTTTGTTTTTGCTCATCTTCATTTTATTTCATTAGGTTGGTGTCTCTATACCTCATAATATTTTTCTGTCGATACAGTGATTATTACACTAACCACCTGTGCTAGACAAGCACCTGCCTTAAAAATGTAATTTTTAGCAAAGATTTAAATTGCAAACTAGAATTCCAAGGCCCCCTGCCAAAACAAACTCACTTTTCTTTTGAAGAGTATGTTGTCTCCCAAGGAAGATTTTCCTCTACAGTACTCTGTATTTTGACTTAATAGCAAATCTCTCTCTTTCTCTCACTAAATTTTTTCCTCTCTTGTCAGTTGGTTCAGGGCAATATCTTTATCAAGATCTCAAACAGCCAAGTGGGAGGACCCTTTCAAATTCTAAAAAAAATTCTCTTAGTCATTAACTCACTCACATTTTAGGAATCAATTTGTTCCTTATACAGTAGCCCCCCCCTTACCCATGAGGAATACCTTCCAAGACCCCCAGGGGATGCCTGAAACCTCTGCTAGTACCAAATCCTTCATTGACTGTATTTACTATGTTTTCTTCCTATGCATGCATACCTATAATACAGTTTAATTTATAAATTAGGAACAATAATTTTGTGCTTTTGGAATATTATTAGGTAAAATAAGAGTTACTTGAACACAAGCAGTGCAACACTGTGACAGTTGATCTGATAGCAGCGATGGCTACTAAGTAACTAAGGGGCAGGTAGGGTAGACAGTGTGGATACAGTAGACAAAGGAAGGATTCACATCCCGGTGAAATGGCGTAATATTTCACCACCCTACTCAGCATGGTGCGCAATTTAAAACTTATAAATTGTTTATTTCTGGAATTTTTCACTTAATATTTCTGGACCACAGTTCATTGTGGGTAACTGAAACCACAAAAAGTGAAACCGCCAATAAGAGATGACTACGGCACACGTTTTCAGTAATGAAGGCTTCCAAGAAAAAATTCCGAATGTGACAAGCTGAACTGTTTCTTTATGTTCAAGCTTTATTTGAGGAGTATATTAAGGTTTCTTTTATAATCTGGCTGTGAAAAAGGCTAAAACGCCCTGTCCTCCACCTCTCATGTCCCCCAGTTCCCAGTGTGCAATGGGCAGCAAGGAAATGCTCCTCGGCTCTGGAGAGAGATTTGAGTTTGAATCTCTACCTGGCCATAAGAAGCATCAAGCCACCATACCATTTCTTTCAACATAAACCTGTTAATCCACATAGCACAAAGAGATGAAAATTAAATGTAACTTTTCCTAATATAAACTCCTGAAAAAACTCAAAAATAACTCAAGCAGAGACAGTGACTTTCTGATATCTCGTACTGAATTGGGGCTCTATGATGGAAAATGGTCAAAGGGCCCCCCTGTGTTTTTGGAGACAATGCAAGTGCCAAGTGATGACTCTCATTGAGTTCAGGTTAAAGACAGAACAGACAGAAACCTCATGGGACACTTTGCAGGACTAAAATCCTGGTATCACCCTGATGTCCCACAATGAGACACACATACCAATAAGAGCTCAATAAATAGTTGACAAGAAAAAAAGAAAAAGTGGGTTCCCCAATCTCGATGTTCCTCAGCTGCAGCACAAACCCTCTGCATGTTGCATGTGCCTTATCCACCTTTTCACCCGGTGTCACCCTCCTGAGACTTCATGGGCAAAGGGAACTAACATGCTGTGGCTTGCTGTGCTATGAATAATAAAATCCTTCGTCTCTGACTCAGAAATCTCATGTATTCTGGCAGCATCCATGAAACAGCAATAGGCTAAGTTATTAGCCTGTAAGTAGAGTAAAACCAAACCCCAGACAAAACAATGACATGTTTTGTGTCTCCTACTTAACCGTAACCTTCTTGAGGACAGTATTTATGTAGGATTCACTTTTGTACCACCAGACCACAATGTTTGCATGGAATAAGTACTAAGAAAATTGTGTTGACTAGTGAGGTGGTTGAACTAACTTATCTACCTACATTGTAGTAGCAAATATTGTGTTGATTCATACACAAAAAATAACATGAACTCTAAAACAGACTTATAGTTCAAAAAATAAAAAGTGGGAAAAAATAAAAAAATATATATACAGTGGCCCAACTGAGCATCAACAAACTTAATTGTTCTATCTGAACAGAAGATAGTAGTACTACCTCACATTTGAATGATTTACACCTTAAAAAGTTCTTCCACATTTCTTATTTTGCACCTCAAAACATGGAGGTAGGAAATGCATCATTATTCCCTCAGGGATGAAAAAATCAGTTTGTAATATAAACCCATGATCATTCAGGTAGCTGAGAAAATTCTGCAACCATGATCTTCACCCTTCAGAGTTAGGGCTTATTTCAAAATGTGGTGTTATAAAAAAAAATAGTATCTTAATTTATCCATGTTTCTTCTTTGAAGGTTTCTACTCATGTACTGATTAAACTTAATAGATATAGTCCTGCCAATCTTTTCAGATTATTTTGTGTGTGGTTGGGAAGGAATACAATTTTGTTATTGAACAGGAAAAACAGGTCTGCAAATCTTTTCAAGTATGATCTGTTTTGAAGACCATATCTTCTCACGTCCCATATAGACAACTCAACAATACAATGAAGCTAATAGACTTGATAGATGCATTTATTTTAGTACAAATTTCAAAAGCTAACCAATAAACTCGAAATTTTCTTTTTAAAAAGACAAATCCAACAGTGCAATATCTATTAAAATTGTATTGGTATTTGTATTTGACTGATTTTTTCATTGATTTATTTGTGAATGGGGCCAAGCTTATGCCACTATCAACACAAAGCTTAGTAGTTTTAAATCCCCAAAGTCCTCTTCCTACATGCTCTAGAATTGTGTGTCAACTGTAAAGAATTGGTTTTTATTAACTAGTTTTCCATCTTTTAAAATCATCTTAATTTACTCATGCTAAGTGAAATAAATTGCCTGAAAGGCAAGCAAAATGCACTTAAGTGTTATACAAATCAGAAATCATTCACATTTCCCTGTTTTTCCAAAGAAAAACTTTGAAATATTAGCAGTTAAAACTTTTCTTCAGTGCTCTGTATCTCACTACTCAGCATCATTTCCTCCAGAGTATTTAGGATTTTTATCTGGCATGTGAGAAAAAAAAAACCAGAGTTTGAACAATGTAGTAGTTCTGCTTCATGTGATCCAGCTAGCTGCAAAAATAACCAGCCTATGTCAAGATCATATTTCATAATTTCTAATTTCTACATAATTGACAAACTCTCAAATTTTTTAGGCTGGCAGAAATAACATACTTTATGTGTTGTGAACTTGAGGCAGGAGGGAGAGAGGAGTGAGGTGATGAACACTTTTCTGACATAAGGCCATCAAATGCTCTGAATGGATCCGGTTAAGTGGGACAACATCAGTGCTCTGCTTAAAATTTTCATTCAGTTCCTGTTTGATTTAGACATTTCTTGCACAGGCCCATATGACCCCCAGTTCACCCATTTTTAGACAAATGCTGTCCAAGTATTAATATGTGCAAGTTGCCAATTCGGGGGCTGTACGGATTTTCTTTTGTCATTCTTAATTCTATCACATATCTAAAATAAAAAACACATAATGAATTTGTTATTTTACCCAAACTCTAGACAAGAGGAAAATAATCTGTAAAAACATACAACCTGTATGCAGTGGTAGATCTGCTATTAATCGATACATAGTAAAAGAGAGAGAAGAAAAGAGGAAGGAAGGAAAGGAGTGAAACAGTAAAGCATAGATGCAGGACAGTGAAAACGGAGACAGGCAGTAAACCCTCATTCAAGGTTGGCCAGTAAAATGACCTCGTGTTCTTACCTACCCCACACTCCTGCTTCCATGCAATTCTGAGCTTGTTCTCAGATTGCTGGTCTGGAAGAGACGCCGGAGTTAATGAACCTGCCTGTCTTTTACCTAAAATGTAGTCACGCAGGTTTCTGTTTCAACTCTTATTCAAACTACCACCCAATATGCATGTAATAAAATCAATCATACAGTGGTCCGATTTCAACTTCAGGCTCATCTTGAGTAAATGTTTAGATATTATCTTCATATTAATGAAGGCCCAATTCTTATGTCTGAGAAGACACAATTTTTAAAACCCCTCATCTTCACATTAAGCCAAGCAAAACCCAATGGTAGGGTTTTCTTGAATCTAACATTAAAGTATCACATAAACCATATGAACAACTTAACCATGTACAGACCTCCGGAAAAGGTAACTCCAGGAAAAAAAAAGTATTTCCTATATCGGAGAGAACTGTCCTTTAAACTCATTAATTTGCCATTTATAATCTATTTGAATGTCTATTTCTCTATTCCTAAGAATCGAGTTCTAAGAACATTGTTACATGCATGATATGCAGCTACTTATCAACAATCTTGTCACTTAATGGCAAAAGAGGTAGGAAGAACTAGATGAATAATGATTTTCCTCTTTCCAGGAAGGTGAACGTACAGAGCTGCACGTATCATCTTTCCTGTGATATTACAAAATAGAATTGTAACTAGGAAATTTATGACTGCAAAGTAGAGAAAAATATAGTGGAAATTCACAGGTAAATTTGAGGTAATTCCGCTAATATCAAAAGTAAGGTAAACCTTGCGGACGGTAATGTATCCAGCACACACCTGCCCTTCTTTTCATTTTGTAAACTAGAGTTATAACCTTGGAACATGAGCTGTTAATCAAGAAACCAAAATTTATGCTAATTGTGAATCCAGCCTTGAACTAGATGTTATGGAAAACACAAAAGAAATAAAAACACAGCCTTCCATTATCAAGGAGTTTATAATCTGTTTGGAAGCTCTAAGTTCTGTCTCCTCTGTTTATTCTTCTCCTTCCTACATAGCTCTGTATGTGATCCGCTCCAAGCTGTCTGCTTCCTCTATCAGAATTCAAATAGAATGTTCTCTTTCATTGTCCACATCAAGAAAACAAACTTTCTAAAAATTGAATGAGGTGGTACCCTCCAATGGGCCTTAGCCTTCCTGATCGGCACAGCAGGAGGCCACACTACAACTTCAGTCCCTGCTTGCTTTTCTTCCTTCTTGCCACTTACTAAACTGCTCCTACATGAGAAGATGCTCGGGTATCCCCCTCTTTTCCAGAGGAAAATAAGAGGTTTGTATAACAGCAAGAGACTCGGGATCCATAACTAATCATGAAGACAATGCCTTCACAAGACACTTTCTTGCTGAAAGTGAATGGAATAAATTGTTTTCCTATATGGCAGGCAAGTGCTTTAGGACTCACGAGCTCTCCATTTCCTGCAGCATGAGCAAATGAAGCACACAATAGGAGCCTAATAAGAACGTGAACCGATGAATAAGCACATAGACTATTTGACTGCCCATGTGTTCCCTTTTGAGATGTCAACATCACCCAACAAACACAATACAAGCTTTTATAGACTTGTAACAAACTGGATAGAAGTGACGGACGTTTTCTCAAAAGATCTAACAACAGTGTGTCAAAAATATTTATTCAAAGTTTTTATTAATGTATTTCTTTCCACACTGCTGAAAATTAAACAGTTCATTAATGACAAATTAAATCAAAGCCCACGACTCAATTTCCTAGATTTCACAATTAGTAGGACCAAAAATAACATATTAATTTCTGTAGAATGAAGATAATTAACACTTAAAAACATTCTGCATTATCGATAAACTCATGGTTCATTTTCACAAATGGAGTTTGTTTCAATTCTCAGCTGTTGGATGATGATTTGACTTGGAGCAAAGGCAATGTAATTGGGTAACAGCTGAGATGTGCTTGTTTGAGTGGGGCTGAAAGATCCATTGCAGGATTTCTAAGAGTGTGAATTACAATTCCAATGATATCAGAAGCAACTAATTCTGTTCTTTAGAAGTGAGGACATAAAAGAAGTTTGAGGTTTTCTTATTTCAAGCTTTAATTGAGGGCTAGGTTGTAATTCATTTTCATCCCTGAGTGAGTGGTAAAAACATACACAGCAGGTAATTCACACCACCTCAAAAACTGTTGGTGCAGTAAGAAGACTAATCAGGGTAAGCTTCCAGTAGCAAATTATCAGCTACAAATTAAAACCTTGCCTCATGCTTGCTAAAAGAAATCTTCCTTTTCACCAACACACACATGTGAATATTAGTAACTGTTGGATTGCAGGGAGATGGGAAGATTAGAGATCCTACCTGCTTGCATTAAAGAGAGCCCTGGATAGGTGCAAAATAAACTAGACTTCAAACAATGCTACCTTTTTGGTTTAAAAATGAAAAGTCATCATAATCCCAGGTGGGGTGGTTATTTATTCTGAGAATGGAAATGTAGTGTTGCACACAAATAAAGAAGTAAACTTAGACTGCTAATAGAGTTTGAAACAGTTTAAGTGTTTCTGGGTAGGCATCTTCTTGAACTACATTTCTCAAAATAAGAACAAAAGACTGCTGACTACAATAAGAATTAATTAAATTTCTAATGTTAATTAATCTCAAGGAAATAGAGAAGGACGGTAAGATAAAAATTCTGTGATTTTCCTGGCTTTACGCCATAACCTCGATGTAATTTAAAAGTATATTTTTAGCATTTAACCTTTTCAGTGATTTTTTGCTTAGATGATGTTCAAAATTGTTTCAAGAAAGCTGCAAAGTGGCAATGATAATACATAAAGAGTTCAAAATGGCTGCACATATCTGATAAATATATACGCTATATACATAATTATGTTATTGGCTTAAATGACCATAATTGCACCTTTTGGGCTGTAGATCCACTTTTAGTTCCATCTCTCTCTCAGCAAAGCTGTTACAACAGCAATATAGACACAGCTATGCAAATAGTAAAAATATTGTGTTTTACTAGGGCTAATTTTCTAATACTCAAAATCTTGATTCTTTTAATTCAAAAAATTAAAAAGAAAAAAAAAAACGACATTTTCATGGATTAGCTGAAGCAAATGTACTTAAAGAAAAAATACACCCTGTTTTTAGAGCTATGTGGACCCACAGCAAATCTACAACAGCACTTTGTTTTTCAATCAAGTGTCTCTGTCTTTAAAGGGAACTGAAGAGGCTTCCTGGAAACCCAGATAAATTACTCAAAAGTTGCTGAGCTGATTTTCTGAAAGCCAACTTTTAAGCCTGAAGCAAATTTAAACACTATCATTGAAATCTCTAGAGGGGGGAAGGAGATGGGGAGGAGAAAAGAGATTTAAAAATGGAAATCTCAGTATAGCCTTAACACCCTCTCTGTAACACCACCTAGCAATTCATTCACTTCTTTAAATTCAGAGGTCTGATGCATGCAGCACCCTGCTTGGTAAACGTATCACAGTCCTGAATTTATCTGTATCATAAGGTAAAGTTCCTAGGACTCTACCTTGAGAATTACTTCTCGATCAGGCATGGATAGATTTGTGGTTGGCTGCATCATAGAGGTTCACTACAATATATGTGCTCGTGTGTGTTTTCATGTGTGTATTCAGCTTAATGCATCAGTATCTCTTCATTTGAGGCAAAATTATGACAAACGAGGATGCCAGAAGAATGTTTCCAAAATCTTATCAGATTTGCAATTCCAATTTTCTTCCCCAAAGGACTTGGAGTCAGACTGTTGTGTCACTATGAGGTGTACGCAACAGTTGATTTGAAGCTCCCTCCAGCATCCAAACACCTCTGGAAACAAGCTGGTAGTCTTGGGTTTGGGCTCCAATGAAAGCAGGAAACAAAACAAGCCTAGATGTCCACCTTTCTTCCTCATTTTAAAGGTCCCTGAACATTTCTCCTGAGAGTTAAGTGATACACAGGTCTCATTAAATCTACTAAGATAACTGTTTGATGTGTTACTCAATAGATGAAACACAAAACTGTTCTTTAAAAATCAGTTAAATTGCTTGAAGGAACAACAAATTCATACATCAGCCCCATTTTTTTATGTTCTAAAGTGCAATTTATGGGGCTAAACGAAAGTAAATGTCATACCTTTAATTTCGTAAAAAGTTATATACAAGTCTATTATTCAAAATAATCACATAACAGAGAACAGCTACCTTTCTGCTCAGTGGGGTGCCATTTTATAGACTTTAAAATTCCCTAAGTTCAAGCAGCTTTCGTTCTAAATAATACATGTGCTAAATATGTCACATTAAAAGTGCTTTTGGCATGTAAATGATCCGTTTTCTCATAGAAATGCTTTTAAAAGAATCTGAGCTCACTTTTTTTTCCTTTTTCTTCTTCTCCTCTCTCTCTCTCTTTTTTTTTTTTTTTTTTTTTTTTTGGAAATTCTAAGTGCATTGAATTTCATTGTCCTACAGAACCATGCAGAGTTGAGCGAAGTGAACTGCAGGGACAAACCAGCCCTTGTCAGCCTGTGTACTTATGTATCGTTTGAACTGTCAGAAGTATATAGAGTTCTATTTGCTTCAACATTATTTTCTGTTCCAATCCAGGGGAAATTTTCTCTTTCGCCCTTATTTTTCCCCCTGGAACTAAGTGTTAGCAAGCAGTTCCAGGTCTAAAAAGTTGGTGATTTACTGTTAAAACCTAAGGCACGTGTATGAACAAGTTTTCTATGGATTCATTTCATTCTTCAAACTCTTTCTTATTTCTTCTGTTCTAAAATACTGAACAATAAAGCTGATGTTTTATGGGTGATTTAAGGCGCTTACCCACCAAAAAACTAATTCAAAATTCTTGCGCATAATGTGAATGAAACCGAAAGCATAATCTGTCCCTCTTGTAGCTTCATTATATTGCTACATACACAGGAGCCTTCCCACACCATATATGCAGCCTACCAAGGGAGAGTTTCTCATAACTTCTGAACTGATTGTTCCTTCTCTCTCCTTTGTAATGCCATGTAGTGGAATTTGATGAAATCAGCTATCTTCTGCTTTTCGAGATCTTTTGCTCTTACTTATTAAAATAGAGCGATGTGAACGCAGTTTGATATTCACTATGCAGTTTGTAGAAGTTATTTCTCATAGACTAGTTAGCTTCAGGGTTCCTTTAGAATTTTAACTTCACCATTCCTTCTACATATAAAGAAAAAACTGTCTCAAGAAATAACTCAGAAATGATATGTATAAAAGGGCTGAGATCAATTATAAGCAAAAGAGTTGGTTTTAGGATAGGATAATTTATAATATAACCATACAATGTATAAATAAGAGTTTAGAATATGAGTTGGGTTGCCATGCTTAGCAAATAGAAATATAGAACACTCAATTAAGTTTGAATTTCAGATAAACAATAAGAATATTTTAGTGCAAGTACATCCTGTGTTTATACTAAAAAAGTATTCATTGTTTATCTGGAATTTAAATGTAACTGGACATCCTATACATTCCCTGGCAATTCTAAATATGAACCTACTTTAACAGTCTAACTTAAATAATTCAAGATAAATCTTTTACATAAACAGATCCACCTACTTTTGCAATTTCGGCAATGATTATCCATTACATCTATACACTTTATCCATTCTGATGCAAGTGCATTCCTTTTAGTTTTAGGAATGCACTTCTAAGGAAGAGGTTCAAATATTTTAATTAAATATGAATAACCAGAATTAAGACAGGCATATGCAATAAGAGAAGAGTTGCCTTTTATTTGTTCAACTGGTATTGGAAATATTTCAAATGTTTCTGTTTTTAGGATATCAAAATGATTCCTTCCCTCAATTTCTCCATTTTATCACTTAAATATATTTTCCTCATTTCCTCTAAATTTATGACTGGCTTTCAATTTCCTCGTTAAATCAGAAATTGCTTTTGGGAAGAGGGTTTTCATTTATTGAGCATCTATTATGAACCAAGTAGTTCAATTTTTTAAATTTTCTTAAATCATCATCACAAGAACTCTAAAAGCTAGGTACCAATTGTCACTCTCATTTACACATCTAGCACAAGTTACAGAGCTAACATGTGGTAGTGGGATGCTTGGTAGCCAAGTCAATTGAATGGCAAACTTCATATTTTTTCCACTATGGAAGACTGCCTCAGAATAGTTGACTGAATCTAATACATTCCATCTGTCTTTTACAAGACAAGACTGAACTTGTGAAAAACCAAGACGGTAAAAACAGGATATGAGTCTTATACTAACTCAACACTGTTAGGAGGAAAACTTACTTTTCCTCCAGTTGTTCTTTTAGCAAACCTAAAGTAGATCAGTTAATGAAAAATTTTCGACAAGTGCCTGAGACTAAGAACATTTTTTCCTACATTTTTTCTGCCCTTTAGATTCATTTCCATAACATTTAACAGAAAGAATTAGATGCCTATGGAGCCCAATTTTAAGAGAAAAGTCTTAAACCATGTCTGCATTAAGCTTATAACTTGTTTCATAAGCTCTAAAGCCACTTCTTTGGACCAGTCCCCTCTACAACCACTGGGAATTATTCATTAGCATTCACAGTGCGAAAAATGCATGAGTAACACCACTGCATTTTGTAAAATGTGATTTTTGGCAGGTTGACTAAAATCTTGGCAAGCATTACCATTTTCCAAAAATGTATTTGCATGTAGGCTTACTGATTTTTATTACTCTATCTGGACCCTCTCCAAATTCTCCCCATCCCAAAACTTAAATACAGCACTTCAGTAAAGGTTTTTTTATAAATTAAAAAGTACTATTAGAACAGGTGGAAACATGAAACTAGTATTTTCTGTATTATTTTTCAAAAGGCCCTAAAATATAGTCAGAGCCATTTATTTACTGTGTTCCTAAAACTACATTTATTTTTTTATAAAATACAAGTGTTTTACAGGTTACCAGAATGAAAACCTTCGTAGAAAGTGATTCAAGGCATTCTAAGAGGAAGATAAAAATCCTTACAAAGTTGCATGGGAAGATAAAAAGTAATTTTTAAAAATATTATCGCCAGCCAAAGATTGTGAATACACACAACACGTGAAATTAGTCTCTGTGTGTGTTTGTGTGTGTGTATATACACATATATATATTATAGAAAAGATCAGAGTCTTCTACCTGTTTGCCACTAGGCAAACAGATAGACAAAGGAAACATTGACAGACAGGTTTACATTTGCTCTTTTTCAACTATATTTACAAAAGCAAACAGTACCGAAATAGAATGAGAAAACTTTAAAGACAAGACTCCAAGTCTTTTACAAGAAATCTTTTGACAGCGTAGGGAGTATCACTGAGAAAAAGCCACCAGGATGCCAGGCTGCTTTTCCCTCCTCACTGATGCCATCATTTTGGCCATCCTGCCCAGGGCAGCTTTGGAGCAATGCAGAGAATATTCGGGAGGATTATTGAATTGATGGTGTTGCTGATCTTACGAAAGACAATGTTATAGCTATCTAACATGTCTGAAGATTTGAATTGTACAAAAACAATTCTCTTTTGATATGAAGGGTTTCTGGATGCATCATGAAATGAGCAGGATTATACTTTTTAATTATGAGAGAGAGTTGCAATAACATATCTAGTCTATTCTAGAATGGTGATTAAAACTTTGGCATAAGAAATCATGAGTTTCCAAGGAGATGGTATTTTCTTTTGCATTCCTGAGTGGTCAATTTGCTCTCAAGCCATGCTTGAGTCATGGCTATAAGTGTGCCCATCACTTAAACAGTGTTCATTGTACCCATTAGATAAGTTTTTGCCACTCCCCTCTTCCCCCTTCCCCAATTTCCTCTGAATTTTACTCCCCTCTGTTCATATGTATGCTCATCTGTTAGTTCCAATTTAATAGCAAGTACATGTGGTGTTTGCTTCTCCATTCTTTAGATACTTCACTTAAGAGAACAGTCTCCAGTTTCATTCACATTGTTGCCAAAGACATTAATTCATCCTTTTTTATGGCCAAGTAATATTCCATGGCATACATATACCATATTTTATTAATCCACTCATGAATTGCTGGGCACTTGGGTTAATTCCACATCTTTGCAATTGTGAATTGTGCTGCTATGAACATTGAATGCAAGTGTCTTTTGGATAAAAATATTTCTTTTCCTTTGAGTAGATACCAGCAGTGAGATTGCTGGATCAAATAGCAGGTCTACTTTAGTTCTTTGAGGAATTTCAATACTGTTTTCCATAGAGGCTATACTAACTTGCAGTCCCACCAACAGTGTATGAGTGTTCCTTTCTCTCTGCATCCATGCCAGCATCTATGGTTTAGGGACTTTTTAATAAAAGCCATTCTAACAGGGGTAAGGTGATATCTATGATATCTCACTGTGGCTTTAATTTACATATCCCTGATGATTAGTGATGTTGAGCATTGATTCATATGATTATTAGCCATTTGTCTGTCTTCTTTTGAAAAGCTTCTGTTCATGTCTTTTGCCCACTTTTGATGGGGTTGTTTGTTTTTTTCTTGCTGATTTGCTTGAGTTCTTTGTAGATTCTAGATATTAGCCCTTTCTTGAATATATAATTTGCAAATATTTTCTCCCATTCCGTAGGTCATCTATTTTTTTCTATTGATTATTTCCTTAGCTGTGCAGAAGCTTTTTAGTTCAATCTAATCCTATTTATTTATTTTTGTTGTTGCTGTAATTGCCACTGGGGTCTTGGTCATAAATTCTTTGCCTAGGCCAATACCTAGAAGTGTTTTTCCTACATTTTCTTCTAGCATTCTCATGGTTTTATGCCTTACATTTAAGTCTGTGATTCATCTTGAATTAATTTTTGTACTCATAAAAAAACTTATATCTATAA
Source organism: Cheirogaleus medius (assembly GCA_008086735.1). NCBI lineage: Eukaryota > Metazoa > Chordata > Mammalia > Primates > Cheirogaleidae > Cheirogaleus > Cheirogaleus medius. Next base: position 14,828,543 of record VBSM01001044.1, on the reverse strand, counting down.
TTTTCATGTATAAAAACAGAGTTTTTGTGGCCAGGAGAAAATGAAGGTGAGTGGGGCATTTGGAAGCTTTAACATGAATGTGATTTATTTTTCCACCAAACTAAACTAATTTAATGTAATTTTTTAATTTTTTTATTTCAGCATATTACTGGGGTACAAATGTTTACATTACGTGTATTGCCCTTGCCCCACCCGAGTCAGAGCTTCAAGCGTGTCCATCCCCCAGATGGTGTGCACCACACCCATTAGGTGTGTATATACCCATCCCCTCCTACCCCCTCCCACCTGCCCTACACCTGATGAATGTTACTACTATATGTGTACATAAGTGTTGATCAGTTAATACCAATTTGATGATGAGTACATGTGGTGTTTGTTTTTCCATTCTTGTGATATGTCACTTAGTAGAATGGGTTCCAGCTCCATCCAGGATAATACAAGAGGTGCTATATCACTGAGGTACTCAGTCACCTTGCAGAGGGTTTCAGGTCCTAACTGAGTTCACATACCTTTTCATTTTTAATATTACATCAGTACCAGCACTACATAAAAAGAAAAGCTAAGTATTCAATGGACCCATGGATATTAAGCAGTAAGAATGAAGGCAAAAATGGAACCAAACCAAGTGGATATGTGGTGTAAAGAAAGGTGTGTGGTCAAATAGATTAGAAGGGCACTGGGTGAGCATCCTGGCTCTATGCTTTACTCATTGTGTGACCTTGGACTGAGGTTCAATTTCCTCATTAATAACAAAGCATGTTGTATGATTTTTTGTTGTTCTTAATTTTATGTTTCAAAGAATAAAGTTAGAAAGTTAAGTAAACACATGTCCCTTATTTGCAATTTTGAAACTTGAAAATCTCTTAAAAAAGATTTTTTGTCTTATTGGTGACAAAATAGATCTTATATTAACATGCATACATGTCTCAGTCCATTTTATGTTGCAATAACACAATACCAAAAACTGGGTAATTTATAAACACAAGAAATTTATTTCTTTCAGTTTTGGAGGCTGGGAAGTCCAAGGTCAAGGGGCCCACATCTACTGAGGGCCTTCTTGCTGTGTCATCCATGGCAAGAAGCAGAAGGGCAAGAGAGTGTGAGAACAAGAGAAAGGGTGAGAGCAAACTCATCCTGTTTCAGGATCAAACTCCTATGATAATGGCATTAATCTATTCATAGGGGCTTGACCCTTGTGATCTAATCAACTCTGAAGGTTGCGACTTTCAACTTGTTGCACTGAGGATTAAGTTTCCAACACATGAACTTTGGGGGATACGTTCAAACCATAGCAACATATTTCACTACAGAAATATGAATGTAATAACTTAAGGCCCTGCCCAGGTGCCACTAAAAGTATTAGCATAATATATGATATATGTACCAAATTCAGTTTCTAAAATTCAAAAATTGTGAGTCTAAAACACATACAGCCTTAAAGGCTTTAGATGTAGGGATTGTGGGCCCATATGACTCTTAACAAACCATTCTTCTTTCCCTTTGCCTTTCAGAAAATTTAAATAATTAAGACAAAGTCATGCACGTTGTTGGAATGGCTTGAACTTCACTTAAATCACCTGTTACAGTCTTCATTTCAAAAGGATTTAAAATAATTAGTTATAAAGATGGGAAGGAATAAAGTTGCTTTAAAGAGTGTTCTTAAAGAGGACTGCAATTCAAAATAGCCTAACTAAATTGTTAGGAATTATGTTCCCCAAATTACAAGATGCTATAGGAGTAAAGCTGGCAAGTCACTAAAACATGCTGATATAGTTTTCTGGAAAGAGGAGAGGGCAAGCCTTGTCAAAAACTATCTCACCTCGAACCTGACTATAACAGAATTTATACTTCTTTACTCAAAGTCCTTATCAACAAAACAGTCCTGCTAGCACTGATCATGGATTTTTCTACCGAAGTCCTGTTAAGGATGAATGAATATGTTTAAAGAATGGTGAATTAATAGCAGTAATGTCCCTTTCTGTCCAGTCCTGAATGGGCTTTACCAAACTAGACAATGCCTGTTTTTTTAGCTAATAAGAATAAGACTGCTTGGCTTGAGACGAAACACAAAACAACAAGGAAGGGTTTAGATGCTTGCAATCCCTGAGGTCTTGTAACAAAGAGCAGGGATTGCATCTCCTGGGTCCTGGCCTCATTCTTACATCAGTGATTATGTTCAACCTCTCTAAATCCCTTCAGTGCACCACTTCATTTCTTATTCTCGACTGTTGTGTCATGAGCACCTGCCAAGTTTCTCTTAAATTCCTCTTGGATGAATTTTCAGGCAGTTTCCAAGGTATCTCCCTTTTGTGATAAAAACTCTGCAATGTATTTCAGGTGAGGAATTTAAAATCCCACTCATAATTGTTTGAAATCTTCCCTCATTCAAGCTGTCAGAGCTTGACAGCCCCGGTTCTGTTGTTATGCACTATTAAATGGGAGCTGCTCTCCAGCCTAGGGGTACCTCTCTGTTTCAGTGGTGGGAAAATGGGTGAAGCTTATTGGGGCTCCTTGGGGAAGGCAACGCCAGACAAATGGGAGTTTCAGCAGGAGGAATGAAAATAATAAGTCCCTTTCTGAAAGCTCAAACCTACAAAATTTTTGAATGTGTTGACAATGTTGCATTTTGATGCTCCCATTTCTATTTCTGAGTTTCAAAATAACTTTAAAGTGTGCAATTTTATAGGTCAGAATATGAGAAAGGCACACAATGTGTTTGTGTTTCAAATTTGGGGGTTTTTCTTTAAAAGCCATAGAACAGTAAATGTTTTGAAGATACTAACTACTTTCTGCATTTAGGTGGAAGTGAAGGGGGGAATGTGATGGCTTTTCCATCTGATTTCTGTTTCTGATAAATACCTAATGACTTCTGCTGCAAGATGCAGAGGTCATTAGAAAACAGTATTACTAATCTAGATGGAAACAAATTTCAATCTGGGCCAGTAATATATCTTACAGCTCGTAAACACATTGTGCCCAATTACCTTGATATGCTTTACATGATAAGAGCAATTACAAAATATCTGGAAGAATTGATGTGGTGAAGGTAATTATTTTAATTTATTCACACGTAGACACTGAGTTAGGATATGAGATATACTTCCATCAGTGGGTTTTTCTTCTGGAGACATTCGTTGATCTATTCATTCACTCATTCAATGAAAACATCATTAGCATTTTTTCAGATATTGTGCTAAAATAGATATTATGAACATGCACGAAAAAAGTAAATATCAACACTATCTTAAAGAGCTGGAACTCTAGTACAAGAGTTGAAGCATTTATATAAGTAGAGCTAGCACAGTGCAAAGTAGAATAAGCACAAACTACTCCTCTTTAAAAAAGCCATTTGAAATGAAAAGAGAGCATTTCTAGCTAGGGATAGCATTTGAGAGAGATTAGTTTTGAGCTAGACCTTAACATAGGGTTTGGGTAGCAGGGGCTGGGAGGAAAGGAGGCAAACTTAAAAGGGAGAAAACTTTCCAGGCTGAAGGATGGTGTGAGTGAAGACAAGAAGATGGAGAAGCACGATGCACAAATAGGCAACAACAGCAAGATGGTGTGGACCAAAGGTAGAGAACATCAAGGTGAGGAAAGGGAAATACAGCTGGGAAGGCTGGCAGACAGCCAGGTCACAGGGGAGGCTTGGCAAGAAAACGCAAAGCTAAGGAGTTTGGACTTTATTAATAAGCACTGGGGAGCCATTAAAGGTTTTTGAGAATAAAATGACATGAGGATATTACAAAGAGTGATCAATCAGCAGTATGATGGATAGATAGGAAGGGTGAAAGGACTCAGGCAGGAGAACACCCTAGGCAGCCACTGCCCCAGACGGGGTGAGCAGTAATGAAGGGACAGGCTAATGTGGGGGCAGGGGGAGTGGATGCCGAGAGAGTCTTGGGGGTGTGAAGAGACCTGAGCTGTTGATAGGCTGAGCTGAGAGGACCGGCCCGGTGAGAGGGAGACACAAGGACTGTGTGGACAAATGATGGAGTCATGTCCACATGGAGGTGGGAGCAGGCACAACTGGGGCAGGCTGGATTTCCTAAGTAGGAGTGCCGATAGGCAGCTGAGAATGAAGCGGCTTGGGGGACAATCAGGGATTTGCTAGGGAAGGAAAAATGCCTAGACCAACCAATGCAGAGGATAGATTAGAAAAGACACTAGGAGATGAGTGTGCAGGAGGCTATCAGACAAATGAGCACACTTTACTCAAACTGGCTGTGTAGGAAGTGGTGCCAAACACTAACATAGGTAACGCAGGCAGGTAAGGCCATGGTAGATTAGAAATACTGGCACAAAAGTTTGTGGAATAAATACAGACAGCTCCACCTAAAGTGGCAACACCCTGAAAGTCACAAAACTAGAAAACTCTGTAATGGTTTGGTCTAAGTGAAGGGAAACTGTTTTATGTGATCTTTCTCTATTTAATTAGATAAGTCAATTGTGGATTTTATTTTGTTTTTATATTATGTATAGAGCAAACCTCTTGTTTCACGATTAGGTAACACATATTTTGTGACTCTGGCATAAGACAAAAATCTTCTTCCCACATAAAACTCCCCATTCACAAAACAGGTATCAGAAGTAAACAAGCAAAGAGCGGAGCCAGGGGGCAAGAGCGGGTGATGTTCTTAGGACACATCCTCTGCAACCAGCTGCTCCAGGAGACTAGGAAAGACAATGTTTCCCTGTCTCCCCCTACCACCCTTTATCAAGGTGACATTTGTCTTCCAGCTCCAGGAGCATAGGGTCAGCAATTTAAAGCTCTCCCTGTCAGTAATAAAAACAGCTGGCTCCTTGTTTTTTCCTCTACTTTTGATAACTATGGGTTCTGCCTCGAAGTGAAGGCCCATCACATCAGAGGCAGAAGGAAAAGGCTTAGCCCTCCAAGGCATACGTTCTGGGGGATGGGAAAGGATGTGTTTCAGGAAGATGTGAAATATTCATAGAGCATAATGATCTTAAAAGAGAGGATATAATGACTATGACTTTCTAAGAATAAATAGATAGTATATTGTAGAGTAAGTTGTACTTTATTTTTGTGGGGTCCAGAATTTTTTTTAAAAGATTGCTCCTCTACAAATAATTATCGATTGTGAAATTCTCTCCTATTCCTCCATACCTCTCCTCCTTCCAGTCCCTGCCATCTCCAGCACATATACAGTCTCTTGAATTTAAAGTATAGGTAATACACGTCACTGTAAAGGAAAGCTTTACACTTCTCCATGTTTTGTATTTTAAGTTATAAGTTATATAATAAAAATGATCTATTTAGGGTCAGGATACCTGTATCCATCTATACAGGATATGTGGCAAAAAGGAAGATTGTTTCCAACAGATCAGTCCACTGAGATATAGCTATTAATTTAATAGAATGGGCATGAGTCAGTGTTGCCCTGGGAAAACAGGTGCTAAAGATGCTGGTACCTTGCACTAGAATGTACACACACACACACGCACACAGACACACACGGGGGCTTATTAGTGTCTTAGAATAAGAGACACAGCAGGTTAGCACTAAAAAATGGGAACCAAGAAACAGAAACCGAGTCACACACAAGAGAGATTAAGAGGAAAAGTCCCTGACTACTAGAAATCCTTCTATACCTCTGGGCAGTAAAGGAGTAATTTAGCAGCCCTGTGCTGCTCAAACCCTGCACATTTGCAAGGTCTTCAGAACTAGCCCTTGGTCTAGCTCCTGGGAAATGATGTCTCAGCCCTTGGAGTATCTGCCTAACAAGAGTGTTTTTTGTTTACCTGAGGTTTTGGGACATGACAAATTGTTTATTCTAACAATGTGATTTATGATGAACACCTGTTTTTGTGTGCCTGGGCTTCAGGCCAGACTGTATCAGTTTGACCTGTGGATTAGTAACAGTGGCGATTGTCACTTTAACTGATTTTCCTGTCCAGAGTACTGAGGACAAATAGAATGGAGAGTGAAATTGAATTATCTTGAATATTCAGAGGAGTGTGTGAGCAAAGTTACTTTTATAATTCTTTTTCTAATATAACTATCACCTTTAGGTAAACTCACTCAACTGCTCCATATTTAATATGGCTTTAGGTAAAAAGGAATTAATTAATTAAAATTAAAAAGCAAAGTCCCTGTTTTGTGTTAGAAAAATAAACCAAAATGTTAATAATCTTCTCAAGATTCTATTCTATAGAATTATTGTTATTTCTCCATTTCTTCACTTGGTGAACATCCAGTTACTTTTTTTTTTTTGGTTACAAGGATTGCTTTTGTATTGCTTGAGACCAAGTTAAAAATGCGCTCATCACCCAGATAGTGTACATAGTACCTGTTAGATATGATTTTACCCATCCTCTCCTCCTCACTCCACCTGCACGATTTTCCTTGAGTTTTACTTTCTATTGTGTACATGAGTGCTGTTTGGTTAGTTCCAATGTGATAGTGAGTACATGTGGTGTTTGTTTTTCCATTCTTGAGATACTTCCTTTAGAAGAATGATCTCCAGTTCTAACCAAATTGTTGGAAAAGGTATTAATTCATTCTTTTATGGCTGAGTAGTACTCCATGTTATACATATATCACATTTTGTTAATCCATTCATGAACTGATGGGCACTTTGGCTGATCCTGCATCTTTGCAATTGTAAATTGGGGTGCAATAAACATTCGAGTCCATGTGCCTTTTTGATAAAATGACTTTTATTCCTTCAGGTAAATACCTAGTGGTGAGATTGCTGAATAAAATGGTAGGTCTACTTTTAGTTCTTTGAGGAATCTCCATGCTATTTTCCATAGAGGTTATACTAGTTTGTGGTCTCACCAACAGTGTATAAGTGTTACTATCTCTCTACATTCACATCAGCATCTATTGTTTAGGGATTTTGGGGTAAAAGCCATTTTTACTGGGGTTAGGTGATATCTCATTGTGGTTTCTATTTGCATTTCCCTGATGATTAGTGACATTGAGTATTTTTTCATATATTTACTGGGCATTTGTCTATCTTCTTTTGAAAAGTTTCTGTTCATGTCTTTTGCCTATTTTTTAATGGGGTTGTTGGATTTTTTCTTGCTGATTTGCTTGAGTTTCTTGTAGATTCTGATTATTAGCCCTTTATCAGATATGTAGAATGCAAATATTTTCTTCCATTCTGTAGGTTGTCTATTTGCTTTCTTGATTGTTTCCTTGGCTTTGCAGAATCTTTTTAATTTAGTCAAGTCCCATTTATTTATTTTTATTGTTGCTGTGATTGCCATTTGTGTTTTCATATATTCTTTGCCTAGGCTGATATATAGAAGAGTTTTTCCAACATTTTTTTCTAGGATTCTTATTGCTTTATGTCTTAGATTTAAGTCTGTGATCCATCTTAAATTAATTTTTGTGAGTGGTGAAAGATATGGATCCTGTTTCAGTATTCTACATGTGGCTATTTAATTTTCCCAGCACCATTTATTAAATGGGGATTCTTTTTCCCAGTATATATTGTTGTCTGCTTTGTCAAAGGTCAGATGGCAATATGTGGAAGGCTTATGTCTAGGTTCTCTGTTCTGTTCCATTGGTCTATGTCTCTATTTTTGTGAGACAGGCTGTTTTGGTAACTATAGCCTTGAAGTATACCTTAAAGCCTGGTAAAGTGATGCCTTCAAATTTGTCCCTTTTGCTTAAGGTTGTTTTGGCTGTTCAGGTTCTTTTCTGGTTCCAAACGAAGTGGAGAATTATTTTTTCTAGATCTGTGTAAAATGACATTGATATTTTTATGAGGATTGCATTGAATCTATAAATAACTTTGGGTAGTATGGATGTTTTAACAATGTTGATTCTGCTGCTCCATGAGCATGATATTTTCTCCATTTATTTACATCCTCTGCAATTTCTTTCCTTAGTGATCCATAGTTCTCCTTCTAGAGGTCTTTCACCTCCCTGGTTACATATATTCCTAGGTACTTTATTTTCTTTGTTGCTTTTGTGAAAGATATTGAGTCTTTGATTTGATTCTAAGCTTGACTCTTTTGGTGTATAGAAATACTACTGATTTGTGTACATTGATTTTGTAACCTGAGACTTTGCTAAATCTATTTATCAATCCAGGAGTCTCTTCGCAGAATCTTTGGGGTTTTCTAAGTATAAGAGCATATCATTAGCAAAGAACAATACTTTGACCTCTTCTGCCCCCATTTGGATACCCTTCATTTCCTTCTCTTGTCTGATTACTCTTGCTAAGACTTCTAGCACTGTGTTGAATAGAAGAGGTGATAGTGGGCAACCTGTTGGTTCCAGTTCTCAGCAGGAATGCTTTCAATTTTTTCCCATTCAGTATGATGTTGGCTGTGGGGTTGTTATGTATGGCTTTTATCATTTTGAGGTATGTCCCATCTAGGCCTATTTTCTTGAGAGTTCTTATCATAAGGGGTGTGAATTTTGTCAAATGCTTTTTCTGCATCTATTGAGATGATCATATTGTCTTTTTTATTTTTTTTGCTTCTATTTATGTGGTGAAACTCATTTTTGGGTTTACATATGTTGAACTATCCTTGCATCCCTGAGATGAAGCCCATGTGATCATGGTGAATTTTTTTTTTTTGATATGCAACTGAATTCAGTTTGCTAGGATTTTATTGAGAATTTTTGCATCCATATACATAAGGGGTATTGGTCTGTAGTTTTCTGTTTTTGTTGTCGTGTCCTTTTCTGGATTTGGTATAAAGGTGATACTGGCTTTGAAGAATAAATTGGGGAGGATTCTTTCCTTCTCAATGTTATGAAATAATTTTTGCTGTATGGGTACCAATTCTTCTTTGTAATTCCAGTAAAATTTGGCTGTGAAAGCATCTGGTCCCGGACTTTTTGTTGTTGCTGTTGGAAGAATTTTTATTGTTGCTTCAATTTTCTTGCTCAATATTGGTCTGTTTGGGATTTCTGTTTCTTCTTGATTGAGCCTAGGGAGGTTGTGTGTTTCTAAGATTTTGTCCATTTCCTCAACATTTTTAAGTTTATGTGCATTGAGATTTTTATAATATTCAGAGATGACATTTTTTATTTCTCTGGTATCAGTGTATCTTCTTTTTCATTTCTGATTGAACTTATTAGAGTCCTCTCTTTTTTGTTTCTGGTTAATATGACAAAAAGTCTATGAATTTTATCTTTTCAAAGAACCAACTTTTTGTTTCATTAATCTTCTGTATAATTCTTTTGTTACCTATTTCATTTAGTTGTGCTCTGAACTTAGTTATTTCTTTTCTTCTGCTGGGTTTAGGATTGGTTTACTCTTTCTTTTCTAATTCCATGAGATGATTTATTAGATGATTGATTTGTGATCTTTCTGTCTTTTTGACGTAGGCATTTATGGCTATGAATTTTCTTCTTTGTACTGCTCTTGCTGCATGCCACAGATTTTGATAACTTGTGGCCCTTTGTCACTTAGTTTGAGGAATCTTTTGATTCCCATATTAATTTTCTCCTTGACCCAATAATCATTCAGTGGCAGGTTGTTTAAGTTCCATAACTTTGTGTCGAGTTGAGTGTTTCTGTTGGAATTGATTTCTAATTTTATTCTATGGTGAACTAAGAAGATACATGGTATAATTTCTATTTTTTCAATTTGTTGAGACATGTTTTGTGGCCTAAGAAGTGATCAATCTGAGAGAATATTCTATGTGCTGATAAGAAGAATGATTATTTAGTAGTTTTGGGGTAGAATGTTCTGTAAATATCTACTAGGTCCATTTGTTCTAGAATCCCTTTAGGTCCAGTGTTTCTTTGTTTATTTTCTGTTTGGAAGATCTGTCCAGTTTGTCAGTGGGGTGTTGAAGTGCCTGACTATTATGATGCTGCTGTTTATCACTTTGCTTAGATCTAGTAGGATTTACTTTATGAATTTACTTTACTTTAGCACACCTGTGTTAGGTACATAAACATTTAGGATTGTTATGATTCCTGTTGAATTTTTCCCTTTACCATTATATAATGACCATCTTTGTCTTTTTTTACTTTTGTTGATTTGAAATCTATGTTATTTGATATGAAAATGGCTACATCAGCTTTCTTTTGATTTCCATTTGCATGGAATATTATTTTCTATCTCTTTATCTTGAGTCTGAATGAGTCCTTGTGGGTTAGATGTGTTTCCTGGAGACAGCAGATACTTCACTTGTATTTTTGTAGCCATTCAGGCAGCTTATGTCTCTTGAGCAAGAAATTCAAGCTATTCATGTTTATTGAAAAAATTGATAAGTGGGGTGGATTTCTGTTCATGCTGTTGGATAGAACCTATTGCTTAATTTTACCTCTTGAATCATTATAGTATATAGGCTCTGAGCTTTAGCTTTTGGGTGATTTTACACCAGGGGGGGTCAATTGTGCTGATGGATGTTTAATGCAGATCTGAGTACTTCCTGCAGAGCAGATCTTGTCTTGACAAATTCCCTCAGTGTTTGCTTATCTGAGAAAGTCTTTATTTCTTCCTTGTATAAGAAAATTAGTTTTTCAGGATGCAAAATTCTAGGCTGGCCATTATTCTATTTGAGAAGATGGAGAATGGGGCCTCAGTCTCTTCTGGTTTGTAAGGTCTCAGTTGAGAAGGCTGCAGTTAACCTGATGAGTTTTTTTTTGTACATTATCTAATGTTTTCACCTTACAGCTCATAGTAGTGCCTCCTTTGTGTTCACTTTGGCCACTCTGATGACTATTTGTCGTGGTGATTTCTTCTTTGCAATAAATCTCTCAGGTGTCTGTTGAGCTTTCTGTACCTGGATATCTAAATTTCTGGAAAGACTAGGGAAGTTTTCCTCAATTATTCCCTCAAATAGGTTTTCCAACCCTTGTGTATTTTCTTCTTCACCCTCAGAGATGTTTATGATTATTATGTTAGGCCTCTTTACATAATCCCACACTTCTTATAGGCTTTGTTCATTCCCCTTATTTCTCTGTTCTTTATCTTCGACTGACCTGCTTAATTCAAAAGTGATGTCTTCACATGCTGAGATTCTTTCTTCTGCCTGATCTAGCCTATTCTTTAAGCTTTTGACTGTGTTTTATATTTCCTTTTGTGAATTTTTCATTTCCATAAGTTTTGATTTTCTTTAATAATTTGATTTCTTTAGTGAATTTTTCATTCATTGCCTGTGTTATCTTTGTTTTTTCTTTGTGTTGGGTTTCAATATTCTCTTTTATTTCATTGAACTTCCTTATAATCCATATTCAAAATTCTTTATTAGTCATTTCAATGTTTTCATTTTGGTTGGTATCTATTGATAGGGAGTATTGTTTTCTTTTGAGGATGTCCTTTTGCTATAATTTTTTCATAGTTCCAGAGTTCTTTTGCTAATTCTTTCTCATCTGTACTTTCAATCAAGTCCTGGGGATACTGGGTCTGGCTTGCAGGCCTATCCCTGGGATCCTGGAGATCAATCCCTAACTGTGCCAGGGAGAAGAGTCCTGGCCCCAAGTTGCCTATGGGGTGTTCAAGCATGTTTGACGATCCTCTTGATTTAACTATGTCCTGCTGTCTTCACTTCTTCCCAGCAGTGTGAATTGTGTCAGGTTCCCCAGCTTAACCTCCAATACAGCAGGTGGTACTTATGGGTATGAATAAGTGACGCCCTGTTTGCTTGAGTTGGAAGATGCTATGATGAGCTATGTAGTTGTTCTCCCTGTCATTGGTTGATGTTTGTGTGAAACAGCCAGCTGCCGAGATGTTCTTTTGTGCACATGGTAGACTCTGGTCCCCCAGGTGGAGTACTTGAGTGTCCCAAGTTTTAGGAGGGACCCTGTAGCTCCCAGGGGCTTTCTAGATCTCCACAAGCACTGAGGTGAGGGCAGGAGCAAGGCAGTTTGTGGGTAGGTTGGGGAAGCCTGAAAGTCTTTGCAAAGCCTCAGTGGAGCTCAGAAGTTGCTTTTCTGATGATTAGGGGGAGCTGCTGGTAGGAGGGTCAGGGCAATCTCTCCAAATGGGGATGGCTGTCCTCAAGCTAGGGGGGCCTAAATGCTTGTATGCTAAGGCCTCAGGCTGGGATCTTTCTGCTTTTATACAGTAGTACAGCTTTTTTTTATCTTCAGGGGTGGGCACTTTCCCAAATCACCATTCCTTGGACCCCCACACACCCTGTAAAATTGAGTCAGTAAATGCTATAAAAGGCATTCAAATTGACTCCCTGTCAGTAGGTGGCACTTGCTGGAAGAAACAAGTCCCTCAGGAGAATCACTGGAATTCCCCAGGTGGTAGGTGGGGCCCTGGAACTTCCAGATGAGTCCTTTCTTATTCTGTGCCACAGCAGAGGCAGGTGGGGGAGTGCAGTTGGGCAGGGCTGGGTTGGATGAGCCTGTCCTTAAGTTCTACAAAACTTGTCAAGGTAGTCATTTTGGCAAGGCTCAAAGGTCTGTTCTCAGCTTCTGGGCAGAGCCACCAAGGAGGGGTTGAAGTGGCTCCACCAAACAAGAAACTCAGTTTGTGGAGGAGAGGCAATCTGAGATTCACAATGTGGCAGTCTGCAGTGGGCCTTACTCCTGTCCCTACTCCTTTGCTCCATGGTCTCCTACTGGCATCTGCTGACAGGCAGGAGCTCAAACCAATGGAGCTCTCTTATGACTGTGCTGCAAGCCAGGAGGTTCCCTGCCCAGGATCCTGGCCTGAGCCAAGAGTGTGGTACTCCCATGGGGGACGGGGTTCCCTGCAAGCACACTGCATCTAGGACCCACACTGCACTCTCCCTCCTGATATTCCCATGTGGGCTCCCTTACCCCCCAAGACAAATTCACAAATCTCCCCTCTGTGCCCCCAAGCAACACAATTGAGTCCTTGGGACATGGGATCTGTCCCTGGGTCTCCAAAGATCAATCCCTGACTATGCCAGGAAGAAGCACACTGATCCCAAGTCACCTACGGGGTGGCAGAACAGGATTGGTGTCCCTCCCCCTCAGGATGTGCCCTGCTCTGATGGAGTCACTGGCCAAGCAGCACCAGGAAGGCCTGGGGAGCAGGGAGCTCACAGACCAAGCACCCCTCCATGTGCTACAGGACCCCAAAAGAAAAGGCCTGAGCTCCACTCTCTGTGGACGCCTTGGTGTGGTAGCTCAATTGTCTTTCTCAGCAGACAATGGAGGGAAAGGGGAGGAAAAGAGTCTGCAGGGCGGAATGCTGGCAGTCTGGTCATCTTTGTCCCTCTCTCTGGGAGGTAGTCCGCCCAGAATGTCCAAGCTCTGAAGTCATGCTGATCACCTGGGACCCACTGGACCCAGACTGGCTCCTGCAGTCTGGGCCAAAGTTGGGAAATGTCTGTGTGAGAACAAGCAAAATGAAATCTGAGGAGTTGAATCCCCCAAGTAAGACAAAGGCATATGGTGGGTAGAGAAGCAATATGGCACCTGCCATCCCGGTTCAGTCTGTGGGGGCGGGAAGTGCCCCAGTAGGGTTGGGAGCCTGGTACCCTGTCCATAAGAACCTCCTAACTCACTGGCAACAGCAGCCTCTGGGCTCATGTGGGCCCAGAAATCCCTCCAGCAGCTTGGGAACCTACTGACTGTCAGAAATGCAAGGGAAGGAGAAACAAACTGTTCCACCTACCCTTCTCACTGGACTCCAAGCACCTTGCTCCTTTTTGTTCTGCTCCACAACTTCCTCCAATGGAGTGTCCTGAATGTTCTGGCAACCGTCCTTCAGACCCACATCTGATCTGTGTTTGTCTGTTTGTTTTTTTCACTTTCATCTAAAATTTCTCCTTATTGAGATGCTCTGGCAGCTGGTGTCTCTGGTCAGCCATCTTCTCTGTTACTCTTTATGACCCAGATTGAAGATCATCCCCTCCCACCCTACTGTGAGGTCTTTTACAACTCTTACAAAGTGTGCTTGCCTCACTATTCCCAAAATCTCTTCACATTTCCCCCAACCGCAGGTCACATCATATAAACAAAGCATTTGTGTGCTTCTCTCTCTAATTTAAAGTATCAGGAGTTCATCATGGTAAGAACAGCATTGAATTGGGGTTTCTAGTTGCAAGAACTCTCTTATGTTCTGCTATATAGGAGGCGCTCACAAAATGTTAAATACATAAATGAGCTAATGAATGAATAAATAAGCAAAAGAATAAATGAATACACACTGATCTGGGATTCCTGTAGATAACCACGTAAAAGAGATTATAAACAGTGCTATTTCCAAGGTCTTTGAAAATAATTTTTCCTCTTAGGAGATTTTGATGGGCAGTGTTGAAACAATTTTTTTCCATGAAATGGTTGATGCTTTCCATACAGAGGGGTTGTAATCATAAGGAATAAGGCTTATAGCCTATTGCCTTGGACTTGAAAGAGGTATATAAAATACCAGGATTAGCTATTACTTATAAAATTATGGCTCTTTTGCAAAGATATCTGGATTTCTGAATTAGGTTCTTATACCTGGAACAACAAAATAGTAACTTATTTTCAAAAAACCAAAATCGTCTTGTGTATAGTTAGAATTCCTAGTAAAATTGGCAGGGGAAGCCTGCAATGATACTTATTGCAAGAGTCAGTTTCAAAATATTTGGGGCCTAGTCTACTAATCATCAAACAGAGGGGCTTTACTTCCCGAAGTGGCCTTTCTAGAAGGGATGTTGGGGGAAGTAATCTCTCCTTTCAACCAATATTTATGAAGCATCTACCCTGTAAGAGCCTTTGTGCTAAGCTCTGTGAGGGCTATAGAGAGATGAATAAGCCATGGTTGCTGCTCTCAAGGAATTTTCAATAAAGCATTTCTCTTCAGATGCCAAAAATGAGGAGTACTATCTCCACACAAAGAAATAAGGTAGTCGGCAGCAGAGAATCACATGCCAACTCTTAGTATAGTTATAAAAGCCATGTTCAGAAGTTATTTCTTTATAAAAATCACATTTCTATATGAGTTCCTGCTTTTAGGATTAGGAAGTACAGATCATTTAATAGAGTAAACCACATGTAGGCATCACCTTCCTATTTGTTTCTAATTCCCCATGATCATCAGATGATAGAGAAAAGTTAAAAAAAGAAAAAAAAAGAAAAAATTTGTCATTTGTAACCCAAGTGAACTCACTTCCAAATCATACAGGGGCTTTAGAAGTAGACTTTAAGGAGAGGGAAAGTAAACCAAGGGAGCTGGCTATGGCTAGGAAAACTGACCAAGCTCTAGAACTGTCTCTGGAAAGCCATGGCCAGTGTCTATGGGACATCATTTTGTCCTTCTATGTAGTAAACTTTCTGTTGAGTGGCTTCCACAAAATGCAAGAGATCCAA
The DNA here is from genome assembly GCA_008086735.1 of Cheirogaleus medius. Classification (NCBI taxonomy): domain Eukaryota; kingdom Metazoa; phylum Chordata; class Mammalia; order Primates; family Cheirogaleidae; genus Cheirogaleus; species Cheirogaleus medius. The sequence goes on along the minus strand of VBSM01001044.1, from coordinate 14,813,326 downwards.
ACTAGTAGCAGGAATCTCCTAGCAGGGGTCCTATCCCATTTAAAGTTGAGACTGTAGCTAGAGGGAACAACATTCAATCTAACCTCAAGCAGAAAGAGATGTACAATAATAATAATACCTGAAATTTAGTAATGCTTACTACATGCCAAGAAGTATAGTAAGTGCTTAATCTTCAAAGACATACACTAAAAATTATATTTTACAGATGATTAAACAGACTTTTAGAGGTTAATTTTCTTACCTAAGGTCACAATACCAGGAAGTGGCACCAACTTCTTTGATTCTAGAATCTGTACTTCTGAAGATCAATAACTAAGTGAGGGATGAGAAATTCAGCCAAATGGGCTGAGCTTCAAGGCCAGGACTCCAGTTCCAACATTTGTAAGGCAGAAGCCTGGTCACAATTGCAAGCATGAAAAAAGTCTGAGAAAGAGATGTAATTCCTTGGGCATAAATAACTAGGATCTGCAAATTTAGGGCAACAAAACCAAACCAAGTTTAATTCTCCAGAAATGAGACAAGTTCCAATGAAAACAGGAAAAAAGGAAGTGAAATTAAATATAGCATACAATATTTGAGAAATACCTAATATTAAGAATGTTTTCTTCAGTTGTTTAATGCTGAATCTAAATAAGGTCCTGTATCATTTCTCTTAAACATCATTTAAAAATGTGATTCTATTATAATATGGGATGATTTAGGAGAACCTACAGTAGAAAAGACAAAAAACTGTGGTGCCAATCAAGATATGAAATCCTAGAAAACAATAATCTTGATTTGATGAGGCATCAGAGAAGAAACTGAACCAAGACATAGGAAAATTATCAGCTTTCTTTAATACAAGATGCTGCAATAAGTATTTATAAAGAAATTGAATTAATGAAACTGGTCTTGGTTATTATCCTCTTCTTACAAGCCTCCTTTACTTAGGAAAAAGAAAAAATGCACAGAAAGCAGATAAAGGTCATAGATAAGTGGAATTTTAGTTGTGCTCCATGTTAGACAACCATTGAGCTTCACAAAATGGCTTCTATTCCCAGCATGCTCTTTACCTGTTATCCCATTTAAAGCTAGGGAGAACACACTATCATTCTGCCACTAGATGGTGCTGCCACAAATTGGGATGGACAGTACTCTGTGGACCCTAAACTTATAACAATTTAGAGAAAAAGCAATAAAGATTAAATATACACCAAAATGCAATAAACATTAGAGTGATGCAGAGAACAGTGCAACAAACAAACAAAATATACTGAAATAGTGTTGTCCCAATGGGACATAAATCACTAAAGATCCTACTTTATGACTAGATTCTCTCCCAGATACACTAAGATATAATGTTATTTGTCCAACACATTTTGGTTCCCAATATTTTTCCTTTCAAGCTATTGAAGTTAATATTTAACAAACACATTTTCTGCCAAGTTTTAATGTGATATCATTCTCTGAAGAAACAAAGTCCAGAAATAATTTTTCTTTTTGGCAATATTTATTATTATTTTGACACAAAACCTGAATTATTATTGAAAGTAAATAGGAAATCAAGGACTCAGATCTCTTGAATTTTTTTAAAGTGCTCTCAAGGTTAACATGTACTCTGTGGCAATGAAAAGGCGGATAAATAAAGGCTATATGGTGTCACATAATCTGTAATATTTCCTATAACTGTGGCTACATTTTATATAAAATTTTCTAGCTGACAAATTTAATTTTCCCTTTTGGTTTTGTTTATACATTAGAGTTCCTGGTGTCATGGAACTGAACACAAAAACTAGGTGCTTCGGGTCTTTCTACTTTTCTTTTGATGCTTTATCTGTCATTTATAGCTGCAAACTTCCCATAAGATCTTTTTATCTTGAAATAATTACATATGTAATATAGAAATTTATATTATAATATAATCATATCATTAATTACATAATTCATAATATATTAATTATATAAACATGTAATTATGTTATTGATTATATGTTACATATAATTATATTTTTAATTGTATATACTTTATATGTGTATGTGTGTATATATATATATATCTCCACTAAAAAAGGTCTCAACTTAGTGAGGGAAAAACCAGAAAGGAACTAACTTGAGTCCTACTCAGGGAGTTTCTGGAAAACCTACTGGAACAATATGGAAGACAGTGCATTCCCATCTTCACCCAGCTGGTGGTGTTTAAAAGAACCACAGAAAATGAACCAGCTTCCAGCCTGTTAGCCAATTCCAAAAGGCAAATGGCTACAAGCACTTGGGCTCTGAACAATCTCATTTAAGAGGGCACACCAAAGCTGAAAACCGGCCCTGGTCCAACAGTTTTAGCTTTGAATGAGTATGTGTGTGTATGTGAGCTTATAAGATAACCCATGTGCATGCGCACATACACACAGCCAATAAATATGGTATGAACTCCAGAGAAATTCTAGTCTAAATTTAAACAGCAAATAAAGTTAGGTCATTGTTACTTTGAGGTCAGGGCAAGGATGACAGTCGCAATAATTTTGCAAAATACGTTCAAACAAGGAAACAGGAGGGTGTAATAAGGGTTGACGGTCTACCAAAACAGTCCAAAAAATGGCTTATGCTAAACATCCCAGGCCCGCAGAAAGGCTGTGAATGCCAGAGTGAATTTTTCCATCCTTCAGCTATGCCTTTATTGTGAAGGTCTGGGCTGTAATTAGGGCTCTTTTGAACCGGCGTTGGAGAGACAGTGAGCAGGACCAGTCGTGAGCATTTGCTTCTGTTCCAAGGGAAAAACGGCCCAGTCAGTCACTGAGAGTTTGACTCCTTAAAGAGCTTTACCATTTCTTCACAGTTGTTTGTTCTGAGAATACAGATAGACCAAGAAAAATCTGAAACCCTACAGAAGCATTTCTTTCACAATGAGCCACTACACTGAAGCATACAGTATTTGACAGCCTTTTGTGAGTAGCAGAGTCCATGGATTTTTTTTCTCCAGCAGTGATATCCTTTCACCTCATTATAAAATATAACCTGTCATGGCTAAATTGAGGAGTTTTTCAACAGGGCTGGAAAACTCATTTTTAATTACTGTATAGGAGAATGCTTCTGAATTATCAACTGTGCAGAAAAAGGCTGAAAGGCAATCTGACCACTGCAAGAAACAGACATTCCTTGATAAAGAAGCCATGTTGTTGGGTTTTCAGTTTCTCAGGTGATGGGGCTTTGATACTGCCGGCTTTGAAATTCATACAAGATGAGGAAGAAAAAGAAGCACTTTCATAAGCCTCGTGGTATTATGTGCACACTTAACTGTCCATACACGAATTGGTTTAAGGATTTTATTGGGTTACCAGTCTTAGATTACAAACATCTAGATGTACACTCTAAGACAATTTCTGGCAGAAGTTTCCTTTATACTAGCTTACTGTGTTGGTTACTATTGTAAGTTTTGATAGACTTGCTTCCAAATTCAAGCTCAGCCACTAACCAGTGGCTGACCTTGGCAATTACTAGCTCTCTCTAACCTTCGGTTATCTTATCCACAAAAGGGAGGGATCATCATACCTACATGTTATGATGCTGAGAAGGTTAAATGAGATAATGAACATAAGGAGTTTGGCAAAGTGCTCAGTGCATTACAACCACTCAATAAAAGGGTAGCTATTTTTACTAGAAGCATTTTACATTGAATTTCTGATAGTTTTGACTGGGGATAAAAATCACATTTCAAAGCCAGCCTAAGTATTAGAAAGAAGTGTCCCTTTTTTGCAGGTGGGCATAGAGCAAAATATCTCAGGTGTATATCTCCAAGTTACAGAAACAGGACAGGAGCCAAACCAATAGATCCTTGGACATCTGTCACACCGATTCCTATTTCAATTAATCTCCTCTCAAAGGCATTATTTTGATTCTACAGATTAGTCAGTCACTCAAGGTATTTCTCCAAAAGAAGTTTCCAGTGGACAAATAACTCTGTACAATACCACATACAACAGAATGCTTCAAGAAGTCGTGCAGTAAAGAAACTGTTTACTTTGATTGAGATTACCGAACCTATCTGATAATGCAACTCTTTTTATTACATCCAATGGCCATTGCTGTGCTAATAATTCATTCGGTACTCTTACATGCCAGCCACAGTGTCCAGCGTTTTACATTATTAACTCATCAAATCACGATAACAAGACTATGAAATTGCCATCATTATTATTTCTATGTTACTTGCTCAAGATCACTCAGCCACTAAGTGATGGCAGGATTCAAATCCCAGTATTCTGACACGAGTCACATTCTGAACTTTACATTTTTTCTCGGGATGTGATCTGAGACCTATTATGTGTATAAGCTATGATGCAAATAGCAGAAATCCCAGTCAAAACTGATTTAAAGAATAAAGGGAATTTATAGTCTCACTTAACTAAAAAAGCAGTGTGAGCTTCAGGTGCCAGGCGCATATATAGTTTCATTCTCTGAAGTTCACTCATCTCTGACCTCCTCCTTGTGTCCGCTTCATCCTGGAGCCGGCTCGCCTTACGACAGTCTCTCCCAGGTAGTCCTCATTTACCTCCAAAGAGAAGAGAAAGCTTCTTTTCCTCAAACATCAGATAAAATTGTCAACCTCTTCTGATTGTCGTATGCCCAACTTGGACCATCCACCATGGCCACAGAAATGTGATGTGCTGATTGTTTAAGGCATGTTTATCCCTGAACGAATTACGGAATGGATTGGCTTAGGCCGATCGGGGCCCATTTCTGAAGTTGACAGTAAGGCCAATTCCAGGAAAACTGCATAACAGGGAAAGGGGGTTCTTTTGGGGGAAGAAAGGGGAAAATGGAGTCCTATAGATGATGCTTTGAATAACAGAATTCCCATTCAGATCTGAGGTAAGTGTTCTGTGGAATATACTTTCAAAAATACCACTTTAAGTTTTCTTATTCCTATATTGTCTGGTGGCTTATAGCTAAGTGGGAAAAAGGATGATAGCAGAACTGAAGTCAATGAAGGCAATATATCTAAGCCTTGACTTACCCCTGACAATTTTGGCCCTTCTTCTGTTGGTCCTGATAGTACCTAGATCAGAAATAGACTATAGAATGACTCTGACAATTTTTAATTGAAAAACAGAAGTGTCTCCACAATCTATTTATTATTTTTATGTAAAAATACCTAAGTATGTTCTCTATGTTTTAAAAAACTCAAGGATATGGAAACAGAGAGAGTAGAAGTCACCTTCCCTTTGCTCACTCTTTCCATTCTCCTTCCCAGAGGTC